>OZ007572.1:31842605-32300105 GCA_963931925.1 Onchidella celtica
CAAACTGGTCATTATTAGAGAAAGAAAAAGGGGTAGGACAGGAGTAAGGAAAGTTTTAATTTAAAATTAAAAAAAAGTCTTCTCGCTGGCAATCTCCTTCCTGATGTAAAGGTGACGCCTGGTTCTCGCACACACACACACACCAATCATATTTTTATAATATAGTAATACACATTACAAAAAAACAAACAAACAACAAAAAACACATCTCTGCTTATAACAAAACCTTGGGAGATATTCTACATAGGAAATATATCTTTTTCATGCCCCTGGGCATTAAAAACACCCGGACAACACACAAAATTGCCAGCCAGCTCTCTTTGTTGATCAACATGTCAACAAAAAATAAAACAAAAATTCGTTTTGTATTCGCTCGAGTCTACTTCACTTATTGGTGGGTCACACTTCCAAGCTGATCCTGACATAATTGCCGTTCATAATTTCATTCGTTTTTTAAAAATGCCTATCCCGCCGCTGTGTTGGTTTCTATCTTGTTTTGCAATGAGAAGCTTTGCAGTGTGTAACTGTGTACAGGCTTCAACTACTACCATTTTTGACGCTGACGCAAGTTGACAAATCGTCTTATCTTGTGACCGGGATCGACAAAGTAAAACGATGGTCTGACTTGTTGTTGTGGCTGAGGGCAAAAAGGTTGTAACATTCACATTCAATCAGAACATACATACCATCGTATTCAAAACAGACTGATTGACTCTCGATATCATCGGGCCTGATTAGAATAATTTTATCTTCACTATTCAATTTGAGTTGGTCATGGCAAGATATTACACATGTATATATGGATAGCATTAGTCCCCAGGATGTACATGCACATATTATTTAGATCTTTCCCGAATCACCAGTTACATCCATCTCATCGTACGTTTGCAGGTTATGAAACAAAACGAAGTTTTTTGTCTCTGTTCTTCTTGCTCTTCTTTTTCTTTTATGTTGAAAATTTACCCAAGGCAGAGTCTAGGATATTGAATATCACACCTAAATTGCAAAATTTCTACAAGCTCACTAATTTATAAATTCTGATTTTCTATTCGTCACTATAAACTCCAATGCTTTTTACATTGCGATGGAAATGTCATCACATTGTAAACTTTGGGTTCTGTTGTTTCTATTATTTTCAGCCAGTGAAGTCTGCCCCAGACTGATTACCGGCTATGTAAAGGTAAGTCTCTCTCTCTCTAGACTCTTAACATCGACAACTGTATCATTCATTATTCTAAAATCCCGAACACGATTTTCAACTGTATCCTGTTTCACGCTCGCGCGTTTGCGTGTGTCAAATTATCACAGTGGAAATTTACGATTGTGTTCTGTGTGTCGCTGATTTTGTAATACATCTATGAATGAGTCATAACCGGTCGGTTTTTCCCATTTCTTTCATGCCACTAGAAAGATTAAATACACGCAATAATATGTTGTCCCTTGCACCAATGATAAATATAGATATGCTTGAACACGTTATAACAGGGCAACCCCGTTTTCATTTTTGTTTGTATGTTCACATTATTCTGACCTTCTCCCCCGTCCCCCGCTCCCCCTCCTTCCCGTGTGTGTGTCTTTCTTCTACCATCACCCCCTCTCAAGTTTATCGACTTTTTGACCAGGATTTGTGAAAACTATTAAAGCCAAAACAATATTGTGTGTTCCAGCGGGGTGTCTTGAATATGAAGGTACCACAAAGGCAAACACAGAATCAAGTTATTGTTTACGAAAGCCTACGTGGGTGTGTACTCAGCCATCCACCTGTCGAGGATTGGGAAATGCTATTTTTGTAATTTGTGAGCCTGTATTTTTCATGTTATTCACCACTCTGTGGCCTTGCATGGATGAAATCATCCCATTATCAACAACAACAAAAAGAAATCTTTCAATTACAACTATTCACAATTTTATTTTAGACTGTGTGAAAATAAACCATATTTTATCACTTACATTAAAAACTGTTTGGTTGTGTTGCAAAATTGTGTTTCGAGATCACATGGCTAATTGCTATTGAAAGCATACGTCGAGTGTATGTATTTTATAACAATAATGTATTTCTGGTGTTCTCGCTTTTGTCACCTTCAGTTAGCTACAAAACACAACTATGAAAGTCAGGAGCTCCATATTAATAGGTCTCAATTTGCGTGGATGATGGAAATAGAAGCAACCGTCAACTTTCGGCCGTCCCGTGTTTTAACTGCAGGAAAACCTCCTCCAATTCCTTCCTATTTGATTCTCTCTCTGAAAAATGTTCTGACCCGTGTTACTTATTGCTCTCTCAATTTACTCGGATTGAAAACCATCATACATGGATTTTTCTTTAGTCCATAGTGCTGTTAACGATAATAATGATTATGAAGATGATGATGATGATGTATTACTGTAGTACTTATTGGCATTAGCCTGTGTGATTTGATGATGGCGTTTCTTGCTATCATTTTGTCTTCGCTTTAACCGGCTGTGACAAATGCACAGGAGACTGTCAGTACATCACTATTTATCCTAAAGTCACTGCAGAGAAAAACTAATTTATGGAAGGCATTACAAAGCAGCAACCCATACCAAGCATATCCTCTGATTCATAAAGTCAACCTTTCCTTTCCTCATAAAAACACTTCCTGAAAACTGCATTTTTATTAGAACAAATGGAAATCGAAATGTATTAATCACCACTTGAAGACTGCTGTATATTTCCTGAAATACTTATTTTCACGTCGAAAATTTACACATATGTATGTCAACCGCCTGAATGCGGCCGAAATACTATTTGAAACAGACTGTGGATAGCAATCGGTGATACATATGTTCGTTTTGATATTTTCATGAGAGCCATGTTTTAACCTCGTCTGCTGAAATTGATCTCGACAAAAACGTTCACAGAGAACTAACTGGACTCTGAAATATTTAAAGAGCTGTGAAAAATAGGATCATGTATAATTGTTGATGATAGTTCAGGTTGGGCAGATAGGAACTAAGAGTTCTTTTTTTTTTTTTTAGTCTTATTGGCACTTCACATTTATCCATTTAAAAAAGAAATGGGGTGGGTGGGGGGAGAACATGTGTTGCTCTGCGCCAAAAATAACCTCCACGCCTGTTTATGAAAAACATGTTTCTATTTATGACAATCATTTCCCTTTCACGCTTTTCAAAGAGATCACGAGGCTGGTGGGATTGCCAGAGGTTTACTGGCAAGGAAGTTTATAAGCTTATATGTTACAAGCAAAAAAGACACTGGTCCACTTGGCTACAACTAGTACAAGGCTGGTGGCGTGTACGTTATGGGACTGCCGGAGTTTTACTGACAAGGAAGTTTAAAAGCGTATATGTTACGAGCAAAAAGGACACTGGAAGATTTTGTTACATCTCATAGGGGACAACTTACAAACAATCTTGAATGTACACTGCAATACAAACGAAAATCAAACTATCAAAATACATGAACAACAACAGAGAACCTGTTGGGTCGTAGCTAGACTTGGCACAAAATTAAATCTAAATTATACAGTTATACTAGTTATAGCTGAATTACTGTCGTGTGAAGGACTCTGCATCAAGACTATGAAGTATGATGGTCTACACACATTCTTAACCCGTATGTAGAGTCGCATTCTAAATGATCTTCCAAGTCGACTACTGTGGTGATGTAGATTACCATATTAGATGACGTCGACAGTATGTTGGAAAAAAGAATTTCTCTGACATTTTTCTGTCGCATTTTCTTTTTTAATATATATAATATTTGCAATTGTTACTTTCCTGTGGTACTGTGATTTTTAAATATTTTTTTTTGCACTTTAGCCAGAGGATTGAACGAGAAATTTCCTACTTTTTCAGGTTTGAAAACAAGAGGCAGGCACCAAGCTAACACTAAGAATCACATACTAGTAAATGGTTATGACGTTGTCATAATGATGTCCTCTCAGCTTGAGGTGGTATTGCAACAAGTAAATCTAGTAAGATCAGAATAAACTGTCCAAGCTGTTCCGTCGTTAAATCTTTGCTTCCCACCGAACCTATCTGATGAACTTATAATAATAATAATAAAGATCATTTATATAGATATTTATACACCAAAATATTTGCTCTAGGCGCCTTACAGAGTTTTGTTCTCTATCTCTCTCTTTCTTTATTTCTTCCCCCCCCCCCCCTCTCTCTCTCTCTGCTAGACATACACTGTATACATACACACACACACATAACATATTATAAGGCAGGAATTAAACAATAAAACAGCAAAATTAAAGCGAACTGAGAAAAGAACTGAGAAAATACATGTAAATGGATTGGGAACGAGACTTCACAGCTGTTAGTGTTTTTTAAAAAGGTGGGTTTTTAGACTAGTTTTGAATTTTGACTCGATGGATGCTTCTCGTAATGATTTTGGCAGCGAGTTCCAGATGTGCGGGGCACAGTGTGTAAATGCTTTGCCTCCTAGTTTCTTTGACTTGCAGTTAAAAATCTTAAGAAGGCCCTGATCGCTTGATCCCAAAGAACGAGGTGGTGAGTAGGGCTCTGCCAGGGTGGAAAGGTAAGGTGGTGCAGTTTTGTTTATGCACTTGTAGCACAAAACTGCTACATGTATATTGTACTGGATTCGCAATTTAAGTGGTAACCAGTGCAGTTTAATAAGCATAGGGGTAATGTGTTCACTCTTTTTTTTCTTTAAGACAATTCTAGCAGCTTGGTTTTGAAATCGTTGCAGTCTGTTTAAGTTTCATTTGGTAAGTTCGCAAGAAGGGAATTGCAGTAATCTAGACGAAAAAAATATAAACGATGAGATCAAGACCTTAAGAGAGTCTTCGCTTAGAAAAGATGACATTTGACCTACTCTGCGCATCTCACAGTAGATGGTTTTACACAAATTATGAACATGGAAATGCACGGAAAGCTTTGAGTCAAAATGTACCCCAAGATTTCTAGCCTTCTCTGAAAAAGATATTTTCTCATTCCCAATGCAGATACAGTATTCTCAACATCACTAGGATTCCATCCTCTCTTTGTGTTACACAATATCACCTCAGACTTATCTTCATTCACCTTTAGCTTGTTAGATTCCATCCAGTTTTTCACATTATCAATGCAACACGCTATAGAAGTCAAGAAGTAACAAGTTTCTTGGTGTCAAGGTGTAGAACAGACATATACAGCTGGGTGTCGTCAGCGTACATATGATATTTCAAATTATGCTCTCCTATGATTGAGCCAAGGAAGCTCAGGCAAAAAGATGGATAGAACATTTTAGTAGCCTCTTGAACAGACCTCCACCAAGCAACCCACCCGACATTCTACCCGCAAGAAATGATTTACCGATCAGTTGCGACCCTCCGACTAAAGCAGAGATTAATGATGCCATAAAGCAGTTAAATCGAGGCAAGGCAGCTGGATCAGACCAGATCCCACCAGAGGCGCTGAAGGCAGATGCTGCTGGGGCTGCAGAGGATCTGCACTCACTATTCTCGAGGATTTGGATCGGAGGCAAGTTTCCAAAGGACTGGAAGGAAGGACACCTCGTGAAGCTTCCAAAAAAAGGGGACCTCAGCAATTGTAGTAACTACAGAGGAATCACACTTCTCTCCATCCCAGGAAAGGTTTTCAATCGGATTATTCTCAAGCGAATACAGAATGCAACAGACCCAAAACTTCGTGAGGAGCAAGCTGGTTTCAGGAGTAATCGATCAACCACCGACCAGATCGCCACGCTGAGAATTATAGTAGAGCAGTCGCTAGAGTGGAACTCCCAACTGATAGTGAACTTCCTTGACTACGAGAAGGCCTTTGATAGCATCGATAGAGAAACGCTGTGGAGAATATTGAGACATTATGGAATCCCAGAGAAGATGGTGAATCTTATCAAGAGCATGTATGAGGGGACAAGTTGCAGAGTCGTACACGATGGTGAGCTTACTGACAGCTTTGATATCAAGACTGGTGTTAGGCAGGGTTGTTTGCTGTCCCCATTTCTGTTTATTCTGGTGATTGATTGGCTTATGAAAGAAACCACCAATGGAGGAAGAAATGGCATACAATGGACCCCATGGACACAGCTGGACGATCTAGATTTTGCAGATGACTTGGCACTATTGTCGCACACACACGACCAGATGCAAGCAAAGACTACAGCTCTAAACAAAATTTCAGAATCTATTGGATTGAGGATACATCCTGCGAAGTCGAAGGTCCTAAAAATTGTTGCACCCCCAAGCGAACAAGTCAAAGTAGGAGATCAACCACTGGAAGACGTAGAGTCCTTCTGCTATCTTGGTAGTATCATTGACAATAAGGAAGGAACAGAGGCAGAAGTCAAAGCACGAATTGGAAAGGCACAGGCAGCTTTCACGTCCTTAAGCAAGATTTGGAGAACCAAGGATATATCTCTAAAAACAAAGCTGAGGATATTCAACTCGAACGTGAAGTCAGTCCTGTTGTATGGATGTGAGACTTGGAATGCGGGACAGGCCTGCATAAAGAGAATCCAAGTTTTCATCAACAGATGTTTGAGGAAGCTACTTAAGATCAGATGGACAGACAAGGTCAGCAATGAAATTGTTTGGAAAAGAACAAGACAGAGCCCAGTCAGAGAGGAAATTGGTAGGAGGCGATGGAGATGGATCGGCCACACTCTCAGGAGGCCAGGAAACAGCATCGCGAAGAAGGTATTGGATTGGAATCCCCAGGGCAAGAGATCAAGAGGAAGGCCGCGCGGAACGTGGAGAAGAGCCAGAGAAAATGATGTGCAACGAAGCGGAAAGACTTGGAATAATGTAAAGAGGCTGGCCCATGATAGAGAGGGATGGAAAGTGTTTGTTGGTGGCCTATACCCTGATCCAGGGTGAGAAAGGCAATGATGATGATGATGATTGAGCCAAGTGGCTGTGTGTACAGTGCGTACAAAAGTGGACACAATGCAGATCCTTCGGGCACACCAAAATGTAGTTTGAAAGATGTTGACATATTTTTGTCTACAAGAACTGATTGGGTAGGTCACATTGATATGACTTGAACCATTTGATAACAGTCCCAGATAAACCAAAGGTCTTATCTAGCCTCTCAATGAGGATAGAATGGTCAATAGTATCAAAAGCTGCACTAAGATCAAGGAGGGCCAAGATGGAAACCATCCCTCCATCAGCAGCACACAAGAGATCGTTTTGAGCTTTGAGAAGGGCAGTCTCTGTGTTAGGAAATTCCAGGTGGTTCTTCAAGTGACCAATAACTACTTTTCTAAAATTTTTGATAATAATAATAGTTCGTCCATCAGGTATGATGATGACCTTAACAACACCAGAGGAATAAAGAACAGAAATTGTTGAGAATTTCAACACATGGACAATAAAGAGAACTAAAGGACACAGAGGACAGAATGGAAAGACTGTTCTTTCATGACTTATGGCTTCTCATGTGACTGACAAGTCCTATTTTTGCCCTGCAGACCCTTCCGCATAAATGACAAGAGTGCTCCGTTGGTTCAGTACCACTGGGCCTTTTCTTGCGCCGTTCTCTTTTTTTGATAGCCTGCTGGACTCTGTCAGCTTCCCATGCTTTGCTGCCTCTGGTAAGGGCCGCCCTCCAATTTGCACGATCAAGAGAGAGCTTTTCCCACTCACTCACATCAATGGCAAAGGCCTTCAGTGATTGCTTGAGAGTGTCTTTGTAACGTCTCTTTGGGGCCCCAACATTCTTCGTTCCATTGGAGAGCTCAGAGAAGAAGATTTGCTTAGGGAGTCTGGAGTCGGACATTTTTGATACAAATGGAAGATTTGACACAGGCCTGAAATTCTTAAATTCTTCTGGGGATAAATCATTTTTTCGAAAGGGATGCGACGATTGCTTGTTTAAAAGGAGATGGGATTGTTCCTGACTGGAGCGATTCGTTAATAATGACTGTAACAATCTCAGCAAAACTATCTATGTTGTCAATTAACACAGGTGTTGGGGTGGGGTCCAGACAGCGTGCCTTAGGTGGGGAGAACTTTATAACTGACTTGACAGTTTCCACTGAAACAGTGTCAAAATGTGACATTTCAGTGCCAGCAAATGATTCAAATTTGGGTGGGTGGTGCGGAAGGCAAATCAAGTTTTGACCGACTTGCTGAGAACTTGCACTGATTACATTAGTTGTTACTTCCTTAGTTTTTGTTGTTTTTTTCCCAGCTGACAGAAAATAACGCTGAACACTCGCGGGCCATCTGGGCCCAGAGCCCATCTGAGCCAGAACCACCTCACTTTCGCGACACCATTCCATCCACTCACAGGTCGAATGCCACTTGCAGACAGATCAAGAGACATATAATCATGACACAGGCAACACACAAAGTTCACGACAGAGCATTATGTGGAGCAAATTTCTCATAATATTTACTAAGCCCCAAGTCTCAATGCAAGGCACTGCAGCCCTCCCAATTAGCCTATACTGACACGGATGGCGTCAAGGCAGCAGTAAAAAAAACATGAAAAAATTGATAAGCCAAATCACAATGTCACACTGATTCATCCTCCACCTCCTTCACAAAATGTACATATGTACATCCCACATGCAAACACACACAAACACGCATCTGTGAAACGTCATACACAAGGTCATGCTGAGTAAGCGAATGATTGAAGGGAGAAATGTAACGGATACAATGGACATGATCTGCCATGAATTCTATAGCCAGGATGGAAGACGAATGATTGATGATTAAACAGACCGGAGACAACCAGACATTTGAGACATACAAACAGACAGATAGGAGGACGTGCGGACGGACGGACGGACGGACGGACAGACAGACAGGCAGGCAGGTAGGTAGGTACGTAGGTAGATGGATGGATGGACAGACAGATAGACAGATGCGGGACTCTCAGTGGATCGCGTCCTTAATAGACAGAAACGCACGGCATGTTACAAATGCACATACGAACATGCATATGCACGCGTATACAATACACACACAGAGGCATTTGTCGGTGGTTGTGATGACCATGTTAATTTGCACATCCACAAGGATTTTGTAAATCCAATTCCTGTGTGAGTGAGGCTTAACGAATATGCTACAGTTCCATCAGTTCGTTCACTTAATGCTAACTGCTATGGTGAGAGTATTTTATTTCCTTTTGACTGCATTAAATTATTGATTTCTACATTCTAAATCCAATAACACATGCTGAGATGTCGGTTTAGAGAAGGGGTCAGCAGGAGATATCTCGGTTTCCAACTTATGTATCGGATGGCCGTGCAATATGGATATTCCTCTTAACGTCCCGAGTCCGAGATACGACACTGTAAATAGTATTCATTTCACAACCCTCAATTCTCTTCTCAACTAATATGTGTCACTTTCTTCTTCTGTTCCGTCTCTGTTGATAGTTACACATTTTTTGTTATCATTGTGTACTATGGAACCTTATTATGATAAACCACGAAAGTCAAAGTCGGGTCACCAAACTCAGACGCTTCACACAATACAAAACAGGTCTGACGTCCATACACCCCAGCACAGCACGGTTCTCAGCCAATCACAGGTGACTGGATCAGCAGCTGTTGCCCTCAGCTAACATTGACCTGTACAAACGGTACACATGTGTTGTGAACACGAAACGGGTGGACAGATTGTGGGTGTTTACTTAACGGTGGCTGCCAAATGGGACAGCACCACGAACGTACAAAACAAACAGGGTTTTATAATATGTATATGAAAAACACCTCGCCTCCAAACATGAGATGTTGGCTGCAAACCAAAAAGAAAATCGCTTCAAACCTGTCGTAAGTAGCTGCCTGTCCTACGCACTTCAAAGAAACAAAGGTGTTGACACTGAACCCATTGCACCCTGTCTGTTGGTTGGCTCTATCTATTGGTTTTGAAATATTGACAGCAACTACTGGGGTTGCAGAGATGAGGCAAATTTGTTGTTGACGTAGTCTGAGATAATATTAGGTCAAAATGGACCGCACCGTTTTCCTGATGTTCTGCCACAGTCTGCAGTGGTACAGACTTTTCGTTCTTTCTTCTGCTTTCTCCCCATGAATGAAATTCTTCAGTTCCAGCCTAACTGATGAATGTTAGTTGGTCCACGCTCAGCATTTAATTTTTCTTGGTATGAGACTGGCCTATATCTCAGTTAAAAGCAGTGTTTAACTAAATATAGAGCAAACTGAATCCCATATAATGTCTTAGGTGATACCCCATTAAATTGTTCATTTTATTTGCATTACGCCGTGAAACTTTCCCATTTGTATCATGAAGCACAATAACTTGATAACCTGAGACGAGCTAATACACTGATTGACTTCAGCACACACCAGTGACTAGAATAGTTGTTTATTATAATCTTTAATCCAACTAGACAGATATATAGATGATTGTCACAAAGCGCAGGTGCAGACAATGGTACTGCAAATGCGGTTTGCAACCTTGGGATGTTCCGGCCTATGAGTGACTATAACACACCAATGGAAACAAGTGCTTTACAGTTATACACACAATAAATTTATTGGGACACGTGGGATGGGGGCTTAATTAATGTTGGTAAAATAGTCTAAATAGCGTGTCAGAAGAGATGGACATATATTTCATACAGATATAAAATGGCAATGATCCAAAGATAATAAATGTGACAACAATAACTTAAACTAACTACCCTGAAAGAAGAGGTTTCTGATTAATACAATAGAATGACAATGAAATGGATTATAATATGTTACACTAAAACACACATAAAAAGGTAATTGTATATCCCACCGACTCTGCACTTAAAGAACGTTTCACACAGGATATATCCACACTCTTCCAATAATTACTCTAACTAAAATGTTACTTAAACTTGTCCTATATCTTGAATCTGTAAACTTGACGATGATGGTCCTAAACCGACGAGTGTCCGGTCTCTTGGGAAACTGGACTCCACAAGATAATGTTCTCTTAAATTCACTACAGGATACACTCAATTACAAATATGTCCTTACTCCACATAAAAAGCACTGTCCACATCCATAAGATGACTACTAGTATGTAACTAATGTCCTGATAAGGCTCTGGTCACAGTCACAGGATACACAACAGGATCGAAATGTCCTAACAATATGCACAGGATACTTTAGAACAGGTGGTTACTTTATGGTCTTGGCCTCTAGCCTTCCCGCTGTTCTGCACAATTCACAGAAACGCCGGGTACAATGCTCTACACGCGGACAGAAGCCTGCCTGGTCACGCTAAGACTTACAGGCCTAACACTGCCACAAGAAGCGAGTACAACACTGGAAATTAACGAGTTCCTTAAGATATGTGCAATATATGCACCGCGTACATGAGCTAACTTTAACTTTAAGCTTAGACTCACACGCCGCTCTAACTGAGCTTATTTCATGCTTTGACAAAGCAAGAAATACAGTAATTTACTATGACTAAGTCCTACGCGAACTTGAAAGCCATAAACGCTCTATACACGAGCTAACTTAGCACACCGTATAGGCTATGTTAATATACGTCTGTGTCTTACAATAAGAACGACAGACAGGTACACCACTCTACGTGAGCGGGACCTCGCTCCACACGAGCTAAATTTTAATACAGGCCTTAATAGACACTGTAAATACACGCCTGAGTTCTACAGGCAGGTACACTGCTTCGCACGAGCAGGACCTCGCAGTGAGTCTATCGCAAGCGGACTGACGACTTCAGATTTGCTCTGGAATATATACAGAAACTCAAAATTACAGAAAATTACAGAGGGGAAAACTGGGAGGTTCTAGCTAGCTCGAATTCGTGAGCCATAAAAACGTGCACAAAGATTCTACGATGGCCAAACTCGGACGCTGGGGTATTAGGTGGACGGGTCAGAGATAATTGCTCTACCCGCAGGTAGCCTGAGACATAACTTCGAACAAAAGATCAGGGAGGTGGACCGATCGAACGGGCAAGTGGATGGTCATTACGCGGCATTTCGTTACAATGATAAATGCACGGTTGATGGGAGAACAGACAGGACTGTCAACTGACACCGACACATGCAAACTAACATCAACAAAGAGAAACTTTAAGATGACCTGCTTGATGCTCTGTGAAAAAGTGCATTACTGACACTGAATCTAGTGAAACCATGTGAAACACTCTGACAGGAGTGATGTAATTGAAGACAGAAATGGGACAGGGAGGAGGAGGAGGAGGTGACAGGATTATATCACAGGAACTGCCTGAGCAGAGTGAAAAAAATCACAAGTTTTACTCACCCAGAAAATAGATCCAGGGGACAGTAACTGCTTGTCTGCGGCCACTGCCCAGATTTTCTCTGTAAATGGAATGAAAATAAATCTCTATATAAATGGATATGTGCGAGTGAAAAGTGATAAGAACAGATACATATTAGTGGAGGGAGGAAAAGGTTCGGTGGGTCTGGCTGGAAGACAAAGAATGCTGCATATCCATGCCTGTACTGCAATGCCACAAATTCACACTGGTGCTAACTGATTTCAAGCAAGACCCATCCACCTCCTTTCTCGTTGTTTCTTTTTCTACTTCAATAGCAAAGTACAGGATGGGTACCAGTTTAACAAGTATCATCATCATCATCATTGCCTTTCTCACCCTGGAAATTGCACGTGATATCACAAAACCTGCTGTGTTGCACAAAACACTGCAGTCAACCGTGGTGATTCAAATTTGCTGACTAAGGAATTTAGTAACTGATTTATTTGCTTGGGATAAATGACCATACTGAAGCCGGACATTTCACTCACTATTCAGTGCAATGTGAGATAATCTGGTCATTGCCCCTATTTATTTTCGTAATATCATTAAAATTATACATTGCATTTGTCAGCAAAGTAGCCCATCTCAAGTCACATCTTCCTCTCCTCTATCATATTCCTTCCTTTTTTTTACTCCCCCCCCCCCCCCCCCTAAACAACTGATTTTCAGTGCTAAGCTCCTCCATAACCTGTCATCCAGACAACGACCCAAACTGTTTGCGTGCACTCCCCCTCCTGACGAAACACCGTTCTCACTTTTATTGATTTGACCTGGTTGGGGTGCTCCCATTTCGCATTGTGTGTATCAGTCTTGTTTTCGAATCAGTGCAACAGCAGTAGCTACTATAACAGTTACTCTTGTCGCGCTTAAGAGACAAAAAGAAAGAAGGGAAAAGGGTACTGGGGAGGAAACCGAAATGACCTATGAATGGGAGTGAAAACAAACAGGAAATGGGAAATGGAATGACTTTGCCTGAGGTATTGCGGCTTTACAAAATATGTATTTCGCTAAATTAAGAGCGTACAAAACACAGCAGGCCTTTGCTGAAAAGTAGACCTACATTCTGGAATACCACGTCAAAGCATTACTGTCCGCCGGCCTGACCGCTTTTTGTGCTGACCTGCTTAGCCTGACCTGACCTAACGGAAAAATGTGTCGACCACAGAATTCGGTCTCAAGGTTTCTGTAACAGTTGAAGCAAATTTCAGCACGTTATGATGGGGCGAGTCAGATGAACTGATCGTCTGCCCCTTAAAAACGAAACTGTCTCGAACTGTTGTAAAAATAAATAACAGGATCCGATGAACAATTAATACTAACGTTTAATAACTGTAAACAAGAGCTGATATCCACAGGTTACTTACACCTAGCTAGCCGGGAAGACACACTTCTAACTATGACTGAATTTGCACATCTACGATTTACACCCACGACTTTCACCCTACGATTTGCACCACTCCTGCTCGCCTGGCCCTCCTTATATATATTCTGTCCAGGAACGTTCAGGAAGCGGCTTAACCGCCCCATAAGCACGAGACAGACCTAGATCGTTCGGGACACATACCAGCCACCCAATCGTACACAGACACGTCACAGAATTACATCACTCAAGGTCGACCTAGCGTAATCTCGGATACCGCAGTACCTTCTTAGACCTTCTAGATTTTCTACAGTGAAACAAACAAGCCACATCAAAGAGAAATACCGGCCTTGCTGGCGAGAGGCGGGAGGAAGGTCGCCGAGTGAGACTCGCCAAGCGGGGGGGGGGGGGGGGGGGAGAGAAAATATCGATCGTCCTATACTAGTGGGACGCTACAGTTTCCCTCAGCAACAAGGATTTGACTATCTTGTCAATACACAAAATAGGCCGACTGGTCAGTAAAAAGTGAATCGAATGAAAGCAACATAATGTTATATAATCTACCTTCATTTTAATGATGGAAATGCCAACTCATTAGATCTACACGATGGTCTTTTCTGAAATCAGTTGTGTCCCGGAATCAATCATCTGTTTACTGAGCCTTAACGCAGCTGTATGTTTAATTCAACATTCCACCCCCTCCATGACCTCAGTGTCGACACATCTGATTTTGATTAAGCTAAGCACTGCGCTCGTCTGGTAAAAAGGTAAAGGAAATAAAATATATATTCACTTTCTCATTCTGTCATACAATAGTGTGATGTGTTCTGTTGATTGTTGGTCAAGACATGACGCTTTTAATTTATGGGATTAACGTACGGTTTAAGTTTGGGGAAGGAGCAAGCATACTAGCGCCAGTTTCGAGTAAAAATCGACGTGTCGCGATCTGGAATTGCAATCATGAATGTGCCCTCGACATTACATTTCTTTAAGACTGTGTAAGCACAGAAAACAGTACTTATCATTGGCGAAATTGGGAACAGTTCAGATCTGAGCATGACCGATAAAACTTTTTTTTTTTTTTTTACTGCACGTAAGCTATAAGAAGTGCATAAACTGAAAGCCCCCTACTTTTGGTCGCCGTTCCGAACAACAGACATCTGTAATGTACGTGAAGAAAAGACCGTAACTCGGCGTTATACACTTGTCCAACCTGTGACGGTGTAAATACACGTACGTGGGAGGGGTAAGTGAGAACTCCCAGACATGCAGAGCCATTATATTCGATCAATATCGATCCATGACACGTAGGCCTACGTGTTGTCCTCTCCTCTCCCATAGTCTCAGCCTGCTGACAAGTTGATAACTCCAGGGATTTCAATCGACTTTTCATTACAAACCCAGACCAAGGAAACAATCATCAGCTTTTAACTTCAACATCTGACATTCAATTTTCCTGTCTGCCGTGTTGATCTGATTTATTACCCCCCCCCCCTTTTTTTTTTTCGAAATCAACGTGTCCCACTCTACATACGGTGTTATATTTCAGAAATGGGGATTACCTGCGATGGCTTACCTGAAATGTTCATGATATTAAAAAATATTAACAATAAAACAACACACCATTACGTCTAGTCTCCTGTCACCATTGCTATTCCAACATGAATGCTTGTCATTTCGCAGTTTATTTCACAACAAGCTTAATTTGGCGTTGTCACAAAGCGCAGGTGCAGGCAATGATACTGCAAATGCGGTTTGCAACCTTGGGATGTTTCGGCCTATGAGGGACTACAACACACCGATGGAAACAAGTGCTTTACAGTTATACATACAAAAAATTTATTGGGACACGTGGGATGGAGGCTTAATTAATGTTAGTAAAATAGTCTAAATAGCGTGTCAGAAGAGATGGACAATAATATTTCATACAGATATTAAAATGGCAATGATCCAAAGATGTGACAACAATAACCTAAACTAACTACCCCGAAAGAAAAGGTTTCTGATTAATGCAATGGAATGACAATAAAATGGATTATAATATGTTACACTAAAACACAGATAAAAAGGTAGTTGTATATCTCACCGACTCTGTACTTAAAGAACGTTTCACACAGAATATATCCACACTCTTCCAATAATTACCCTAATCAAAATGTTACTAAAACTTGTCCTATATTCTGACTCCGTAATCTTGACGATGATGGTCCTAACCGAAGAATGTCTGGTCTCTTGAGGAACTGGACTCCACAAAGATAGTGTTCTCTTAAATTCACTACAGGTTACACTGTCAATACTGTCCTGGGCACAGCTACAGGATACACTGAATCACAAATATGTCCTTACTCCACATAAAAAGCACTGTCCACATCCACAAGATGACTACTAGAATTATAAATATAACTAATGTCCTGATGAGGCTCTGGTCACAGTCACAGGATACATAACAGGATCGAAATGTCCTAACAATATGCACAGGATACTTTAAAACAGGTGGTTTCTTTATGGTCTTGGCCTCTAGCCTTCCCGCTGTTCTGCACAATTCACAGAAACGCCGGGTACAATGCCCTACACGCGGACAGAAGCCTGCCTGGTCACGCTGAGACTTACAGGTCTAACACTGCCACAAGAAGCGAGTACAACACTGGAAATTAACGAGTTCCTTAAGAACTTAAGATATGTGCAATATATGCACCGCGTACATGAGCTAACTTTAACTTTAAGCTTAGACTCACACGCCGCTCTAACTGAGCTTATTTCATGCTTTGACAAAGCAAGAAATACAGTAATTTACTATGACTAAGTCCTACGCGAACTTGAAAGTCATAAACGCTCTATACACGAGCTAACTTAACACACCGTATAGGCTATGTTAATATACGTCTGTGTCTTACAATAAGAACGACAGACAGGTACACCACTCTACGTGAGCAGGACCTCGCTCTACACGAGCTAAATTTTAATACAGGCCTTAATAGACACTGTAAATACACGCCTGAGTTCTACAGGCAGGTACACTGCTTCGCACGAGCAGGACCTCGCAGTGAGTCTATCGCAAGCGGACTGATGACTCCAGATTTGCTCTATAACATATACAGAAACTGAAAATTACAGAAAATTACAGAGGGGAAAACTGGGAAGTTCTGCCTAGCTCAAATTCGTGAGCCATAAAAACGTGCACAAAGATTCTACGGTGGCCAAACTCGGACGCTGGGGTATTAGGTGGACGAGTCAGAGATAATTGCTCCACCCGCAGGTAGCCCGAGACATAACTTCGAACAATAGATCAGGAAGGTGGACCGATCGGACGGGCAGGGGGACGGTCATTACATGGCATTTCGTTACAGGCGTACTTTAAAGCTTGCTCCTGCGGAGGGCTACTTAGGCCTTCTGCCCTCCAGCCCATATAGCAGCGGGTTTAGAATACATGTAATAAAAAACGAATTTTAATGAGCAAACAATTATGGGAGTAAACAATGAAAGCTACAAAATCAATTTGAGGACATTGTATGGTCGCAGGATATTCCTGTGTTTTAATTTTAGCCGCGAACATGTCGAATAGTTTAAATCAGCTGACAGGAAGTAGCCTATTGACGTCACGTGTTATGTACTCGTGGAAAAAAAAAGGATCGGAGGCGAGCAGCAAGCCACACAAAGCAAACTAAAAAAAAAAAACTTTCCCACCATGTGGAGCCTCAAAATATAAAAAAAGAACCTTCACCACGTCGACAGGGAGCCATCTTCAAATTTACATGTAAATCACAGCCGTATGAGCCAATGGCTTCGTTTCTTTTTGTGAACACACAGACAAACGTACCAAGGTACCAGGTATTACCCGGGATAAAACTATGTTCCCATCCTCCCTTCTCCCTGATCTAGACAATTTCCCGTAATAATCCATAGGCTTGCTTCACAACTCCAGTGCGGCAGGACACTTTGCAATTGCACCAATCGAACGCTTAGCGCACTGGGTAGTTTGAAATAATGAACACATCGAAGGAAGCGGTGACATCACGGGCTAATGCTTTTGTGCAAAGGTGAACCGGAGGCGACCAGTCAACGACACAAAGCAAACTCAACAAACAAACAAAAAAACTCCCCGCCATTTGGACCCCCCATACAGCTTCTGCAGGGTAAAAAGGAAGGCATCTTCAAAATTTCATGTAAATCCAAGCTGTATGAGCCAGGTTTTTTTTTGTTTTTGTTTTGCCAACACACATTCGCACACACAAATACACATTCGCTTTTATTCATACTATTTGGACCCCGGACTCAGGGAATACACAGATGTGAAACTGCTGCCCAGAACGAAATTTCGTGTTATACTTTTTAATTCCACTCGAAGGAAATGCGTTTTCTTTTTTTTTTTTTTCTCAAAATATCGGAAGCCTTTCTTTTGTTCAACTCGTTCAACTCAGTGGTGGCTCAAAATCAACGTATTAAAGATGTAGGGAACTCCAAGACCGTTTAAAATGTGTCCACATACCCCTGTTAGACTTTTACGTCTTTCTATGCGTAATAATAATATTTTGTAGAACATAAGGCTCGGCGGTTGAAAAGCCTTTCATGATTACATTGGGGGCTTTACTTCCTTATTTACTAGCCGACCAGCGCAAGATAAATCTTGCGAATTTTCCGTGTATCACGCCCAGCCATATATATTCTAGATCTAGGCTACATTAAAATGGCATCTGGATTCGATGCAATGACTAATAGAACTTACTGTAAATACCACCATTTCACTTAGGCCTAGAAAAATACAGATGTGATTACGTTGATTTTCTACTACCAATGTACATGTATAAAAAGAGGCCAAGGGCGCAATTTCCGGTCACACTTTTCGGTACTATGCGACAAAATTCGTCCGTTTTTTTGCGGCTCAAAAAAAAAAATATATATAAATAATAGTAAGACTGATTTTTGTTCAAAATGAATGTGACCACGTAACTCTTCGTCAAAAACTGATGGAGTACCCCAAGTTTTTTTTTTATTTTTTATGGCGTAGTCGCGAAGTTTTAGTTGTTTACAGGTTTACCCTCTAGCTCAATCATGTATGTATATGGCCTTTAGCGTCTTTACAGACGGTCTTAGCAGCTAGAATATTCACTTTCACTTTGACTGACAGCTTCTCTCGTGGCTTATTCTACCAATGTTTGACCCGAGAGTGCGATGGCAGTGATTGCAGGTCAGTCTTTTGGGTTCACTTTGGCGAGTGTTTTCATTCCGCCTCTGTCGTTTTGTCAGGTATGTTTCTTTTGCCTTGAAGTCTATTGCGAGCGTGCCACTGCGCAATTTTTGTCTCCATCTGCTTCGATCATTTGCAAGGTTCTCCCATTCATTGGGGTCGATGTTGAATGCTTTCATCGTGACCTTGCAAGTGTCTTTGAATCGCAGATGTGGCCTACCTCTGGGTCGGTTGCCAGTAGCAAGTTCCCCGTAGAGAATTTGTCTGGGGATGCGATCATTTTCCATACGGTGGAGATGTCCAAGCCACCGCAGTCTTTTTTTGCCTAGAAGAGCCTGAGTTGATGGAATGTTGGCTCGGCTCAGAACTTCGATATTTGAGATCCTGTCTTGCCACTTGATCTTGAGAATTTTGCGTAGGCAGCGCAGGTGGAAGGAGTTGAGGGATCTTTCATGTTTGGAGTAGGTGGTCCATGTCTCTGAGCCATACAGCAGGGTGCTTAGGACGCAAGTTTGGTACACGAGTACCTTTGTTTTGATGGTCAGCTTGCTATTGTTCCACACCCTTTTTGAGAGTTTGCCAAAAGCTGTGGCCGCCTTTCCTATTCTGGCATTTATTTCAGTTGTTATGTCTGTGCTACCACTGATGGTTGAGCCTAGGTAGCAGAATTTTCCCACTTGCTCCAGAGGAGAGCCATTCAGCATGATTGGGTTGGGGTTTCTCAAGCCTTGTGTCAAAACTACAGTTTTTGAGACACTGATCTTTAGCATGAATTTGTCACAGGCTTTGGCAAGGCTATTGATGAGAGCCTGGAGCGTGGTTTCATCGTGGGCCACGATTGCAGCATCATCTGCGAAGAGGAGCTCTTGTAACATAATATGCTCTGTACGAGATTTTGCTTTTAGTCTGGCAACATTAAAAATGGAGCCGTCCACTCTGGTGTTAATAAGTACTCCACCTGAACATTGACCAAAGGCATTCTTGAGTAGGGCTGCAAAATATATACCAAATAAGGTAGGAGCAAGAACACATCCCTGCTTCACACCGCTGTTTACAGCAAATGAATTGGATGTGCAGCCCTCAAAGTTGACACATGCCCTCATGTCAGTGTGGAAGGATGCAATAAGTTTTAGCAATGTTGGTGGACAGCCTATGGATTTAAGGACTGCATACAGGCCAGATCGGCTTACGGTGTCGAAAGCCTTTGTTAGGTCCACAAAGCATGTTATAAGCGGCCTGTTTTGTTCTTTACATTTTTCTTGGATTTGCCGAAGTGCAAATATCATGTCAATAGTTGATCGTTTGCTTCGAAAGCCACATTGTGTTTCTGGTAAGACTTTTTCCGCCAGTTGTTGAAGGCGGCAGAGGATGACGCGAGCAAAAGCCTTTCCAGTAATGCTGAGGAGGGATATGCCTCGATAGTTGTTGCAGTCGCCTTTGTCTCCTTTGTTCTTGTAAAGTGTGACAATTTTGGCGTCTCTCATATCATGTGGTATCACGCCTTCTTTCCAACACTGCAGTAACAGATTATACAGGTGTGGTAATAGTGGGCCTTTTAGGTCTTTTAATACCTCTGCAGGAATGTTGTCACTTCCTGTGGCTTTTCCAGCAGACAGGTGGTCGATTGCATTGGAAAGCTCGACTAAGGAAGGTTCAGCGTCAAGTTCGGCCATTATTGACAGTTTTTGGAGGTGTTCCTCAAAATCTGGTGGAATATTTTTCTCAGTTGAATGCAACAGAGAGTAATGCTCTACCCACCTATTCAGTTGTTCATTTTTATCTGTGATGGGTTCACCATTTACAGACTTAAGTGGGGCGCTTTTGGTGATGATTGGCCCAAGAGCTACTTTCATCTGACTAAAGGCGGTTTTCATATCTCCCTTTTCATTTGCCTCTTGTATGCTGTTACACAAGTCTGTCCAGTATTTGTTGGCGCAACGTCTTACCTCCAGCTGAAGTTCAGCTTTTGCATTTTTCAAACAAGTTTTTGTACTCTGATTGCAATTTTTGTTATACTCATTGAAAGCAGATTTCTTTTGCTCAATGAGAGGTAGGAGAATTTCGCTGTTCTGGGCTACCCAGTCGTTGTTTGAAACTTTATGCTGTCCAAAAGACTTGATGGCACAGTCATGAATTTTTGAACTGAGAGTGTTCCATGTTTCATCTACCGAGTCACATTGGGTCACATTATCCATGCTTTCAGCAAATAACTTTTCAAATGACTTTCTATTTGATTCATCTCTGATTGCTGTTACATTGATCTTAGGGATTGAAGGGGCTTTTGATCTGTATATTTTCTTGGCCGAAATTTTGATTTTGCTGACTACCAGTGCATGGTCGGTGTCACAGTCAGCACTGTGGAGGGAACGAGTTATTTTTATACAGCCCAAACTCTTCCTCCTTGAGAGAATAAGATCTAATTGATGCCAATGGCCAGACCTGGGATGGCGCCATGATGTTCTTTGGCATCTCTTAAGGTCAAAGTACGTGTTTGTAACACATAATGAGTTTACGGAGCATAGCTCCAGAAGGCGCTGCCCGTTTTCGTTGATGTTGCCAATGCCGAAGTGCCCAATGCACTTTGGCCATGCGGAGTGATCTGCTCCCACTCGAGCGTTAAAGTCACCCAGAATTAGCAGGCCTTCGGTGAGAGGGATGTTGTGGAGAGTCCTCTGCAATGCCTCGTAGAAAATGTCTTTGGTTTCGTCAGAGGAGGTAAGTGTTGGGGCATAGACACAGATAATGTTGGTAAAACCAGACCGGGTGTTCAGTCTGAGTGTCATGATGCGTTCTGACACTCCAATTGGAGTTGCGATCGAATTGATAAGGGAGTTTTTTACGGCGAAGCCCACGCCGTGGATTCTCGGCTGTTCGCTGCTAAGGCCCTGCCAGAAGAAGGTGTAGTTTTCTTCTTTGACTGACCCGGAGTCGGGAAGTCGAGTTTCTTGAAGGGCAGCGATGTCGATGTTTAGTAGCTGAAGTTCTCGATCAATAATTTGGGATTTCCTGATGGAGTCAATATCAGTGAGATCTTGCTGTTGCAAGCCTGGGCGCATTGTTCTGACGTTCCAGGTACCAAGTTTTAGTATTTTTCTGTTTTTGCCAGGTGCACACTTTACGTCAGATTTTTGACTTTTGGTCTAGCTCCAACCACCTTATGAAGCAGGCTGACGTGGCGGAACAACACCCAACTGCCTGGGGGCTGCCCAGGTTACGGCGGGCGGTAGTTGATCAATGCGGCTGAAGAGCCGCTCCCACCGACAGAGGGGACCCCTGGCGCTCATCCGTACGCCAAATGGATTGAGCTTATCACCGGTAACTGCCACCTCCCGTGTTGTGCCCATCCGTAACGGATGGCTGGAGTGTCCTCTCCAAATCGGAAATGGGTGGGCTTATAGAGGAGAGACAGACGCTTGCCAAGCCCGAGCAAACGCCTCCTCGTTTTGCTGCCTTGCCTGGGCTATTTTTAAGAGATGGTGCTTTGCCCAGAGGCACCACCCCTCTCTCTGCCATTCTAGTTAAACCCAAGGGAGAGACCAGGTCAATACATTTGGAACTAGTCCGGCTGCAGGAGATGCTGGAAGCCAGTTTGATGCAGTTCTCCCTGACAACCACCTTCGGGTCTCCACTCCTGATTTTCTGTCTGGGTTTACTCCCATAGCCTTTGCTATCATAGCAACACACAAGGCAGTGTGGTATTTGTATTCAGGGTTACCTTCCCCTAGTCTTCCTCTCTCCCGAGATGACCCACAAGACAGTGGGGGTGACAGTAGCAGGCTGTATTGTGTACTGTTATACAATAGCAGAAAACTCTGGCCTGACACTAGAGCTCAATCATAGCAGAGAGTATAAATAGAGAGGTTTTGGTCGATTTGCACTGCCAGACACGGGAGGCGTCGGGAAACCACTGTTAGCATGGGGCGGAAAGTAGGTCGCTGCGGTACACAAAACCGGTTTGTGCATTTCCACTGGGCGTGAGAACTTACAAACGGCTCTAAATAGTTTCAGTCAGCCCCAACATATGAACAAACCACAGTAAACAGATATGCACACTATCTTTGGTGAAGAAGGCCACTTTCAATTCTTCAATTTCTTGTTTACCGCAGCGACCTAGTTTCGAGATTTGGCGGAAGTGAACCCTCTCTATATATCTATACCCTCTGATTATAGTGGGATCAGATCGCTTTTCCGGTTCATTGACAATGGTATCATTTTTCCGGTTCACTCAAAATGGTGACTTAAAATAGAACGACCGAAAAAATCTATTTTGATAAATTCGGGGACAGGAGTTTCCGTATGTTTTATGTGACGAAAACCTAGGTTTATAGATACTGTCGACATCTGTAAAATTTGAAGCGTGCGGACTAATTAACGGAGGAGTAGGCTAACATAGCCTCCAAAGTTCACTTTTATAATAATAGATTATGATGGTGATAAATTTTACCGCCATTCTTTTCTTACCGCACAATACTGTACATAGGGTTTACACAAAGTCTTGAAAACTACATGTAAAATTAGGGATCTTTTAAAGTGCAAGTGAACGTTGGAATGTCGTCAACGTTTTCGGGCCATTTACAATCATGAAGATGTTTCTTCATCCACGCTAAAGCGTTCAAAGCATTTACCGATGAGCGATTGTTCGTGTAGAATAGATTATCGGCTCGTCTAATTTCGTCACGAGAATGCAAGTTTTTCCCGTTTGTGCTCACAGAGACGGAAGTGACGTCACCTCGACCGTAAACAAAAGCCTGGGCAATGGTGTGTGTTACTGTCAGATGTTGATCGGCAAATAACCGTGCATCTGGGGGTGAAATGGTGACCTTCCACCACTTTCCTATAGATGAAAAAAAAATGGAAAGATATGGGAACAAAATTTCAGCCGAAAACAACGGTCAGTAGATCGCCGTTTGCAGAAGGCAGTCGTTTTGTGAAGGGTCCATTCCGACTTCGAGCCAGTTGTGGTTGTCTGCTAAATAGTGTATCGGCCACAAAACCACACAGCGTTGAATCAGACCAGATGCTGTACCACCCACCATCAATTATCAAACAGAACAGAACACAGGCAGAAATTCAACCTCCAACTATGAAAAAGAGACGCTCCCGTGAAAGAAGAAGTGAGTCCGGGACACACAGGCGCGTCGCTAGTCGTGTCAGACAAGAAACATACAATGATAGTTTAGTAACACTTCTAATAAAAGACTAGATCTAGGCTACCTTATACATGTATGTATAAGTGGTATCCCCTGATCTCTTTCCTCACTCTCTAATCTAATTGTCAGTGCTTTCCAGTTTCTGCTCAATTATTGCTGATGTGAAAGCTAGCATTATTGTAGTAGGAAGAGTTAGTCCAGACAGTGTGGGGCAGTGTAGTTTAGTGTCCATTAGGCAGTTTTATCTGTTGTTTAACTTGGAATTAGGCCTGAGGAACTTTCTTCTACTTTCAGTGAAAAATATCAGAAATATTTTAACATTCGGAGTGATAGATCTACTAGAAGTACTAGTTTAAGTTTGGGTTTTACACCGCGTCGGCATGACAACAGCCACTTTTCTCCCTTCACGATTTATTTGGGCACACGTTTTTGTAATTTCACAATGCAATTAAATAGTTTCATAACTGTATCACATTAGTAGAATTCTCAAAATTGTATCTAATGTATGAACAAAGTTTTGTAAAGAGCTATAAAAGTTTTTAAATTAAGCTGTAGATCTTAGCCTCACCCAGATGGGACATAATGTGCTGCATAGATCTACTACACTAGATCAAGTGGCAACCATTAATTTTTTTTGTCTATGGTATATCTAGTCAACGTTCACCTTCTCATTCTTGCTCCACCTTACTCTACTCAATCAACCTTTTCGTTACGGACACTGGTAGTATCAGTCCTGATGTGTTGGTAATGTGGACACTTAAATTTATGGCCTAGATGTTGTAATGTAAACAAAGATTCCTACTATTAGAAAACCTAGGCATGAAAGTAACAGAGATCTAGAAAATAAAGGTTGATATTATTGCTACCACAGATGCAGATCAGTCTTGGCAAATACACTGTATGTATTATATTTTCTTGTAAATCTTGTAACATTACTGTTTGAATGTTTAATTTTTTTTATTTTATTTCCTACAACAATGATAGGGACAACGTGGAACTGGATTGATATTAATAGAAACACATTCCTGATTTTTCAAAGCAACAGATTTGCCTAGCTCTCATAGATTGTAAACTGACTGAATTTACAAGACAAGAACAATTTCAACTCCATCCAGTGCTCATTATGTATGTGTAATTACATGTATTACACTGTTCAGCCATGTGTGATCCATCAGATGTAATGTAATGTTGTCAAATCCTAACTACACTGTACATGACTGACCTGAAAATTTATTTATTTGTCACTTATTGGAGCTGATTTTTCAGTCTTTCATGTTTTCACTTATTTTCAGGGTCATTTGGTACAGAGGCGCCAAACTCATGTGTCATGGACTTGGAGGGGTTGCGGTGTGGTAAACCAAATTGGAAGATAAGTCTCAGACTAATGTACAGACCACTACAATGGTGTCAAAAAGTTCATGAAGACGGGGCCTGACATAAAGCACCGGTTTGACTGATGGCATGTTTGCAGGTAAATTATTGTTAATGATAATTTTAAAATCAAGAACAATGCCCAAGCGTACTGAGATTAGCAGGTTTTCATCAGGGGCTTGAAATTAAATATTTTGATGATGTTGACAGGCAGTCACTACAGTACGTCTGCACACTGCAGAAGGCTCACGAAGAAGCCATGGGATCCAGTAATATGATAACATTTACTACACAATATAAGTAAAAGCTGTGTTATAAAATTCCATACATCGAGAGGCCAAACACAATGTTTTCACATATATTGGGAATAAAATAAGCTGAAAAATAAACATGGTGCTATTTGTAGCATACTTCTTATTACTACTGATGAGAGTTAGAAAGGACGAAACAATGATTAACGGTACCGCTCTTATTACGTGTACATTGTGTAAGGAATACGCCAAATACATACATGTACATGTATTACTGTACTTTTCTAATCAGCAGATAAGTGATTTCCTTCATAGTAACGCACAAATCGTCGCAAGTCACTGCGAAAACCCGGTGGTATTTGTAAACTTTTCTTCAACAAAATAAACACACAAAATCATTGTCTATGTAGAAAATATCAGTCTCGATTTGATAAAGAGGTATCAGAGTGTGTTTTGAGCGAATAAAACCAGCAGACAAATATTACAATTATTGTTCACATGCACTTTAAGGATTCCTTAATTCCCTCGTTTGATAAGAACAAAGAGGAAACTCTGAGGTATCAGCTTTTGCTTTCCGAAACTTCCAACCAAGACTATTTGAAGCTTCCATTCAAACAGGACGAACCTGCTTGGTTATTTGTGCCCATGCCGACGACGACTTCCTATAGGGAACGGGATTAAATGATACAGTTACTATAGTTAAGCAGTTGTGGACTTTGTACACACTTTTTATGAGCAGTTGATCTTTGTGCCTCGAATCGCCCTTACAAAGTCCATAACAACTGTGCTTAACCACCGCGTTGAACAGTTCGAATGTCCCATGACATCATCGGTAAATTTAAATAATAGTAACTGTTCCCTATAGGCTACAGTGCCTTTTGCACACGCCAACCAAACACATGAAGCGTCACTAGACATTGTGTACTGAAGCTCTGGTTACCGAGAGCGCGATTGGAAGAACTGAATCGCAGAATTTTCACTTCAACATTAGGCCGTAGGACTTTGCTATACCGGTAATTTTCTAAATTTAGGGACATAATTTTTCTCATCTGGAAATAAAGGACTTTGAGAACTTTGAAGGGTCTGTGTAAACCCTCTGCACACCCGCATCGAGTATGATCGACTTCTCTGATATAATAAGAAATGAATAAGTAAGAATGAAAACAGAATATTGAAATTGGCCTAGCAATGTAAACCTGCTTCAATCTGATTATATCGTCCAACATCAAGACATCATGTTGATAAGAATGTTCCTTAAAAAGTGCAGTTGTGTGCTGTGTGCAGCCTTTCCGATTCACTGCAGATGGTTCTTTCCAACCTCCTGTAGTATTAAAGCTCTATAGCCGCAAACTATTGATTATGCAGCACTAATTCACGAATACGTCTTCCTTTCTCCGAGAAAGTGAAGCAAACCTACATTTAATAATTAGATATATGTTCTATCTCTCTCATGACCAAGGCAGCCCAGATAGTTTGCCTTGATAGTGTTGCTGGCTGAACCCTTTATGACACTAATAATTCCCATTGTTGCTGACCTCGACTTTTACCTGCAACAGCTGTTCTTGTTTACAACCATCAGCTGATAGCCAGCCTCACTATTCACCACGACACAATGCACAAGTTGTCTGGACAGGTTGGGACACGCTTCAGTGGTGGCACATAATTATGCCTGGACCAATGCTACCAAAATATATCCATGTCGTTTACCATAGACATGCCCTCGTCCCGCGTCTGTCAGCATCAGCAGTAAGCCCCAGAAACTGCTCATTTTTCATTTCACTTCACTAACTTTTTGACATCTCCAAATAGACAGATTCCGGCAATCTTAAGATATCCTATCTTACACATTTAGACGGTTTGTAATCTAAAAGCAAATTTTCTACTTTTGATTAGCAGATGAAAGAGCGGAGATCTCCTATAAAACGAGTTCCCCTACTTCTAGAAAAATGCAGTTGGTTGTGTCACGAGCAGAGTTAGGGTCTTGGGGATGTTACGACTGCACGAGAGGCAGCTAACTCACACTCGGACACAACCACACAAGAAAAGTATTAAATAACTAGAGCGTATATATGTCAGGCCGGTCAGGCCATAGTTTACATAAATATTAATAACAAAACAAAAGACAATAGGGGTATATATCCAAACCAAAAAAAAAACTCTAATTAATAACTTAACCAATGATATTCATGTAACTATGGAGGTACTGCAATCAATAGCAAATAGGTATATTATACGAAACTAGATATCAATTTGAAGTGACAGTTGAGTCGCCACTGGCCAGTCGCCAGGCAAACTCTCCATAAATCATAGGGGCTTAAATGTTAGGAGAGCCCAGTACGTCAAAGCCTACAGAAGCACTCTTCGGCTTGTAGGTAATTTAAGCAGTTGCCAAAAGACTATATTTTATGCACAATCACTATTCAATTCATCAACAATGTGCTATAGTATTCTAATCATACTATGGCAATAGATCTATGATACAGGACACTCGTGGTCGAGTGCCAGCTGGGGTTTCCTTAGTCTTCCTATGAGGCTGTAGTTCTCTCTCTAATCTCCGATCTCTATTATGCTTGAACAAATAAAATATATTACCATTGCTCACGCCTACTGGTAGGCGCGAACATCAAAATAGCGCAGCGTGGGCTTTCAAAGGTCAGCCCACTCAGACCTTTCTTTCTAGAGCTCAGTCAGTCCGTTAGCAAGGACTTCTTGTCTTCAAAGCACACAGTTCAGGTACTGGTCAACGGAGATACTTCACGACACGATGCTTCTGCTCGCCTGTATTCACCAAATCTGAACGTTACACGATGTCTTATACTATCTAACTACCCAGCGTGCTAGTCCGCTGGCCCAATTAGTTCAGCTATCTCATAGGTCGAAACCTCCCACCATTTTAATTGTAGTAATACGTCTGCACTATTCTACCAGCCAGTTAACGTGCAAAAACTTGTCTAGTCATACTTAACAATGTCAACTGTCCCCACCTTGTTTCACCCCTACTCCATTACTTATTAATCACGAACATTAAAACCCACAAACGTGAATCCAACCGTTTAACTTTACATTTATTTACTCACCAACTATAATTTGGCGAGGACCGTTCAAGGCCACCAGCCAATTTCTCATGGCCCTGGTAAACAACAACAACTCACTCTCTGCGTGAGTTTTAACAACATCCGAATCATGACAGGTTGAATTTCCATATCTTTTCGTCATTAATATGTCAAATTACCGCAAGCTGCCTAGGTGAGCGACTCTTTGAATTATAAAACCCTTTCATCATCCGTATATTCAATGTGCGTCCAGGGTTTTTTATACGTGTCCTGAAATTCACTGTCTTTGTCATACTCCTTAGAGCAGTCATTATCATACCATTAATACCAACACCTCTTCCATTCCCCCAACCATCTGCATCCCAATTAGAAATGTCATGATTAAAACATGTAACACTAAAAGGTTTGCAGAGTCGCCACAATCCTCTATGAATAGCCAAAATCTTTCTCCATCTATACTCTCTCACATGCTTATAAAATTTGCCCCCCCCCCCTCCCCCTGTAAGTGCATGAACATCCATATGCCATCACACAAGTGCACAAAAATGTAGTATATGATTACAAAGTAAAGAAACTGCACAAAATCTCAGAGTTCTCTCAGTGTTAACTAAAACTCAATGACTCATACTGATTTACTGACACGACAAACTACGATCAATATCGCAAATTTTAAAACCACCCTCGACATCCTGTGTTGTCTGCTCGCATGTGATCGCCTTCACGTTTTTTTGTTCAGTCTCTCCAAGCCGCCTGCTGACGCGTCAAGGATATGGCGAGCAATTACACCCCCAAAGGGCATTGTATAAGACTTGCACCAGTTTTAAATTAATCGCGTGCAGCCTTTGGACAAACCTGTTGATAAAATTACATGTTATTTCATCTCTGCTTTTTTGTGACACAAAAATAAACTGCATAAGTGATGTATCTACTGGATAAAATCTCATATCTGCAATATGGCAAAAACACAGGTGTTCTTTGATTACTGTACTGAATCTATGAACAGAGCAGTCATGTTACGCCAAGGCTGACCGCCCCGGATCTAATTACAATGTACGTGTCGGCCCCCTACCTACTGCGTAGGAATCTCATGAAACGTATATTAGCAAAACCATATTCGGGGAAGTCCTCTTAAAGTTCAGGTACTGCATGGTCAGTTACAGATGCAAATTTCTGACGTCTTTCCACCTCAGTTCCTGAAGACACTGCGTTTGGGGGCGATGCAAATCAACAATGATGTCAAATCGCAACCGCCGTTGTCCCTTATGCAATGACTATTTTATTCCTTTTCTTGAGACAGCAGTTGTTTGTTAAGGATTCAATGCACAATTATATTCTCAGGATCATTTCTGAAATCTTGCAGATGCCTGTATTTAACATGTGGCCAAACTTGGTGGAGCGCATCCCCGCTGATCCTCCCCCCCCCCCCCTTTTTTCCCCTACAAACGGCGTTCCCAGTTCCACCACACACAAGACCATAGTTACATGGGAAAAATTCAGATGACTGTGGGTAATTCGTAATGGATGTGTACGTGACAGTTATGTGAAATTTTAAAGGTACATGTGAATTAGCAACTGCCATGCGGCGCTTATGGTAATAATACATGTATAAGATTTGTTGCATTAATAGGACCTTATCTTATAACACTTCATGCCATCAGTAAGCCACTAGGCAATGATCCCCCCCCCCCCTCTGGCTCAGGCAGCTTATGTACAAACATGCCTTAAAATTTCTGTCTTTCAGTTTCTCTTCATAAAGAGTCAGACTGATTAGATATACTGGCGAATTTCACTACCATGTCTTGTATTTGTCCTACACTGATAGTCATTTAATTAACGTCTGACAAATTAAATCATTTTTACACGTTCTTATTTCTCTTATTGAAATTGTTTTATGAATTTTATGAAATTTTTTATGACATTGCTCTGATCATATTCTTTTCTTTTGTAAAATTAATTATCTTTTGTCACGTAATGTATTGGACGTGACCAAACGAAAGCGCCCTCCCCCCTCCCGTCCGCCTCTCGCTCCGCTCCCGTCCTCTCCCGAGAAAATATTTCCCATTCTTCTCCCATCCTTTCATTTTTACACTTGTAAGACCCCACAGTTTAGGTGCAAACTCCACTGTTTTACATACAAAACCAGGAACTACTGGTAACAGTGGATGCAGTGGGAATATCCACTTCAATCGACGTCTTCTGCTGCTTTGCAGTACTTCACATTTAAGTCTCCTCTTATGACAGCGCTCCCTGGCGCCCACGTAACTGGTGACAGAAGGAATGAAAAGGTCATTAAAATGTCACTTTTCGACATTCTTGCCCTATGAATGTGGCTGGTCCAGCTTCGAGACAAATCATAATACAAATCAAATACTTAGTCAAACGGCCAAGATCAGAATGATGTGAGCATTTAAGTATGTCAGTGAACTCTGATATCGAGATGTTACCAGGGCAAGACCCGCTTCCCTTCCAGGCTTCTTTTCTTTTTCTGACTTGTGATTGCAGGTCTGCATTCGTGCGCTCTGAACCTATTTCCCGCATGAAAAATGATCTTGAAATGAGCTGTACCAACAATCACATGCCGAGAGACACGACAATTAGAAACATGTAGGTAGGCAGACAAATGGACGGACAGATGGACCAAGGGTTGCCAGACGCGATTTCTGCAAGATCCACTGTTGTCTTGAGTTTCAAAGCGTCTTGGAAAAAAAAAAGAAGAAAAAAAAAAAGCAAGGGTTCACACCGCTCCAAAATTCATGGAAGGCCACTGCTCACTGACAAACGTTTTCGCCCCCATAACCCCCCCCCCCCCAACATACTGAAAACCACTGCAAGTCAGTCACCGATGCATGTCATGTGTGATTAGCCAGTGGTGCTTTAGCCAACCAGACACGCCGGCGACGCAACTAGTGGGGACAGAAAACTCGGGATTTTAAGCAAGAGAGAGCACGGCTGGGTCACTAATGACGTTAGGAACAATAACCAATTTCACGGGAATAACGGCAGCAGATAATACAAAGAGATTGTATTATTGGCTATCAAACATAGGATGGAGTGGGGGACAGAAATTTAGAAATCTGACGAGGAATCGGGTTGAAATAACAGAGAGTTGAACATGAGACGCATAGTGTACAACAGATTAACACAGGCAACTACATCTGTAGGTGTAGTGAAATCGCAAAAGATTGGATAATTCAAATTAAATTTAACATTTCAACATATTCGCCCTGCGTCCAGAGAAATGTCCAAGTATGGAGATATACATCAGCCGCCAGATTAAAAAGATAAGAACATTTATCACTTACGCCATTCACTGCGACCAAAGCTTTTCTCACAACATCAAGCATTAGCACTCTTTCGGGCAAATATCTTTCAAGACTAAGTGTTAATGGTTCTGAATTCAGCTTAGATCCCATCCAACATATCCAAATATTCCAACATTATTGTGAAGGACGTGAAAGAGATTAGGCCCTGTACATTCTTAGGATTGAAAATGGGGGTCGAGAGCAAGGACAAAGCGTAGCTAAGAAACGAGGGTGCGTTTGGGGATTTTATACAGAAAAAAAATTGACATCATGTGACCAGACTTCCAACAGAAAATTCGTGGCAAGAATAGAAATAACTGTCTCGAAGCTTTTGTCCTGTCCATAGCTTGCCAGTTTTTTCATTCATAAATAAACGATAATTCTGTCACTGATTTTTCTGACACTCGTGCATTTCACATGCACTCGTCATCACACTTCGATTTCTGACTTTCATGTTTCCTGTTTTCATTTACTGCGCAATTCAATTGTAAAATTATTAAAATTATACCGTATAATATCCATAAAATGTATTATTAAAATGGTACAGCGGCGTTGGTGGTTTCTGTCTGAAAAGAAATTTTCTTTTGCCACCAACAGCAAGTTAAACAACAAGAAAGTAAAGCAGAAAAAAAAAAAAAAACAACAAACCATTTCGCTGAAAAAGAGAGAAACACAGAGAGAGACAGAGACAGCCACGGAGAGAGAGACGGAGCAACCGGGAGGGAGGGAGCGAGAGAGAGAGAGAGAGAGAGACAAAGCACGCGCGCGTGAAAGAGAGACAGAGAAAGAGTCTGAGAGAGAGAGACAGAGAGACAGAGAGACAGACAGAGGGAGTGAGAGAGAGAGATGTTGGCTAATAGTAACAAAGTTCTCTTTTTTTGTTGTTGTTTTTGTTTTGCAGACGTGGTTTCAAATGCCACTTTCATTATGCATAATATATTATTTTATCTTTGTGTGTGTGCGTGTGCCTATCTCTGTATACAATAAAAATTATATGCATTTGGTTTTCGAACTGAGGAAAGAAAATTCAATACACATTATGGCTTTCCCAGTGAACAGCCATTTTTTATTTCAATACTTTTGCACTCTCCGCTTACACCTTAACACCATCACCGTTTGCTTAGGATGTGTGTAGAATTCAGAACGCAGTCTGGGCAAAATAAATCATTACAGCGATATCCTGATAATCAGAGTATTTATCTCTAAACAACACTATGCAATGCAAACGCAGCCACATAAACGAGCATGACTACAATTCAACAATGCAGGTTCTATTACGCATCAACACACTCCTTTCACCATTCATCAGCCCGCTCCACCGCTCACACCGGTGTAAACCAAGCCAGTTTCCCTGGGCAGAAATATTGCTGACGAAACGCACGTCTAAGGCCAGCAACACCGCAGGTGTTGTAAACAAACATAACTTTTGTCTTTTCTGCTGCTGCATGTCTTCCCCTCACCTTGGCCAAATAAAAAACACACAAAAGTAGCTTGCCTGTTTATTTCTGTGACTTCCCCTTTCTCTCCACCTTTCCAAAACCATCTCCACAATGTGTGCCATTTTACACTGCTGTGTTGTGAAACAACTGAACGTTTAGATGAATACAGTAATCGGTAATTTGAATGTCCCAACAAATGCTTTGACAGTTTATTCATAAGTTAGTTCCATGATTATAATGAGTATAAAAAGAATTCAAACATGCTAGAACTCCATACAAACCAGTAAAAAAGTCAGCCAAACTGCAAGTCGACACACCTCCTGTTTATTTTCGCACTAGTTCGCACTGACCTGAAAACTGTTGCTGTGTTCAGAACTTTTGAATGACATTTGCTCAGCAACACCATCCTTTTTGGTACTGCGCCCACTCCCAATTGGAACGATCAAGTCTCCCACCTCAGCCTGACTGTCATTATATTTTTTTCCGCCGCCTCAAAATACATGGTAAATAACTGTAAGGGACTCTTGACAAAATTGTCTGAACTCTTTTCCCCGATCGCGGTATCGGTGCTTTCAACATCTCGAATTAGCTTCCGACCCCGACATTAAAATCATTTTAAGGCGGTGTTGGAGACCTGTCGGAACTGCTGATGGTCGGAATTTTGGGTCGGCAAACGGATTCGCCGGTGGACTGTCTGAATTTCCCCGATTGTCAGAAAAGTTACACTTATAGTCCGACTGCCAGCCTGTGATAGCAAAATAAAATGCAACAAAGCAAAATAAGGGGTGAATCAGCCCAAGGCTCGCCACTTGGCGCCCACTCCAGCCTTGGGCTGGTTCACCCCTAAAACTATAAGACTCCCTTCATCTCTTCACACACAGAAAAAAAGTCAAATGAGCGAGAAACGTCAAGTGTCACATCCGTAACCATGTTCGTAACTTTTCGTGTTTATCAATATCACCGCGTCCTTTTCTACGCCAATCAGCTCAGGATCAACGATTCCTACCCTCACCCACGTGTACTGAACACTTTCTCGTATATTCGGATAGTGCCGTATTGCAAGCTATGACCAAAATAAAAACAGCGCTCTTGCAAACGAGTTGTCTTGAGCTCAAGACAGTATCCAAATGACGGTTGTAAATAATAATTAGGCTTTATTGCAAATGTAAAACGCTGGGCAGAACTGTTGTGCTGTGTTCTATCAGAAGGTCTGCCGGTTGCAACCTAGGCAGGTCACAAGTTTCTCACTGTGGTTCAAAGGCAGAAGACTTTGGACACTGATCGATTATCGCCCAACAGTACGCTACAAAGACGTGGGAATAGCATGCAGACACATGCACCAAGAAAATAGGGTGATGGTCTGGAGACAAAAAATGTCAGTAACCTTTCAGTTTTCAGGCCCTGTCCCATGAGAAAGGCGAAGATAACTGTCTATTTCTGTTCCTCTAAGGGCAAAGACATAACATGCCCAAAAACCATGTTACCACGCATGCGCAGCTCTCTCGGGTGAGCGTAGATGAATATTCGTGGGTCGACAGAACTCTGAATATTGGCGCATGTGAAGAAATAATCAGAATAAATAAGAATCAACTTATTTGCGGATTTTCTGGTTGTTATTATTAATTTTGTTTTCGTGACAATTTTTGGCATTTGACGATGTCGGACACTACAAGTGCTCATTGTTCTTTATATCGGTTGCGTGTTGATCGTTTCATGGAGACAATACCGGATCGCTGTCCATGGTCAGGGTAGTTGCCCTCGCCTAAACATTTTCGCTTGATCAACATTACCTCAAACTTTCCTTTGCGCCTTGAATCGTGGCCAACCAGTTCATGCTGCGCTCACCTGTTTACCGCATGTCACTACACTGGATTTGCCATGCATGTATAACCTTGATCAAATTACTCTGCTCGATATTTTCAACCCGCCTAGTGGAAACAATGATCCGCTGCGACTTTGTAGAAATACAACATCCGCGTTTAATAGTATATTAAAGAGCTTGTTTTTGACTTTAGGAAAAATAACAACGATCCTGTTTGCCCTCTTACTATCAACAATGAAGAGGTTGAAATTGTCACAGAGGCCAAATATCTTGGCATTACTATTGATTCATTGCTTAACTGGCATGTGCATGTAACATATGTATACAAGAAAGCCAACCAGCGCATGTATTTCCTCAGAAAGCTCCGCTTTTTAAAAGTTAGCAAAAGCATTCTGAAAATATTTTACACCATGGCTATTCAGAGCGTTTTGATGTATGGAGTTGTCTGTTGGGGAGGAAACATCTTACAAAAAGATAAAAATAAGATCAATAATTTAATTAAAAAAGCATCCAAAATTTGTATCTGTGATCTGCCATATTTTGATGAGCTGTACACTGGTGCTTGTATTAAAAAAGCTAATATTATTATAAATGACCCCCAACATCCCCTGAACAAGGAATATATAAGATCTGTAAGAAGTTTAAGGCTGTTGTCAAAGAAAACTAAAACTGAGCGCTACTTTAAATCGTTTATTCCATCATCAACTAGGATGTTACAATAATGTCGTCATCTTGATCGTAATCTGTGCACAGTTGAATTATGTCCTGCGTGTCAGGTCAATGTGTTTTAGTTAGGGAAGCATATTGTGTGCACTGTAAATTTTGTTAATTTAGTTAATTTATCAGTGTGTGTGTATATATGTGTGTGTGCGCGCTATGTATCATACTTTCTGCTTCTGTAACTATATTGTTATGTATTCAATGATCAAAACAAATTTCCTTGTACAAGGACGAATAAAATTTATCTTATCTTATCTTATATAAACAAAGATGAAGGCTTCACTGCCTAAGCCTAATGTTTCGATGAGTCGGACAGAGAACAAATGGTTGCCTTCCTTAAGTTATTGCTGTCTTTAAGCTAGTGCGTTGTTTCCAGCATACAAAGCAGACTTACAGAATGTTCACCGTGAAATTAAAACATGTTTGCGCACTTGTAAGTTCCACTCGGAACCATTTCACTTACTTTGAGAAATGACAACAAAACGTTCCCAAATTAATTTTGCCTAAGAAACTGTTAACATGAAGGTAACAAAATAAATCACAATAACGACAACAACAAAACTGGCTGAGAAAGCCGACCTGAACAAACAAAAACAACAACCGAAAAATCTGCAGATGGTTTTATCCACTCGTGTCTATCGAAATGTATGAAGTATACAAATAGCGCATACATACAACTTCTGAAATCAATTATCATTGCTATCCCATGTGGATCTCTATGACGTCAAAGCTGGGAAGACAAACGTAACAGATCTATGGATTAGAAGACGAACATGTCGATTTTATATTCCTCATCTTTTGCACTCCCCACCCCCAGCCCTCCTCTTCCTTCTCCCAAACACAGAGTTATCCTTCTTTTAAGACTCGGGATTCCTATTCTACATGATTACATTACCAGCTCGCTCTGCGTCAGTCAATTTGCAGTGCTGAGAGAGCACGTCTAGTATAAACAGGGTCTCTCCTTATACTCTTGCCTTATGGGTTAGTAATTCCCTTTCAAATGTATCTCCACTTCAAAATGATTGCCTGTTGTGTCTTCTTCTTTCATGCTCTATCTTGCAGTTTCAGTTTTGTGACAGCGTTGGACATGTTGGGTACCGCCGTTACTGGGCACACGTGTTTTTCGGCTCATCTCCTGGCGGCCGTTCGCGGCTTCAGCCACTGACCTGTTCTGCTATTACTACAGTTTGGCGTGTTTCAGTTAAACACACATAAGTGAATAACGTCTGCCTTTCACTAAATGAAGCTCACAAATAGAATGCATATGTAAAATAAAACAAAAATGGGTGGAAAGAACCTTCCGCGAAATAGTACATTGGATGGCTGAAATCAATTTGATCCAAAGCACTGCGATATTCAGTCGTAGGACAGGAACACAAATGCACCTACACATACTCTTCAGTCTTCTGCACTCGTTAACCTAAATACCTTGTTGGTGATTGTGCCAAATTAAAAATTTAGTGACTGTGACATTAAATGCCATCTGAAGGCATTTCAAGTCCACTAAACTTCCAGTAAAAGGACTGTATCAGTTCATGGAAACTGGGTTAGCATATTTTATTAGGCTCCAAATGGCAGAGCCAATGACCATCTCATGGAATTTAAGTTGCTTACAAGACGATCATACCGTCTGTCACCAGCTCAATGAAAGTGAACATGTTCAAGATACAAGCTAAATTCTGTGTGAAAAGTGGTTGCTTTTTAATTTTGTATTCGCACTGCATCACCGGTGTTCACATCTCGAGGCACAACCCTCTTTCGCGTTCCCAAGTACTTCCAAAACGATTTAGGTGTCATGGCAACAATATGTGCGTGACACTACTCAGTATTCACTACCACTACCGGCAAAGGAGGGAAATATATAAAGTTAATGATTGACGATTTGACACGGTAGATTAGGTATTTGCCAACCCCAACTTTTTGTTGTTGTCAATGAAAATTCTGTTTAAAGAATAAATCCATTTAAAAACTTAAGAGTCGGCATCTTCATTCAAAATCATTATTAAGTAAAGACTGACACTTTCTGTATCCATCATTCTCCAAGCCTACTGCTTCTTGCCAATAGTTTGAACATACAAAGGTGTCCTCTACATTACGGACAAAAATACAGGTAAATACAAGGGCTTTTTCATTACCTTAGTGTGTGCACTTTTTCTCCTTTTTGTGTCGGCTAAGTTCAGATTACTCATTTCTTTCCCCAAACCCCCTCCTCCACCTAGTATGTAAATGTCAGGTTTTGCATAGGAGGAAAACCTACCTCAGATAAACAACCCTTCAGTGAGGTTTAACACAACAAGATGTTTCCACCAATTGGTTTAAGACCATAGGGAGCTGGCCTAAATATTTCGTGCAGCCAGAGGCACCGTTCAAACACGTGAAAGGAAGGAACAAGATTCAACAATTCCAACAGTGATCAAGATTAAATAACCGTAAGACGACCGGACCAACAAATGGTTTGAACATGGATAAGAAAGTACAAATCGAGGAATTTGCTTGAATTCTCACTTTTTATAATGTAATTAAGAACAGAACCACCCGACCCGCATAATTATAATGTGGCTTAGTTTTCAAACCACCAGTTTGCGCTGTCCTGGGGATGTAGGCCTTTTAACTTTCACTTGACCTCCATTTTAAAAGCAGGGACATGACCTGGCCCAATAAACTGGGATATATACACTGAGATACCTGATTGCAGTGTAGCGTTTGCTAATGCACGGTATCTAAGATCAATACATGTAATTTCGCTGTGAAAGGTGAATAAGGGATGTACAGTACAAATCACGAATGGGTTTCACTGATGAAAGTTACAACTGGTGATAATGTAGTATATTTACATTAGGTTTGTTAAAAATCAGATCCAGTTTCAACACCAAAATAACTGCCTCAATCAAACATTAGAACATGACATGAAACATAACTCTTGATCTTACCTTCAAATGCTGGTGCATACAGAACCTGCAAACTTGATTCATGTTGGAAGAATCGTTGCTGCTCTTCGTCATGAAAGCTTTCTTGGGCTAAAAAATTAATTTAAACAAAAAAAAAATAATTTCACTGTAAGATTAATTACATTAACAGGATGAACTCCAGACTTCAATTTATTCTTTAAACATTTTACAACTGGTCATAAAATATAATTACTGAAGAACATGAATACTGCCCTTATTAATTTTGGCAAAAGAAAAAAAAAAGCCACCACACTCCCTTTCAATTCAACTTTTGCAGGCACCTGCTTAACGGACCATTATGTAATGAATCAGTTTTGACACAGATGCAAAGAGAGGACTGAAAATGGTATCTTGTAAAGTCTTGGAATGTCACATCCTAATAATTCAATAATAAGACAGCATTTACACAGAATTAGTTGAGCTTCCTGTATCACCTGGGGAAAAAATCTACATCTGCACTGCATTTTGATCTGTTCTGGATGCTGAAATTTGTTAAACTTTGCCCATTTTTTTCTGTGGCTCAATAGAATTGTTGGGATATCACAAACTACAAAAAAAACAAAAAAACATTGGCTCTTGACTCCAGGCATTACACACATTCTGCACTTGCTTTGTACAATTTGTCATACAGCCTCGTTGCACTCCTCTTGCTCACCTGTGGATTATGCTTATATAGCAAACAAACAAACAAATAATGACAGAGAGAGAGACCGTGGCAACCACATTTGTCACCTTCCACTTAAACTGTAGTAATCGATTTTGGCTACTTTTCAGGAGAAGAAAAACCTGTTTCATTTTAGCACAACTGGTCTAGTTACGATGCATTACTGGCAGTTTGCTGTTCAATTGTTTTTCTGCATAAGAGTCTAGAACCAAGATCATTCGATAAGATAAGATAAGATAAGATAAATTTTATTCGTCCTTGTACAAGGAAATTTGTTTTGATCATTGAATACATAACAATACAGTTACAGAAGCAGAAAGTATGATACATAGCGCGCACACACACATATATACACACACACTGATAAATTAACTAAATTAACAAAATTAACAGTGCACACAATATGCTTCCCTAACTAAAACACATTGACCTGACACGCAGGACATAATTCAACTGTGCACAGATTACGATCAAGATGACGACATTATTGTAACATCCTAGTTGATGATGGAATAAACGATTTAAAGTAGCGCTCAGTTTTAGTTTTCTTTGACAACAGCCTTAAACTTCTTACAGATCTTATATATTCCTTGTTCAGGGGATGCAGGCTTGAACTGAATGTAGATGAATATATATATATGTTGATTTTTCGAATATTTTAGAGGGATGGCGACGATTTTATGTATTACATAACATTTACCATTAGGGGGGACACAACTTACAGTATACGTGAAAAGGACTCACCTTGATTTCAATGCTGAGAGTAAAATTTGTGTTGTCATTTGAAACACCAGGCTTCAACTGACAATCAGACAGTTTCTCCTTCTCATAGTAATCCCTTGCTTTGGTGTAATAAATATGATCACACTGCACATTTTTACCATCAAATGAATCACATATATGGGAAACCGAGTCGTCTAACTCATCATTATAGTCAAATGATTTGTCACTGCATAATTCTGAATCCTCTCTTATGCCAAAAATGCATTTGTTTTCACCAGCACTGTCACTTTCTAGATCTGAGTCTCCACTGCTGCTTCTGGACAACTTCTGATTCTCTTTTAACATTTCATCAGAATTTGAACGTGTTGCACTGTCAAAGGATTCATCTGTTTCTGAAATGTGACTAGAGTCCACATTCTGCTCTGAGATTCCCGATTCTTGATGGCGAACAAAGCAACAGTCTGGCAAAACCAAGGCATACTGGATGTCTGAATCAACTGCATCACTTTTGGAATGCTTCCTGTGAGCTGAAATCAAGCATCAAGCACTTTCTTACCAATTTTCTCTCTATCTTTTCCATTTTAAATCCTAAATCATATCTGGAAACTTGGTGCATCCACAAGGACAAAGAATTTAAAAAATAATCCTTAAATTACTCTACATAAGATAAAGTGAAGAGATAAATTGGGAAATGGAATGTTTATTTACATAATATATACAGATAGTTAGTTAATTAAATTGCCTACTATTTTCAAGTACCGGGAAAGAAGGGAAATTACAATAAGTGGAATAACAAATCATTCTCGGCGAAAGAGGTTTATTCCATTATTTGAGAGAGAAATGGGCTTTTTTAAAAACAAAACAACACAAATGACTTTAGCCTCTCAAAAATATTTTCATCAACCTAATGGTCTTGCTTCCTCCTACTCTATCACATAAATTATATGAAGAACATTAAATAGAAACCTGGTCGTGCTTGTTCAGCCAGTGTGATTGCTTTTTCCCCGAGGCCTCTCGGTATGCTGGTGACTAACTGTCAAAATGGAAAGACTGAACAATGCTGTTAACTGCCAGAATTATGTTACCCACCACTGAAACAATTATTATTTCATTATATCAAAACAGCTTTCATGGTATCTCAACAAAATTAACACTGCTTTCTCCATTACAGGCAGCTTCGTAAAACTGAAGTACGACCACTGAAATCCAAAATCTGAATATAAAAAATGTGAAAGTTGATGGCAATAAATGATACCTAAAAGAAAGTACACTGGGTACTTTCGTGGAGCATCTGAAAAACAGATATAGCTCCTTAAATTTCTTTCATATTCTTCATCAAAGCATCCCAGTGTGACTCTAAAGTACATGTATGTACCTAACACATGCAGATCTAACCTTCCTATTGAAAAGATTGTTTCATTAAATGCAGAAACCAAAGTCATTTATATACCTGTATATAAAATTGCTTCTTTTCTACTTACTGATGTCACAACATATCGCTCAGTTAGGAGAGGCCTCATGATGTTGTTCACATAGCTGACAACATTGTCTAGCTCTTTTCTTACAGCATATTGGATATTCTGAGCACACAGGAGAGAAAAATTTATTTTTAAAAAAAATTACATGGAATGCCTCAGCTAATCATACATTAAATCAACTTCATACTGTCCCATTATGCACTCTGGCCATCAATCTTAATTCACAAGGCTGCAACAATCAAGCATTCACATCAACATCTCTAGATGTTGTGGACTTATATCCATTACTGAAAAGGTTTGTTATATTATCAGAGATATTCACTAACGAGTAGATAACTGGAACAAAGATTCCCACAGCTTATAAAACACAATTTGATGTTGAAGTTTGAAATAAATGTTGAAATAAAAATTCTTTCAAAGTTTAAATGTTTGGCAATGACATTTTGTGTGCTGGATAAATAAATAAAGCTGTAACAAATGAAATAATCACAATACTATCCTGTTCACAACCCGTCTCAAGAAGCGTGCATTCCTAATTACCAACTCACATGGCCCAACAATTTGGAAATCGCTACTAATAATAATAATAATAGTTCGTCCATCAGGTATGATGATGACCTTAACAACACCAGAGGAGTAAAGAACAGAAATTGTTGAGAATTTCAACACATGGACAATAAAGAGAACTAAAGGACACAGAGGACAGACAGAATGGAAAGACTGTTCTTTCATGACTTATGGCTTCTCATGTGACTGATAAGTCCTATTTTTGCCCTGCAGACCCTTCCGCATAAATGACAAGAGTGCTCCGTTGGTTCAGTACCACTGGGCCTTTTCTTGCGCCGTTCTCTTTTTTTGATAGCCTGCTGGACTCTGTCAGCTTCCCATGCTTCGCTGCCTCTGGTAAGGGCCGCCCTCCAATTTGCACGATCAAGCGAGAGCTTTTCCCACTCACTCACATCAATGGCAAAGGCCTTCAGTGATTGCTTGAGAGTGTCTTTGTAACGTCTCTTTGGGGCCCCAACATTCCTCGTTCCATTGGAGAGCTCAGAGAAGAAGATTTGCTTAGGGAGTCTGGAGTCGGGCATTCTGACAACATGTCCTGCCCAACGTAGCTGAATTTTTTCAGCTGGCAGAAGATGCTCAATTCCTTGGCACGATTGAGGACCTCAGTGTCTGGAATTTTATCCTGCCATTTGATCCTTAGGATCTTTCTAAGGCAGGCCAGATGAAAGTGATTTAGCTTTCTGGCATGCGATTGGTACACTGTCCAGGTTTCAGCCCCATAGAGTTGGGTGGGAAGGACCACAGCATTGTACACTTTCAGCTTAGTGTCTGTGCGAATGCCGGCAACATCCCATACTCTCTTTCGAAGCCTGCCAAATGCAGAGCTGGCTTTGCTGATTCTTGAGAGAATTTCAGTATCAACACGAGCCGCGGAAGACAGTGTACTGCCAAGATAGGTGAAGTTCTCCGACACCTTCAGAAGACTGTCATGGACTTTGATATTTGGGGTCACAGGATACTTGTCGTCTGGAGTAGGCTGATGGAGCACTTCCGTCTTCTTTGTGCTTATTGTGAGGCCAAAGTTGTCACAGGCACTAGAGAACTTATCAACACAGTTTTGCATGCTATCCTCATCGTGTGCCAGAAGTGCACAATCATCAGCAAATAGTAGGTCACAGACTTGAGTACTTTTGGTTTTGGTTTTTGCCTGAAGTCTCCTGAGGTTGAATAGACTGCCATCAGTTCGGTACTTGATGCTTACCCCTTGAGGAGGAGAGCTAAAGGCTTCTTGTAGCATTGCAGAGAACATGATGCTGAACAGAGTTGGGGCTAAGACACAACCCTGTTTTACCCCATTTGTGACAGCAAAGGGCTCTGAAACACTGCCGTTGCTTTTGACTGCAGCTTGCATGCCATCATGAAACTGGCGCACTATTGTGATGAATTCGGGTGGACACCCAAACTTCGCCAAGATTTTCCAGAGGCCTTCACGACACACTGTGTCAAATGCTTTTGTGAGGTCAACAAATGTGATATACAGCGCTTTATTTTGTTCCATGCATTTTTCCTGAATCTGTCTGGCAGCAAAAATCATATCCGCCGTTCCCCTCTCTTTACGAAAGCCACATTGGCTCTCGGGAAGCAAGTCATTTGACGAGAGGTGATCAAGAAGGCGATTCAGAAGCATTCTTGCCAATATTTTGCCAGCAATTGAAAGTAGAGAGATTCCCCGATGGTTGTCACAGACTTGGCTGTCCCCTTTGTTTTTGTACAGATGGATGATTGAAGCATCTTTGAAGTCCTGTGGCAGCTTCCCTGCTTTCAACATATGATTGAACAACTCAGTCAACCTTTCAATAAGCTTTTCTCCACCGAAGGCATACACCTCAGCAGGAATTGAATCCACGCCTGGTGATTTGTTAAAGGGCATCTGATTTGTGGCAGTTCGGGTCTCATTTGCTGTGAATGGCTTGGCAAGAGCTGCATTAATAGGAGTCTGAGGGAGGCGGTCAATGGACTCAGTATTTATATTTGATGGCCGATTTAGCACACCTCCGAAATGTTCTGCCCAACGCTGAATTATGGCATTCAATTCAACAATGCGTGTTGAACCATCTGACGCAAGAAGTGGCGTAGTGCCAGAGCGGGATGGTCCAAACACAGCTCGGAGGTTCTCAAAGAACTTTCTAGTGTTGTTTGTGTCGGCATATTTCTGAGTTTCTCTTACTCGCTCTTCAAGCCAGTCATTTTTCATTTTCCTCAGCTTCTTCTGGAGTACACCCTTACATGCACACAGTGCATCAGCTTTTGCTGTGGAAGAGGGGTCACTGCAGTGAGCTTGGATGAGACTATTTTTTTCTTTGATGAGCACTTTGATTTCATTATCATTATCATTGAACCAGTCCTGGTGCTTGCGGACAGGAAAACCAACTGTGCTGCTGGCGCAAGAGTGTACAGTCGTATTTAGGTCAGTCCAGCTCTGTTCAATGTTCTCAGGGTCAAAAGTCACGCAATCCAATTTTGAGGAGAGTTCTGATGAGAGCTCGCTCTGTTTCTCAGCTGAGCAGAGTTTTGAAACATTTAGGCGTTTAGGTGGCGCTTTCCCTTGAGGGCGTCTATTGCGCCTCAATGTTAGTCTGAGCTTGCAAACAATGAGTCTGTGGTCAGTTCCACACTCGGCACCACACATCGCCTTTGTTACAAGGACATCCTTTCTGTCAGTCTTCCTCACAATGACATAGTCTATGAGATGCCAATGCTTTGAGCGGGGATGCATCCATGTATCGCTATTACATGTATTACATCTCCATGAGTGAAAATAATCTCAAGACTTAATTGTTTACTCTGTTAGGGTCCTAGCTTTGGTTGATGACAACAGTTGCACAGAACTGATGAATGTTTTTCTTTTTTATTGTATTTTGTTTTATGTGCAAATAATGTTAAAAATTGGGAGGTACCATGAGACTTTTAAGGACCCTTAGGGTCCAGCATAAATGAATTTACTTATCTACTTTATTTTTATTTATGGCCGGAACACTGAAAGATTAAGTTTAATCAATTGTTCCTGCTAATTCTCTCCTTCTCAAGTTCTTGTCCTCTGTGTGCGTGTGCGTACACTGCATGCGTGTATGTGTGTGTGTGTGTGAGAAAATACTCGAATATCAAAACTTAAGAATGACCCCACAAAATAATAAGAAGAAGAATATTTTTTATCTTGCCTCTATATTTATTAGGACAATCTACATGACTTCACCAGAAAAGACAACAATCTGATGCTCTTCCTCTCATTCTATGAATATTCAAAGCTTTCTGACAGAATCTTGAAAAGGCGTTAAGTTACTGAAAGAAGGCATCAAGTTGTTGAAAGAAAGACGTACCAATGGTTTTGTTCGTGTATTAAAAATTCAGGGCTTAATGACATCAAACAATCCAAGACGTCAAATCACTTCACTCCTGTCATTACTTCTCCAGTTTGTTTCATAATTTTGTTTTTGTTTAATTTCCCATCTCAGCTTCACACTTTCACATTTTCATTTCATTATAATTAGCCTGGCGAAAAACTGAAATGGGCAATCTTTCTGTCTGCCAACTTATCACTGATAAATTAAGAACAAGTTCTTCTTTTTCCTGAAAATTTACTCGTATAAAAATCAAACATCGCCCAAGGACACTTTAGTTTAATACCTAAAAATATGTGATTCTATAAGTTTCATGAAAAAAAAAAAATTCAGTGAATGAAGGACATGTCAAGGCAAATATATAGTAAATGTGTTATTCAATCCCGCATCCCAATCATTTCCATCTTAGGTAACATGGGTTTTCACATCATATTTAAATTTAAAATTGAAGATCACTTTGACAGTCATCTCAAACTGGCAGCACACACTGAACCTTGGGGTTTTAAGAGCAGATGTGAATATCATAACATCATAATGACTGTTATACGCACCTTGAAATTTTCATGGTCACCATTCCCAGAACAGTTCTGTAGAAGCTTCTTAATTTTTCTGGTGGCATTGTTTTTCAAAAGTCTGTATACTTGATATGTCTGGGGAAAATGTTTAAAAGTATAGTGCACAAGAGGGTATTACTCTTAATTAACTATCACTTCACAAACAGAAATTTCAAATGAAGGCAAAGGCAACTTCTTTTACTTGCATACAACAGTCAATTTTCAAACTGATGTGTGTCTTGTTCTAGTAAGTGAATTTTATCTCAGTTCATGAAACATAATAATAGTTCGTCCATCAGGTATGATGATGACCTTAACAACACCAGAGGAATAAGAACAGAAATTGTTGAGAATTTTCAACACATGGACAATAAAGAGAAGTAAAGGACACAGAGGACAGAATGGAAAGACTGTTCTTTCATGACTTATGGCTTCTCATGTGACTGATAAGTCCTATTTTTGCCCTGAAGACCCTTCCGCATAAGTGACAAGAGTGCTCCGTTGGTTCAGTACCACTGGGCCTTTTCTTGCACCGTTCTCTTTTTTTGATAGCCTGCTGGACTCTGTCAGCTTCCCATGCTTTGCTGCCTCTGGTAAGGGCCGCCCTCCAATTTGCGCGCGATCAAGCGAGAGCTTTTCACACTTCAAAACTGATGTGTGTCTTGTTCTAGTAAGTGAATTTTATCTCAGTTCATGAAACATACTGTGTTATAATAGACCTAGACCATGAAACAGGTAATTTGCAATGACAAGGCACCAGACTCTTCGACAAAATGAATCAATTCTGACACGTGCTATAGAATTTCTGGAACAGAAACTGTGCTTTGCTTACTGAAACCTGAAACAATGGTTACAACTGACAAAACATGGCTTTGCCACTGTCATTTTCAATAACCGCAGTTATTAATAATTGCCTGCTTGATTTATATGATATGATAAACATGCTGTTCTTTGTATTGTAATCATATACAGATGGACCCCAATTATCATCATCACCGCCCTTTCACTCTACTCTACAGGGTATAGGCCACTAACGACAGCCTTCCATTTGTCTCTATCCAGGGCGATCCTTGACAACTCATTCCATGTGTAGCCACCCACCTCTCTCCATGTTGTTCGTGGCCTGCCCCTCTTCCTGTTTCCTTGCGGATTCCAGAGCAATGACTTTCTTACCATGCTATCCTGGGGCTCCCGTAGTGCGTGACCCAGCCATCGCCATCCGCGCAGTCCTATTTCGCTGGAGATGTTTCTCTGCTTTGTCCTTTCCCAGAGGTCCTTATTTCAAATAATATCCAGCCATCTTATCCCCAGCAGTCTCCTCGGACAAGTATTGACGAAGGATTGCAGCCTCCTCAAGCAGATTTGGGAAAGTTTCCAGGTTTTGCAGCGACACAATAGGACAGATTTTACATTGGAGTTAAAGAGTTTGCACCTTGTAGCGATGGAGATTCCACAATCCTTCCAGACATTGTTCAGGGCTTTGAAAGCTGATTTTGCCTTGGCTATCCTTGCCTTTATGTCCCCCTCTGTTCCTCCTGTTTCATCCACAATGCTGCCTAAATAAGTGAAGCTGTTAACTACTTCCAAGGGGTTCCCGCTTACTGTTACTGGCTCTGTACTTGTAGTTTTTATCTTGAGGACATTGGATTTCTCTGGGTGGATCCTAAGGCCAATGGTTGCTGATAACTCCTCCAGGTCTGATGTTTTTGCTTGCATCTGTTGCTGGGTGTGTGACAGTAATGCTATATCATCAGCATAATCCAGGTCATCTAGCTGCTTCCATAGGGTCCACTGAATACCATTCCTCTTTCCAGATAAGGTTTCTTTCAGAAGCCAGTCCATAGCCAGGATGAATAAGAAAGGTGATAACAAGCAGCCCTGTCTAACTCCTGTTTTGACTTCAAAAACCTTCTGTGAGTTTTCCTTCATGCAGTACCTTGCAGCTGGTGTTGCAATACATCTTTTCCATCAAGCTAACGATTTTTTGTGGTACACCATAATGTCTCACTATCTTCCACAGAGCATTTCTATCAACGCTGTCAAAAGCTTTCTCGTAATCGGTGAAGTTGATCAGCAGCGGTGAGTTCCATTCAATAGACTGTTCAATGGTGATTCTAAGGGTGGCAATTTGATCAGTACAAGAACAGTGTTTTCGAAATCCTGCCTGTTCGTCTCTTAGTCTGTCATCTGCGGCCTCTTTGATTCTCTCCAGGAGTATCCTGTTGAAGACTTTTCCAGGTATAGACAGCAATGTGATGCCTCTGTAGTTGTTGCAGTAGCTCAGATCTCCCTTTTTTGGCAGCTTTACTAGATGACCAATCTCTCCAGTCTTCGGGGAATTCCTCTTGGTTCCATACCTTGACGAATAATCCATAGAGGATATCTACGGTGGTGTTGACATCTGCCTTCAGTGTTTCAGGTGGGAGGAAGTCAGGTCCCGCTGCTTTGTTGGAGTTGAGTGTTTTCACCGCTTCTACAATTTCTTCCTTGGACGGGGGTTCACAACTGATGGGTAGGTCCGTGCTAGCTGGTTCTATATCAGTTAGGTTTTCTGGTGTTGGTCTGTTGACTAGGGTTTCGAAATTTTCTTTCCATCTTCACAATCGTGCCTCTTCCTCGAAAATACATGTAGTATTTCCATCAGCATCTTTGACAGATGCTTCTGGGCTGTTCATCTTACCTGACAGTATTGTTGTTACTTGGTGTAGTGTCCTCATATGTCCTTCTTGGGCCACTTTCTCTGCTCTGTCCGTCATTTCGTGGATGTATATTTCTTTGTCCCTTTTTATGCTCTTTTTGGCCTCCTTCGATGTGTCAGAATACTCTCTCTGTGCTGCCTCCTTCTCAGCCCTGGTTCTGCTGTTGCTTACCTGTGCCTTCTTGGTTCTTCTCAGCTTGATTCCTGGCTTATTCACTCTTTCTGTTTGAACTTCTTCTCACCCAATACATCCTGACATGTACTCATGTAGTTGTGAAGACTTCCCTTAGCTGCTCCCAGTGAGTTTCTACATTTTCTTCAAGCAGCTCAAGAGGCTGGAATCTATTCTTGAGAGTTATCTGAAATTCGTCCTTCTTACCTGATTGTAGGAGATTCATCTGGAATTTGGGTCTCTTCTTGGCATTTGTTTTTGTATATCTTTTCAGCTTCAACTTCAAAGTTGCCAGAAGTAGGTGATGGTCTGATGCAACGTCTGCTCCTCTGAGTACTCACATTTTGGAGTGAGCGACGGAATTTATGTGGTATGCAAAGGTGATCATTCTGGTTTTCCATAATTCCATCCGGTGATGTCCAGGTAGCCTTGTGGATTCTTTTTTGTGGGAAGATTGTACCTCTGATGGTCAGTCTGTTCATAGAACACAGGTTAACAAATCTCTCGCCGTTGTCATTCATTTCTCCCAGTCCATGCTTTCCCGTAATTCAGGGGTGCTCAACCTTTATTGACATAGGATTTACTTTTACATTTCCCAGCCTTTGGAGATCTACCAGTCTGGCGAAGCCCTGAAACAAGATTGGCCTCTGATCTACTCGAAATTAGTCGATACCGATAAATGTCGATTATCTCGCACCCATAATGGCGGTTTCAGTGTTGCCAGGTAAACTTTTGCCGTCCTGCCACATGTTTTATTTTCAATCCGCCACATTCACAAGGACAAAAGAAGAAAAAACTAACACAAACCCGCCACATAAAGAAAAACGACCCGCCAAAATACAAAGATAAATCAAATATTATATATATATATATATATATATATCTCGCGGGTGTGTTCTATATTCATCCCACGATCGACTGCCAAGCACTTGAAGATCGACCGGTAGATCGCGATCGACTGATTGAGCACCCCTACCCTAATTTCTTCATAGCCTGTGTTGTCAGCTCCAACCTTTGCATCAATTGGCATCTCCCATAATGATGTTGATGGCTTTGGTGGGCAAGCCATCAATTACTCCTTGTAATCGGTTGTAGAAATCATCTTTGTCCTCCTCCTTTGCATCATTTGTAGGGGCATAAATCTGAACAATGTTGATATTTCTCCTCTTGTTCCAGTTGAAAATGAGGCCATGATAATCCTTGGTCCATGCGCCTCCCATCCCTGGTATGTTTTCCATGCCTGTCTGCTTATTATGGCAACTCCCTCAGTATGGGGTTCTTGATCTCTTCCTGAATAGAGGATTCTTTCTCCTGTTTGAAGACATTTCTGGCCAGACTGCATCCAGTAGAATCCGCTGATTTCCAGTAGGGGCAGCTTGTGCCGTTGCATTTCCTTCACGATTTGGGCACACTTACCTGCCTCACACATGGTGTGGACATTCCACGACGCAATCCAGAGAGGTTTGTTTGATGAAGGAGGTCTCAGGCCAATAATGGATTCCTCTCGGCTTTGTCCCCTGGCCATCATAATAGCCCCCAATGCTCGTGTATCTGTATACATTAGCATTGCCATCTACACTATAATAATACTGATTTCATTTCCTATCTGTTGGGATAAACCTAGCACAGCACAGTGCTGACACCAAAAACTCAATAAAATAGCATTATTAACTATACATCTTGACTTGAGCATTTTAAATTGAACTTACGATGAAAATGTTTTATCATTTTTCAACTGAAACACTGAGTATCAATTTCAAAATGGCTTCATGCAGAAGCAGAATAAATCTACTCTAGTGAAATTTCCCCCAAATGACAGGTGAAGATACAAAAAAAACCATCGGCTGGATTTATCCCCCATTTATTATTGTTCTTGGATTAAAAAAAAAACAAAAACATTGATTCCTAATAAAAAGACTTTTATAGTCCTACTACTAATCGAACCGCGGTCCCCTGATTGACAAGCAGAGATGTTAACCACTACGCTACCGAGAACCCCGTGCAATTGTGAGGGAATTCTTGCTAAATAAGTATGACTAAACCAAGAAACCAAAATCTACGGACAAGACCTGAACCTTATAATAGTTATATATGGATCCATTTAATCAATAAAATTCCATTTTTCTTCAGGAAACCGTCTCAATTTCAATCATGTCATCGTTTTCAACATTTGCAAAATATCATTAAGATAATGTCAATTACCACCGCATTTTCCAGTAGACGGTAGCATCAACTGCCACCGCATTTTGCGGTGGCCATTGATGGTACGTCGATCGCCAATGGCTACCCCACCCCCTTTTCATCTGATTAGTCAATCTGACTACCGCCCATTGATACAAACTGACTAGATCCTCATGCCCCCAGGTCCATCTGACCATCCCAATGCACACTTGAATCGACAATGGACACCGTATTCCGCGGTGGCAATTGACACTCCCTATTAATTATCATATGTTGATCTGGATGAATGGAACAAGGGAGGAAGATGGAGAAGGGTTTGAATCAGGGGAGATCACATGAAAATACAGAATTTATGCTGGCGGATAAAGAAAATCCTTCGGGAAATTTTATCCGACAGTATTGGTAGGAATTTTTTGAGAAAGTTAACGAAAATGTCGAAACGAAGTGCTTATTCGCAGACGTCTATGGAAAAGTTCCTCCAGCATACCGAGGTCTGCGATGGCGCAATGGCTAGCATCTACGGTTATCAGTTGGACACTATAGATCCAGTCCGTCTTGGGTTCAATCCCACACCGGAGCTTTTTTTTTTAACCTAGGAGTGCTCATTTTTAGGAAAAACATAGTTATTTTAAAGGATTTTGCATTGATGTCCTAGGGAAATTCACAATGTTACTAGTGTGCTCCAGATTACTTTATTCCTGTTCATTCTATTTATTCCTGTTCATTGAACGGGCCAGAAATAAAAATGTAAATCAAATTTTAAACATGTAAATGATTTCTTTTCGTCAGTGTGAACTGAACAGCTCATCAATCTCCGCGGTAACCTGGGTCTATTCTGTATTTACTGAAAATATATTTTGGGGGGGTCTTCTGTTTCAGCTATTTGTCATGTTTTGTTTTAGGAAGTGCTTAGAGAGGGACACATGTCCCCCTCTAAGCAAGTGCTTACAGAGGGACATATATGTGAAAAACGTCATCGAAATATGGTGACTTGCTATTTTTACTCAGCCAGCCGACGGATATTCTATTTTGGGAAGTTTGCTTGTTTTTGATTTCGATCGCCCAACATGGCGGCGCCCTCAAATAGCCTGTAGGCTATTTTATTTATGACTAGATCGAAAGATCTTCCCAACTCTAAATCTCACCCTACCCCTAACACTAATTGCCATGCCGACTTGGACAGCGCATGGTCATACGCCATCGTGCGTAAAATAGCGAAAGGAATATTTTGCAGAAATACGTAAAACAGCCTACAGGCTATTTGCTGTCATACGTAAAATAGACATTCCGCACTCTCGAAATAAGTAAAATATCCTATTTGCCGCCATACGTAAAATAGACGCTCCGATGTTCTGTCACCTTGTGATTCTTCTCACACGTATAGGCTAGCACAGCGGTTGGTGCATGTCCCTGGTAGTCGTAGGCTCATTTTCTATCCTGTCATTCTTTTACCTCTGTCTATCATCTGACTTTTCCCAGCACAACGTGGCTGTTATCGTGACATTGTGCTTGTCTTCAAACTTAAACTTAAATGTACTGGCCACACAAACAGATTAAATTTGGAGCGCATATTATTGCTCCGGCATCTGTGAGATCCAGAACTAGATCTAGATCTTCAAAAATATTTATTTTGTTTCAGAGCCCACACAGTGACTGCATAATACGTTCTAACTATGCCCCTCCATGCTAAAAGAACTGACCCATGCAACTGTCCCTCCTAAATCCTGCGCTGAAAGATATCTTAAATCCTGTGCTTAGAGACATTAAAATAATGTGATGTGTCCCTCTGTAGTAAATGTAAGCACACATTTAGAAGGGGGGGGGGGGGGCGGCGCATGTGTCCCTCTGTAAGCACACATTTAGAGCGGGATATGTGTCCCTCTGTAGGCACTTGCTTAGAGGGGCTCGTGTCCCTCCGTAAGCACTTGTTTAGATGGGGACATGTGTCCCTCTGTAAGCACTTGCTTAGAGGGGGACAGGTGTGTATGTCCAAAGCACTTCCTTTGTTTTATTACTTGTTTTGTTTGCATGGAAGTTTAAATTACTTTGCTCTGTCTGACTTTCTCTGTGATTTCACATCCGACAAAATTAGCTAATAATTCAACTTAAAAAAAAAAAAATCCTAGTCACAATTTTGTACAGTACCCTGGAGGAAACCAACAATGATCAGTGAGGGAAAAAACAGAAAAAAAGTGACCAAAAAAAAAGTTGAATCTTGCAGAGCCTCAACGCCCCCCCCCCGGTAGACGAGTTTACTCCTGGTAGGTTTTTCGAATAGAAAAAAGGAATTTCCGCCTCGACACGCTGTTTACACTGGTCCATTTTCTGAATGAGAAGTGATGCGATTCGTTTGTTTTGGTCATGTGATTGAGATGGACGCTCGCGTGGCCACCGTTGGCCTCTCACTCATTCCTCGAAGGAACTGTTCGTTTCAGCGTGAAGTTAATCTGATCTTTCTCGACTTAAAATGACTCGCTAAAATTCAGAGGCCTTTGGTTCTCGCCTGCTTGGGTGATTTTGTATCCCATAGACAGCAGCTCTCGCCATCAAGAATGTTTTGGTGAACATTTCATCGATAGCTCGACCAAACACCATTTTACGGGGAGGTTGTCACGTGACGCGTAACCTTTCCAAATTCGGAATGAAATAGGAATAATCCTATTCTAATTTTTCAGGGGGAAATCAGCATGGAATTAGGGAAGGGTCGGATTCCATTCCAATTTCAGAACAGTGTAAACGCGACAGGCTTTCCGCTAGATTTCCTTTTCTTTTTTTTATTCCTAAAACCTACCACTTTACCAGTAGCCTATAAACAGGCCTTATTAAGGAGCTCTTCCTAAATAAAAATCACAAAACCAAAAATCCATCTGCAAATAAGATTCTGATCTTATTTGTTATTCGCAGACGTCTGCGAACAAGCGTGGCCATGTCGAAATTCATCTAAAATTGGTGGTAAAATCTAGATAAGAAAATGCTTATTGAAATATGTTTCACTTCCTTCCATTCACAAACACAGACTTGATAATCAATTGAATGTTTTGAAATGTCAGTCCGTCACATTGATCGAGATCTAGAACTAGATCTACATGTCATGTAGACTAGATTCATAGTATAGCTTTACACTACTTTTTTACACTATAGATTTCTAGATCTACGCCTTTCCGGGACAGACAGTTCGGTCTCGACTGCATTCTCGTGACTCATGAAAATTTTTCCAAAGGCAGATGGAATAAATCAAATGTACCTGCGGTTTGGCAAACACAATTGCACAATTTCCTTCGCCTCTGTATTCCACCACCAGAAATTTTTCCATTTCACATGGATACACGTTTGGTCACTATCACTCCCTCGGTGAAACCATAATAGATTTGAACAGGAAGTTTCTAGGGGAAGTTACTCTGTTTCTTAATTTTGGGGTGCAATAATTATTATGGGAACGATCGGACAAGGATGATGATTACATTACTTACCGGTACACTCAGAATAAAGACATGACAGTTATTTATACATAAATTCCCTCTCCTTGTTATCGGCATCTTTGTAAATGTTTTAAGAACAAAATGTGAAATAAAATTTAAAAAACTCTCTCAACACCAGCCCCCTTCTTATCTTTTGGTGTGAAATGGGTCTGAGAATTATTCACGTTTCTCTCCCAAAAGTGTAATAATGGGCTTGAGTTTGAGTTTGAAGAAAGCACATCAATACTTGTAATGAGGCATTACCAGTAGTGTGAAGTGATCATTATGCCCGTGTTTGATCTACCTTTTTTATCTCCATGGCTGCTGATCTGGTCAGCCCAAACGTGTCCGCTTCTCGGGTCGGGTGCCGTGATAAAAAAAAAAGTTAAATATGTTCTGTATAACTGAAACTCCCCGATTCTGGCACCCGTCTGCCAATTGGCCATTGTAAATTTATATAATTGCCACACTGTAGGGCCTAGTATTCATTTAGTAGTATAGACAATGATTCCATTAATTTATTGTTCCCAAGGTAAGCTAATATGACTGTGAAAACCAAGAACCTGTTTTCAAGGAAAATGAACCAAAATCTAATATTGGTCCAAACTGAACACTTTCTAACTGATTCTGTGTGCTGTAGGGCAAAAACGGCGAGACGGAAAAAAAAAGTCTTGGTCGAATTTACTGTGATTTTATTCTCCCCATATGAATAAGCCGAGGTTCTCGTGCCAATTCTGGTCGCTTTAGAGCAAAATAAGATATGAGCGTAATTAAATAACTGGGCTCATGCCCTCTTGTTGCAGATCCAGGGCGTATAAGAAGAGCATCACACTGCACAGACTGATTCAGCGATTTTTGGGTTTGTGCATTATTCCGCTATGCATAAGGGCCATAACTGAAGTCAATTGGTACTCGTTGGGAACGTTTGCCACAGGCATTCGACTGGTCAGTTTTTTGTTTTTTTTAGAAAGACTGATTTGAATTGTGCACTCAGAGTTGCCGGCCATTGGGATTTTCCTCGTAGATCTTGGGATTTTTTTTTTTGGGGGGGGGGGGTGTTACTTTGGGATTTTGGCATTTTCTTAAAGATCTTGGGATTTTCGGGCTCTAGGATATTTGTTAATATTTCTTTGTTAAAAAAATATAATTAATAAATAAAATAAAAAATCAGAAAATTGCCCATCCACCCACAATATACCATCTCCAACTAATAAAAGGTGAATAAAGCCAAATTGACTAAGAGGCAGTTTGAGATTGCCTTTGAGAGAGGGTTTTCTGCGTGATCTGCGGCTAATCACTGACATTGCTTAATTTAAGTTCAATGTACAATGAAATTCTCCAAAAACGGTTTAGGACAAAGAACGTTCAACCACCACAGACTGGGAGACCATTCTCACTCCTGTTTCTCCAAAATCTGGCAGTTGTGGGTCAAAATTACACATGCGGGCCTACGGTTACAGACAAAACTGATCAGTTCCGTCGATTTCGACAAATCGTAAGGTGTAATAGGGAAAAGTGATATTTAAAAAAGTGAAGATCTCACAACAGATCGAGAATATCAGAGAGCCCCCAGAAAAAATCGATGCAACCAACGTCAGCTTTGGGGCGTAGCTAATGGAAATGCTGACTCATTGAACTCTCACCGGTCACAATAGATTTTTATACCACAAATTATTTGAAATATTGATCGAATAAAAAAAAAAACCAAGTGCATTTTCGAAATCAGCGCATCAAAATTAGCAAACTCGCTGAGAAGAATTCAATTGGATGCTTTATTTTTTTTAATTAATTAATTTTTTTTTAATTCAGTTCCGCCCCCTTTAACATTTCAGTTTTCTTCAAAGAAAAATAGTAGGCCCCGCCTATAGGCTAGGTGTGTATAATTTTTACATCCGCTGGCTTTTGCTGAAGTGCTTTTATTTGTCTACCTTGCCATTTTAAAACATTAGAAAAGATGTAATTTTTCAAAAGACCTAGATCTAGATGTACGAGAGTTGTTCTCAATTTGACCAGACATTAATGGCTCTCTACAACCACAACTCAATCCAGTGAGACAGAACTCTGACAGAAATTGATACCAACGGAACTAATCAGACACGGACGATTCATACATGTGTATTGTTGAGCCCTGTAAAGTGTTTCGTTGCCCATTCTGGTCTTTTACCACTCATTATACATTGTATTGTATCGATTATGTTGTTCCACGAACATCTCAGCTATGAAACGCTGAGGTTAAGCTGGGCACAGAAGTCTCAACAAACTAGCATGTAAAAATGGGTCAAAATCATGACGTCTGTGCTATAAATAGCTTCACCAACTTCTTGTTTACCCAAGTTGTGTTTACCACAAAGCCGTCGATAGTTATATGCTTCAAAGTGCCGTTAACACAGAAAAAGAATATAAGTGTTTGGTTCGTCGCATCATGTACACGATTTCCTTGGTTTCCTATAAAACAAATTAGAGGACGAATGTACACTGGTTATGCTCGGTCCCTTTTGCTGCGATGCCAATCGTACCACGACCAGCAGTGCTCGACTCTGTGTGACCTGGAAAACAGGGGCATTGCTGGCGGAACAGCATAAAATTATCGCTGACGTAGTTGTTTTGTTACCAGCTGGCGTCAGCACCGATGCTAAAAATAATTCTGTTTTCGTTGTAAGGCTCGCTCGCGTCTTCACTGTAGATTACGATCCACGTTTGTCTGAGGTTGCCTTAAGCATTGGTTTTTATTCATTCATTTATATTGTTTTCGTTTCTCTTTTTTTTTTAATGTGCCAGCGTCTTCATCTTCTCAGAGATTGTAGGGCCAAAGTATCATAATGTAAAGAAAACAAAGGAAATGGTACTCGATTTCAGAACAAATGCAACATCACTTTCACCGCTTAAAATCTATTTATAATCAAAATGTTGATAGAGTCGAGTCTTATTTCATCTGGAATCCATGTCGACTCCAAACTCGACTGGCACGTCCTTACCACCTCAGTTCACTCAAACTCAAAGGCAAATAAACGTACATGTATTCCTTGAGGAAACTTTGGATGGTTTTTAAATGTAGATAAATCAGTCATTCAGATGTTTTATAAATCAACCATCCACAGTATCATTCTATTTTTTGTATTACAGCCTGGGAAGGAAATGCAAAGGAGCATGACAAGAACAAAATTAACAACTCTATTATCAAAAAAGCTTGCCATCTAAATAACAGTGAATACGTGAACTTTGATGAGTTATTTGTGCATTCGTGCAAACAGAAACTAAAATCAGTTCTAAGTGATTGCTCCCATCCCTTGTTCCATCAGATAATCCGATCCCAATTAAACAAGTGGACGAATACTGTATTTAAAAACAGAGGGCGCTATAGACTATCTTTTTTGCCACCCGTAATTCGAAATAGCAGTGTTTCCTGATGTAGTATGCTGTTGTTAGTTTTCCTAATGGATTGTTCTTACAATGTGTATGTGTGTGAGCAATGTTCTTACTTGCTGGTAATGTTGTGTGAGCAATGTGCGTGTGTGTGGTATGCGTTAAAGACCTGTAGGTCTTAGATATTGTGATGTATTTTCTGTGGTACTGTTTCTGAATGCTGTGACAACAAATTTCCTGGAAACAGGATAATAAAGTCATATCTTATCTTATCTTATAACATTTCGCTTTTGGTGTGAATGAATGATTGCCGGGGTATTGCGTTTACGTGTATATAATATATAATAGTGTGTATGTTGTTCGATATTCATGGAAACTCCGTATTGTATAATTATTAAATAGTAATAATAATAATGGAGATCATTTATATAGCGCCCACTCCAAACAATTTGCTCTAGGCGCGTTACAGAAAGTCTTGTTCTCTCCATCTGCAACTCTCTCACTCTCTCTCTCTTACTCTCTTTCTCTCCTGCTAGACATACATTGAATACATGGACAGACACACATAACATACTATTACTACTATAAGGCAGGAATTAAACAATAAAACAGCAAAATTAAAGTGACTTGAGAAAATAAATGGATTGGGAATGAGACTTCACGACTGAAAGTGTTTTTTTAAAAAGGTGGGTTTTTAGACCATTTTTGAATTTTGACTCGATAGATGCTTCTCGCAATGATTTTAGCAGTGAGTTCCAGATGTGCGGGGCACAGTGTGTTAATGCTCTGCCTCTAGTTTCTTCGACTTGCAGTTAAATATCTTAAGAAGGCCCAATCGCTTCATCTTAAAGAACGAGGTGGTGAGTAAGGCTCTGCCAGGGTGGAAAGGTAAGGCTGTGCAGTTTTGTTTATGCACTTGTGGGCCTAGCACAGAACTGCTACATGCATTTTGTTATGATTCGCAACTTAACTGGTAACCAGTGCAGGTTAATAAGCATAGGGGTAATGTGTTCACTCTTTCTCTTCTTTAAGACTGTAAAAGTTGCTGTAAATTTCAGCACGTTATGATAGGGAGAGTCAGGTGATCTGAACTGCTACCCTTTAAAAACGAAACTGTCTCGAACTGTCGTAGAAATAAATGAAAACAGGATCCGATGAACGATTAACATTAACTTTTAATAACTGTAGAGGAACTTTGGATATCTCACAACTTTTACTTACGAGGAAGGCATGCAGGTCTGCGTACAAGACTTAGAATGGGTCTTACACAGAATGACAGGGTCTTGCCCACATGCGGAATAACTGTATCTTGCACCAACACTCGCTCGCTTGCCATCCTTTATATACTCATCCAGATAGAACGTACACGAACGGGAAATCCAGAAACTACGAGATGCATGAAGGCCACCTAATCGCACTTAGACACGTCACAGAATTGCGTCACTCCAAGGCCAACCTAGCGTAATTACTCCGACATGAATGATAACATGGTTATCCAAAAAAATGCATACAATCATAAGATACAATGGCAAAATACCAATATATATAACGACCACTGATCAGGGTCTAGCTTCATCACATTAGGCCAAACAAATTACAACAAAGCAATATTAGCACTGTCCAAGCTTGGAACACTCGTAAATTACATCAGTGCAACATACAAAATTACTGCTTGCTCGCAGTTCCCATTTTGGGTTACCCTTTTTAAAAAATCCAGAAACTACGGGCTGCATGAACGCCACCTAATCGCACTTAGACACGTCACAGAATTGCGTCACTGACTCACTCCAAGGCCAACCTAGCGTAATTACTCCGACATGAATGATATCGTACGTTCTCGATAGACCTACAATAAACAATTACGTCACACAGCGAGACATCACAGAGAAGTAAAACTAGCACACGAGGGGTCGCCGAGGGCTGCGGACAACATTGTTAGCCCGTAGGACTAGGACGCTACAAAGACAATTCTAGCAGCTTGGTTTTGAAATCGTTGCAGTCTGTTTAAAGTTTCATTGGAAAAGTTCGCAAGAAGGGAATTGCAGTAATCTAAGCGAAAAAATATACACGATGAGATCAAGACCTTAAGAGAGTCTTCGCTTAGAAAAGATGACATTTGACCTACTGCGCGCATCTCACAGTAGATGGTTATACACAAATTAATTATGAACTTGGAAATGCACAGAAAGCTTAGAGTCAAAATAATAATACCCCCAGATTTCCAGCCTTCTCTGAAAAAGATATTTCCTCATTCCTAATGCAGATATTGTCTACATCATTAGGATTCCATCCTCTCTTTGTGTTACACAATATCACCTCAATCTTATCTTCACTCATCTTTAGCTTGTTAAATTCCATCCAGTTTTATATGATCAATACAATACTCTATAGAAGTAACTAGTTTCTTGGTGTCAAGGTGTGGAACAGACATACAGCTGGGTGTCGTCAGCGTACATATGATATTTCAAAATTGTGTTCTCTTATGATGAAGCCAAGTGGCTGTGTATACCATGTGTACAAAAGAGAACCCAATACAGATCCTTGGGGCACACCAAAATGTAGTTTGAAAGATGCTGACATATTTCCATCTACAAGAACTGATTGGGTACGGTCACATAGGTGTGACTTGAACCATTCAGGAACAATCCCAGATAAACCAAAGGTCTTTTCTAGTCTCTCATGAGGATAGAATGGTCAATATATCAAAAGCTCCACTAAGGTCAAGGAGGGCCAAGATAGAAACCTTCCCTCCACCAGCAGCACACAAGAGATCGTTTTGAGCTTTGAGAAGGGCAGTCTCTGTGTTAGGAAATTCTTCATTTAAATTATTTTGCCTCAGGTGGTTCTTCAATTGACCAAGAACTACTTTTCTAAAATGTTTGATACAAATGGAAGATTTGACACTGGCCTGAAATTCTTCAATTCTTCTGGGGACAAATTATTCTTTTTCGAAAGGGGTGCGACGATTGCTTGTTTAAAAGGAGGTGGGATTGTTCTTGACTGGAGCGATTCGTTAATAATGACTGTAACAATCTCAGCCAAACTACACTGTGTACCGTATCTATGTTGTCAATTAACACATGTATTGGAATGGGGTCCAGGCCGTATGACTTAGGTGGGGAGAACTTTACAACTGACTTAACAGTTTTCGCTGAAACAGTGTCAAAATATGACATTTCAGTGCCAGCAAATGATTCAAATTTGGGTGGTGGTGCAGAAGACAAATCAAGTTTTGATAGTACATGTAGGCCTATTACTGAGATTTTTTCACTAAAATATTTGCCAAAACTGTCAGCTATCTCACTTTGTGGGATAAACTGAGGAAATGCTCTTGATTTTGCTTTACCAAAAATAATTTTTACTTAATCGAAATAAGTTCCTAGCTGAAACACATCTGATATCATGTGATTAAAAATTCGTCTTTAGCAGTACAGATCAGTTCTGAATTTGAACCTGCAATAGTTATAACTCTATCACTATCAGTGAAATATTATGACAACCATCCTTCATAAGTCCAAATTTATGACAAAGTAAATTACAGTAATTTGTCTGTTAAAACACTAAAAAGTAGGCATAGGCCTAATAATGATGGTTTTGATTACCTTGTGTCTTTCATTGTTTCTGCTTTCGCCATCCATGGAGCCTCACAGTCACAGACGAAGAATGTGAAATCTAGTTCAGTCGTAGATCAAGACTGTGTATCAGTTATCACAAGCTAAAATTTTTGTTTTCCGTTGTAGATGGCATGGGAATTTTCCAGTCGAATCAGAGATGAACAACCTTGTGAAGAATATTTCGAAATGAAAGCTTTTTGGACCGTTTTGTCCTGCTTATATTCACGAGAAACGGTTTGAAATAATGTTCATTTCATGATGTAGTTAGTAACGTGCAGTGGCCAGAGCAAACATTCCAGGCAGTCAGTTTTGCCTCTGCTAAATCTCTTAGTTTCTAGGCACAAAAAAAAAAAGTTCAATGAACCCCTTTCTTGTCCCGACTGAAAACTTTGTATGTGGGCCTGTGAAGCTCTGCGCGTTGGGGTTATGAAAATTATGTAACTCAATTCTGCATTGGATCTTGATAACTATCGCAGCTTCAATTTTATTCTTTCTTTTCTTTCGCGTCCCCTTCGGTTACTTCCCCAGCCATGTTTTGAAAAGTTATAATAGTCATCTCATCAGTCTTTTTGTGTGTGTGTGTGTGTTTGCTTGGCTTTATCGATCATTATATTAAATTCAAAAGTTCTTTTCCAACTCACAATTGAGCCCAGGAAATCCTGTGTCAAGCATAGAATTTTAATTCTTACAATTTACAGAAGGGTGAGAAAGCACCAAGGACTTCCAATCAACTGAAGTACATGTATACATTATGTTGTTGGACCACACTAGTCTAAATTGAAGACTACCGATACTGCTATGTAAATTTCCTATCAAATTTTATCAACAACTCAAATTTGTGTAAATAAAACTTGTTGTTTAGTAGGCAGTATTTAATACAGTGTACATGGTTGGCCTTATTACATGTATTACTAATATCATTATTATCACCTAACCCAAAGGATTTTGTAGTTTCAAACTGTTTTGAAAGCAAAATAAAAAACAAAGGTTAACTGACTGAATTATCCTTTCTTTTTTCCATCAATATGTATTTGTGCATACAGTAGTTCATTTATAATTAATTTTATGTGGTGCACGAAGTATGTACCTCTGTAATTGGTCGTTCAAAATCTGGAATTTTGCCAAATGGCATATATTGTGCCAAACAGTCTTTATTTTAGATTCTGTGAACGCTGTGTACTCCTTCCTGGTGGGAGAAATACTCCAGAGAACTTGTAAAGGTAGTCAAAACCAACATTAGATAGTACACAATGTACCTTTAATAGCACTCCTTACTTTTAGTTTTATGTCAAATTAGTTAGCCCTGGGGCAACGGTTTACCACTGATTAAGATACTTAATCTGTGTTTGCATATGTTATGCTTACGAATGTCATTTGCTGATTTGGGACTGGTGGGACTGTTGACATGACACATGCAGCATCTGCGTGAACTAATGGAGATAGGAGTGGATGGATTTTAACATAATGGTGTGTTTCACTCACCAACTCTCTATGCCGTACACGTACACGACACGTGTTTTTACAAATTGATCAAAATGACACACAACATTTATAAAGGAGACATTACATGACTGTGAACACCCAACAACAGACAGCGAAGTTACAAAATGTAAAATAACGACAAAAAATATTATTTTTATGAATTTATTCAAATTTAACAAAACAATGTATCTGTACAAGGTCTTTTTTTCTTTCATTACATTTTTTTTTTCATTCTCATATATTGTATAATAAAGGAAATTACACAAGGTTAGCACTGTAACCCATGTTTCAAGATCCATAGTTAACCAGTCAACAGCATTAACAGCGAATTTTGTACCAACACTTGTTAGGACAGTAAACACGAACAATGCAATGGCACTTTACAAAGAAAAAAAGAGTTAAAAAGACATCCATGCTAACAAAATCTCTACAGATCTGTGCTAATTTGATCGGAATAAAATAACTGCCACAATACCAACATCACTAGCATTGGAAAACTTCAAGTATATTTTTTCGTTGTCCACATTTTAAGGATTTACACTCACCAAGCTTTCCACATGTGCCACAGGAGTGTATGAATCAAAGTAACTACATTTCCTCACAATGCAATTTGAAACACTGTTAGTAAAAGAAACAAAAGTAAGACAAGAACTGAAATTCTCATATATCCTTGATAACTTTTTTGACTAACAAAACTTGATGAAGGGCTGAGAAGAAAAAAAGTAAAGTTCAGTTGTTTCAAGATGAGAATGGCTTTGGAAATAAACCAAACAAGACATCACCATGGAAAACCAACAAAAGTGCAGATTCTTTCACTTTCACTCATGAGTAATTGTCAAACAATTCATCAATACATAAGCAGTTCAGTGAAAAAATTCAAATTTCACCAAAGACCATGAAACTATAATCAAAACACTAGTCTTAATGCACTAATTACAAATCTTTTTGAATTTTTTAAATATTTGTTGCAACGTTATGATTTTTTTTCCTGTATTTATTTCGGGTATAATTTTAGCACTAGCGGCTGTGACAGGATGGGGCGAACGACGCTGACCGTTGGCAGTGGACGATACCCACGATTTCTCTGTTATCGGATGCAAACTAATGCCGTTGAATGTAAAGAAACATTTTTGGGCCTTGCTGCTTGTTTCAATTAACTGAATTTTTACCATATTCGGGAGAAAAGGTCATTAAAAACATCTAAGTGAAATTTCAAAAACATAAGACAAGTAGATTTTATGCACTCACAGGTTCAAAATTTACCTCATTTTTGAATCAAAATATCTCTGGAACAATCGAATCGACACAAACTTGGAGAATGCCATTCTGCAGAGCATTCATTCCCCTTTAACGAAACAAAACGGATGATTTTCGAGACCATGTAAATGCACGAAAGAAACGGCCGGTCACAGTTGGCAATGGGCGAAAAAGGCTGCCGCGTGCGAGCCTATCGGAGCGTCACTGAACTGCCTAATACATGTAATCTGGATTCCATGGCAATCCCTATGGAAAGTCCCAAGTAATAACTAGCCTTCAGCTGCACAAATCATGAAATGCACTTAGTATGCAGTGCGAAAACGAAATAGGAAAGGCATAGTGTTCTGTGATCAATTACTCCATTGCAATGATCACATGGAATTGCCATCACACTGAAAAAACTACCATACACTTATAGATTAAACAAAAAGGTAGAATTATTGCTGTAAATAATGTAACAGTGGAATGAACTGAGCAATCCATCCTCCCTCTCCAAAAGTTTACGCCTTTTTTAACACACACATACAACAGTGATGCAAATCGAGGCTGCATTTTGTACTTGACATGTTTAAAGCTGTCAAAATGTTGGTTATTATTTTTAATACTAATAGAAAGGGGGGTTGAAGAGACAAGAACAAAATTTTACTCAAATGTCTTAATGACCACTTCTGAAATTCTGAGACCGAAAGCACCAAATACTGTGAAAATGTTAGTTTAGCACTGTGTCATGTAGCAGGATCCTCAGATCAATTATTTTGTAACCATAAAAAGAAACCTCATGAGCTTGATCTTTGAAAACACCTCTTTACATCTTCATCCACCATGTCATCCAAAAACTATAAAAAAAACATGCTAATTTAGTCTCATATTTTAGGTACCAATGACATACAGAATTATACATGTCTTGCTTCAACTGACAGGTGAACACATTCAATCTGAAGTTGTGCTGGGCAAGTACATGTTGTATGCCGAAATGAGCATGAGATCTGAAAGACTGAATATTGTTGATTCTCAGAAATTCTCATTATGAAAGAACTGTAAGTAACATCGAACTCTCAAAACAGTGCCTCACAATGTCATATTCACACAAAATGGCAGATGGATATTTCATGCCACAAAATTATAGCATTCTGAACTTTTCACATTAAAGAATATAAGGTAGCACCATGCATCCTGCCTCTGAACAGGTTGAACATCATCAATTAAAAAAAAAACAATTCTATCAGAAGAACAGTTTTTTCATGGATGAGTTGATGGCTGTCAGGGAGAGACACATTTCCCCTGGCCAGCAGTGTTGTTCATATTTACAGCAGAGAATTCATGCATCCCAGAAACCATTAAACTACAAATTCAAACAAACAGTTAAAGAACGTTATTAAGTCACAAATTAATGGGTAAAATTGTGAATGCAATTCAAAGTAAAATTAATACTCTCTAAAAGCTGCACATTGTACTTGAATAGCTGAATGATTATGTAACAGACCTTCAGTTTAGTGGCTCTATAGTGACAAGGATAACAATGAATGATGCTGTATAGTGTTGAGTCTATGGCATTAACAATAATGACATAAGTCAGTGTTGACACACCATCTGTAATGAACAATCGGGGAGATGTGAAGGCATAAAAACTTATCACAGTTTCTGGTGATATGATTGCCACTTAACTGAAGATCTGTGAAATTTCTTAAAAGTGCTCCAGATAAAACAGATGATACAATTTAACATTAGTTTATAAATTTCTGTTCAACCATGAAACTGCCATTTCAACCTGAGATCAAAGATTCCTCTATAATAATTCTTTCAACAAACACTGAGACAAAATTCACTAAAATGTACGAGTTACTATGGAAATATGCAACAATCAAAAGCCCTATGGGCTGAAGCTTGTTAATGAATCTTATATTTTTACAAACCTTACAGATACATATTAAAAAAGGAATATATACAAACAGCAGATCAAAAAAATCTACAGTAACCTTAACACCTTTAATGTATCAGTCATTTAAAACGTGAGCTGATGTTGACATAAATTAAAAACAACACACAAACTAAATTTCATCATTAGATTAATTACATGATGACAACCAAAAACAAAACGTCAAAGAGTCATTGCTTTAAGACCCAGTTTGGACTTGCTGGTATGGCAATGATGCAGAGGCATGCCAGATAGGATCCACTTACTGCTGCAAAATTGTGATTTAATACAATTTACAAAGAACTTTTAAAATATTCCTCTGGAAATTTTGGAAATGAACTTTGTGCAATGAATTTATAAATTAACATCTCAGGTGTTTTCAGGATGCAAGGAGTGTAGGATGTGACTTGTTGCAGGTTAATTTTCAACCAAACTTCAAGAGTTAATTGCAGCCATGACTGGGAAGAGAAATTTCAGTTACACAGTGCGAAAATAAAAAAAGGAAAGAGTCCATCAATAAGTACAAATTGACAATTGGCTCCACATCTATTGCAGGTTGTGCAGCAAAGTGTTAATCCACTCAGTGGTATCAATATTATCCCGAGGGCCACCATAATTATTACACTGGCTCTGAAATACCTTTAGAAGTTAAACTAAAAGAATCAGAGGATTTCTCATACAACTAAACCATATTAATTAATGAACAACTAGGTATATTAATGTACCAAAACATCACCTCCCAAACATGAGCACTAACTCAAGACCCAAAAGATTGTTTTTGTTTCAATATTTAAAAAAATGTATTTTCTCACACAAAACTAGAGTTTCAAGAGGAAAAACCTACTTAACAAAGACTGTTTGGAGAAGCTTAATATACAATCAATGAAATATTATATGGACGAGGTGCTAGAACAAGCAAATGACACTCGATCTCTTTTATCCTAGGCAGGGCGTACAACAGAACTAAGCCATTGCTGGAATGTCATAGAAATTGGCTTGATGTATGTTGCCTCCATAGCTCATTGCCATAGAATAGGGATTGATGGTCATTTTCCCAAATCCTTCCACTGCACCTCTAGAACCTCTGACATTCTCCTCAGATGGGAACAAGGTTCGCGGACGGGTATAAGATGTGCGTGATGAGACTGGAATGTGAGCTTGACTGATGATCTCCCCTTGGGGGCTGGACGACATCGCTGGTATCGTGGACCTGCCATGCGATCTATCTGCAGATGACAGGAGGTAGTTGTTGGCAGGCGGAGACAAGCTCTTTGGAGCAAGCAGGGATGGAGTATGAGATGGGGAAGATTGCTGATAATATTGAGATCGTGACAAATGTGCAGGGGGAAGATATGGGTTGTATTCAATTGTGGATGGAGTGGGGGACTTGGTGGGTGTTGAGCATCTGGTAAGTGAAGGGCTAGGAGATCCCGAGTGCTCTGATGCACTCATGTCAGGACTTGGGGTTCTTGAAATGAAACCTTCATCAGAGTCTGAACCAGCCGTCTTATCAGAAAATTCTTTCCCTTTCTTGCCGAGGTTACAAATTTCTTCATCAACAATTTCTGAACCAATGCTTCCATCCTCACCAATTCGCACAGATACAACACCAGGATCCACCCAGATTGTCAGCTCTGTACGTAGTAATGACTTAGGTACACTAATTTTGGCACGTTTCAGACTTTCCATTATTGTAGGATCAATACACTGACAGTTGACACGAATGCAGCGGTAACCACTCCCCCTGTCAGGATTTTCAGGATACCAGTTATTTTCGTAGCGAGTTATCAGCAGATTTGTCAGCACAGTAATGAAAGCCGCAAGTTTATTCTCCCCAAGTTTCAAGCCATTTTTGGTTCCAAAAGCAATTCTGTGGAAAGTCTCCACAGCTTTTTCAATCTCTTTGATCATTACTCTGCTACTGAAAATGAAAACAAGAAACTGATACTAGTCCACTTGATATGGAGCTTGAATACTGTAATCTGAAATGACAGAACAGGAAAAAATAAAGAGACAATGAAAGCAGTTCTGAACATCTGCACAATGATACTGATTCATAACTTACAAACATTTCTACACAAGACTGTTTCAATTCAAAATATCTCAAAGTTGTTTTGTTTCAGTTCTTGACATCTTTTAGTCTTAGATTACAAGATCTCATCAAAATTCAAAGACCATGCATGAATCAGTGAATAATTCAAAGTAAGCAAAGCTAGCAGTATAGTAAACTATGATTCTAATATCTATGCTTGAGCAAATGTTCCTTCAACAACACTCATGTAGATTATTTGTCGAATTGTAAGAAACTTTAAGCTCACTCCCTGAATGACGCAAACATTCCTGGGAAGGAACAAAACAAAAATTAGACAAGTCATCAAGTGTGTTATTATTACTGGCTTGATGCCACATTAGTATTGTCTCTGCTTGACATCAGTATTTTGAAACTGAATTTAATTACAATTTTGTAAAATAACATTTTTTTACTCCTGATGACGGCTGTGAAAGAAAGACGTTCTTGCAAAGTAAAATTTCATATCCGAAAGAAGTAACACAATCTATGCCCTTACGCACAACTAAAGAGGAATCCCTGTGATGCAGAGCTAGTTAAAACTTCAAGCAGTTCAGGCTCTCATCTTGCCTGAAACTTCTTGACAGTCACAAGAACTTGTGTGACAGATATGAAAACATTTCATATGGCAGAATTTATTTTTACTGCAAACTCCTTCTAAAATCAGTTGAAACAAAAGGTATCCTTTAACTTTCAGACCAAATTTTTAGGATGAGTAGGGCCTACAAAAAGCCTGGTTGGTATATCGAGATTGCTGATTGGAGTCATCATCTACAAAATTCAGTGAGCCATGATTTGTTTGTTTAATACTTGGTAGTACTTCTTGAATATCTTGATGCACCAAGGCAAATTTTCATGAAAATTCAAGTCACTGTGTTTTGCCATGATCTTCAATTTTCATTACTTGGCAGAGATGCAAACTAAATGCTTGTCTTCAGAAAAAGCTGAACTGCAAATTCATGCAATGTAATGGACCCACAACTGTCAGTTTTAAATTTTAATAGTTTTAATGCTATAGCAGCTCACAACATTTTCATCTTGTCATTCACTTGCCTCTTTAGTTCAAAATGTTTCATCATCAAAGCTCATTCTTCTTTTACTCACTTTCACGCCCCCCCCCCAACCCAGATAGTTTGAATCTTGCAATTTAGTTAGTTGAGTGGGTCTTCAACGCACACATAGTCAACATGAATGCATAATATATAATGCAAAAGGCAATTTTTACGCAGCATGTGGCCAAAGAATGAAAGATTGGAGTCACGCGACTAGTGGAGTGCTAATCTCCCATGCAGTCAATGTCGCGATTTCTTTGCTCCATGAATCACAGTTAATTTAAGTTGCGAAATTGAGTTCCGTACGTTATCCTAAACATTATATCCCGCGATCCCTGAGCTGTCCTCGGGGGCCTCAGCCGTCTTTCCCATATTCACCCTTTTATTCACAAACATGCTATTAGTATTCCGCCATCATGTAGGACACTGATCTAGACCTCGATCTAGATTTAGATCTATTATATTTATAAATGTATCGCCCTCGAGTTCGTGTACACTCCACTCTACTCTAGCCCAACATAAGCGTTCTCTTGAAGTTGATCTAGCGAATCAAGAGTACAGACTAAAGGCCTACTAGACTACTAAAGTACTAGATCTAGATCTAGATCTACTATAGGCCTAGATCATAATTCATATATCTAATCAAGAGGCTTCCAAGTACCAATATTATTCCCATATGATCTTGACTAGAGATCTAGTCCACTTTTTGGCTCGAGATGAAACCTGAAATGAACAGCCGATCTTTCGCTAAATATTTAAAATACTTACATGAGCTTTTCTGGGTGTTTGTTGATGAAACTTTCGTTCTATGAATATCAATTTCACACAAACAGTCACTCGCACACACAAAGTAGTCACTGTGATAACGCTCACGCGTACATCGTCGCTGCCTGAACTAAAATGCGCAAATAATACAGCTGCAGTGAGTTTTGTTGTTGACAGACCAAATTATCCACCAATGAAAAGGCTCGTAATGTCTTGACTTTATTTCGAATACAATGATTGGTTGTTAGTAAATCAGGTTAGCCGTGATGTCATGGCTTGAGGTCATCATTGTTCCGTGGGTTAACCATGTCAACGTTAGTTCTGTATTTCCCATGATGTGATGCTGCAATAATTATAATCATATATCTTCTAAATCTACCTATACCCATGTAGGAAGAAGAACAGAGAGAGAGAGAGAGAGAGAGAGAGAGAGAAGAAGAAGAAATAGAAATCTGACGAATCCGCGTCTGGTATCACATTCCCTCATGAGAACCTCAACTATTTTTAGTCCAGTTGACCTTCGTTTGTTTTCTTCATAATATGTGTGCGTCATCACGTTCCGGTTCTATTTATAGGCCGCACGTAGTCACGCGGACAGTCTGAAGTATGCGCGTCAATGGAACAGGAAATATGTCTTCCCGGGGAAGATATGAGGGGGGGGGGGTTGAAACACACAAGTTACACTTAACTATTATCGATGTAGCAATCATTTTTAGGCTGCCAGAAAACACACAGGAGCGGATAGAGTAATGTCATCCCTGCGATGCTGGTGATGAACAATGTCATGCTTCCGTCCACGCCCTCTGACTGCCTGTTTGTCTGTCTCTCCTGTCTTCTTTTTCGCCTCCTCTTCTTTCTCCCCTGGTCAAAGATATCCTTTACAATTACAGTGTGTTCCAAAACGTTTGTGGGCAAACAGTTGGCAGGCATTTCAATTCAAACTATTTATTTGACTTTCTTTTTTGCCATGTTTCTGGCGGGAGGGGGTTAATCAAACTAAGCCCGGTCTGACACAATGACAGTCAGATGCTGGCAGACATGAAGTGCACACCATAATTTCCTATCTTTCTTAGTAAATGCTGACATGAAAGACCCTATCATACTAAACCCGGTCAGATACAATCAGCTTTTGCCAATATTATTCTTTGGTGTACATTTGATAAGATAAGATAAATTTTATTCGTCCTTGTACAAGGAAATTTGTTTTGATCATTGAATACATAACAATACAGTTACAGAAGCAGAAAGTATGATACATAGCGCGCACACACACATATATACACACACACTGATAAGTTAACTAAATTAACAAAATTAACAGTGCACACAATATGCTTCCCTAACTAAAACACATTGACCTGACACGCAGGACATAATTCAACTGTGCACAGATTACGATCAAGATGACGACATTATTGTAACATCCTAGTTGATGATGGAATAAACGATTTAAAGTAGCGCTCAGTTTTAGTTTTCTTTGACAACAGCCTTAAACTTCTTACAGATCTTATATATTCCTTGTTCAGGGGATGTTGGGGGTCATTTATAATAATATTAGCTTTTTTAATACAAGCACCAGTGTACAGCTCATCAAAATATGGCAGATCACAGATACAAATTTTGGATGCTTTTTTAATTAAATTATTGATCTTATTTTTATCTTTTTGTAAGATGTTTCCTCCCCAACAGACAACTCCATACATCAAAACGCTCTGAATAGCCGTGCTGTAAAATATTTTCAGAATGCTTTTGCTAACTTTTAAAAAGCGGAGCTTTCTGAGGAAATACATGCGCTGGTTGGCTTTCTTGTATACATATGTTACATGCGCATGCCAGTTAAGCAATGAATCAATAGTAATGCCAAGATATTTGGCCTCTGTGACAATTTCAACCTCTTCATTGTTGATAGTAAGAGGGCAAACAGGATCGTTGTTATTTTTCCTAAAGTCAAAAACAAGCTCTTTTGTTTTCTGAATCAAATTATTGTGTGGTCTTAGGCTCAACTCTTGCATTTCTGAATAAAAGGCAGACACACATACCTTTCGGGTGTTCCTCTGTTCTAATTTTAGTCGCGAGCGCGTCAGCAGACGGAAGTGTTGACATCACGGGTCATTGCGGTCGTGAAAAAAAAGGGGGGTGGGATAGGAGGTGAGCTTTCAATAACACAAAGCAAAATAAAAAAAAACAAAACCAACACTTCCCCACCATTTGGAGCCTCCAAATGTGGAAAAACAACCGTCTGCAGGGCGAAAGAAAGGCATCTTCAAAATGTCATGTACACCCAAGCTGTATGAGCCAGTCTTTTTCGCGAACACGCGGACAAACACGCATTCGCTTTTATTAATGTATTAAATGTATAAAGTTATCATAAATTTGTTATCGCCATTCTAAATAACGCCGAATCAGTTCCCGATGTGCAATAGCAACAAACCATCTCAATTGCCAGTCAAACTTTACAGGAATAAGAGATTAGTATTTTTATTATTAGTTTCTCGAGGGCGTCAGCTTGGGGCTGTTGGTCCTCAGTCAAACCGTACAAAAATGCCAGTTCAATATCTAGTGGATAAGTTCCGTTCAGTGACATTAATAACTCCATTCACTGATCAGTTGCGTGGAAACTATGTTATAGTGGGTGCAAAGATGTGATGGTAGGTTGTGCATCCAGCCTATTCTCGCAACAAGCAAACAGTATTTCTCCATCCCCCTTTTTATTGCAAATATGTTTTTCTGTTAACGTGTTATGTCATCTCTATTTAGTAAAAGTTGTCATTCTTTCTGTGCAGTAAGTTACTCCCTAAATATTTCGTCGGTAGACGAAACAATGCCTCGCCTCAAGTATTTGCCATTTTGTCTAATTGACGATTTTTAAAATCTATTTCTTCATTTTGATGCTCTCGTGGAGCCGTATTACAAAGGTCTTGCATTGTTTAGAAAAGTAGTCTGCAAGAAACAGAACTTAGCTGATACTGTTTCAGGCAAAGCCATTGTATACAGTCAGACACCACGTAAGACGACGTCGCTTAAGTTGATTTCTATCTAGGTCTCATTTTTTACAGTCCCGTCCGCAATACCATTTTTAGTTTATACAAAGGTGCTTAAGTCGACATCAAGTTAAGTCATACTGCATTTTTGTGGATTTTTTTTGTTTGTTTGTGACCCGTACCTGCCAACGTAAGAGTAAATGTAATTGCTTAACTCGATGTTCCGGTCGTATCCACATAGCCTTGCCACCCAACTGACTAAGCAGACTTAAAAGATGCCTGTCTTTGCCTTAGTATCCCTAGTGGGCCCAGCATAATGACCCCTGTGCTTTTTCTTTTAACTTCCTTTGTTTGACCCCAGGGAGTTGTTGACTAAAGTAAGGGCAGGCTCAAGGTGGCATGCATGTCTCTGTCTTTGTTTGGCCTGTTGTGATAAAGGAGTGCCTAAGTGGGTGATGTCAGCCAACAAAAACAAGCAAATTATCTGTGAAATGCGACAGGCCTTCGGAAAAAAAAAAGGATGCTTGCCTTTCTCTCCCTTTGTTTGACCTCTTGTGATAATATATTATTATGATACATGTAGTTAGGCTTAGGCAAGGTAGTACGTGAGGGGGTGGGCATGATATCAGCCAGTAAATTCTCTTTCGCTATTGTGGTGTGCCTGATAAGTGTGAAATTGAGGTGCAGGTGGCAAGGGCAGAGAACCTCTAAAGACAAAAACCTCATGAAATTACGGAATAGGTTGGAGTCGTCGTCTCTCGTGCTCAGTGTGTAAGCTAATTATTTAGTATACATACATGGCAGCCCTAGACTCCGATTCCTTCACATGCATGTGCTCGCAAGTCATTGCTAGAGTTGCAGTTTCTGTCTTCACTCATTCAGTTCAGTAGCATCCAGTCCAATCGTAAAGTGTGTTTGAAATTGTTTGCATACGTCTAGGTCTTTCAGTCAAGTCTATGTCAAATGCATTAAATTGCAAGCCATATTATGACAGGCAAAAATTAAGAACGCTGCCATGAAAAGGTAATATAGCACTGATTGATGAAGCAGAGATCACAGGCGAAAGAAATCTGTCTGCCGCGGCAGCAGTGCTAACTGGCAGGCAAGTTGTGCACTGCAGTACAACACAGTGGCAAAACACCTAGGCTATGGGACCAAACTTGTAGCTTGTCATTCCGTTACGCACCTGAGGGGATAAGCTGATTTTTTGCATGCATGCAAGCTCTTATGCATCTCCCCTTCACAAAAAACCAATGTTGTCATTTCAAGTCTTGCACATTTTTGTATAATTTGTATGTAAAGTGTGCCAATAAATGATAATTAATGACGCGAATTGAGTTTGCCATTTAAACAATGCTATTTTAATCAACCAATGGAATTGAGCCTTTCGCCGCGAAATCCAAAATGGCTGCCTCCATGATGGAATGTTGTATGCACACTAAGAAAGATGTATAGCAATATAATTCAGTTTTCTTTGAAAAGTTGGATGAAATTTCGAGAATAAACAATCATGTGCTTTCTCTCTTTCCCTCTCTCTCTCTCTGTCTCTCTTTCTCTCTCTTACAATAAAAGTAGTAATCTGCAGTCCTGCTTCAGAACTCATGCGCGCCAGGACACTGAGCACCAAGCATTACTTTTTATGACCTGCACGGTACTCTAACAGAATGGAGGCAAGATGGAGGATGAAAATGACAGCACGAGGAAACAATGCATTTTCTGTAAATTCAAGAACCAAACTAATCAAAATAATAAAGACTTCCGTGCACCCTCCGCGGTATTTAGAATGGACATGTAAAATTGGGTTAGTATAGGTGGTCTAATAAAAAAAAAGCCTTTTGCGTTCAAAGGTGGAGATTTAGTGAAATATATAATTATGTAAAAACGAAACAAACATGAAAAAATACAGATGTATAGCAATAAACATTTTTAAAAAATAAGTTATTAATGTGCACAGTTATGGATGACAACATTTGATTTTTAGTCAAAGATGGTTACTGGGAACATATTAAAACCATACCTAGATTTTCCCTAGGGGGTGCGTAACGAAATTTACTTTAGAGACTAGCTAGGATGGCCTAACCGTCTATAAAAACTGCCTACAAAACGCGATCCATGTGAACAGTAATCTGCGCGTATTTCCAAAACACTCGCGTGTAAAAGGCGCGCTTACAATGCAGGCACGTACAAAACACGCCTAGACATGAACAGGGCTTTAGTTTTTCAGTCAATTAGGTAAATGAGCAATTACTTCTGTCGATATTTTGTGTAACTTGATCTTTTAGGTTATGTCCCTTGGTTATTGATTAGTGCAGCATTCACTTCTTCACAGCAAAAAAAAAAAAAAACGGTTGGCAGGAACGATTTATTTTATAGACACATATTTCTGAACTTTTGCATCTGACATGGCGCTGGCTTGTCTTCATAGAGTATTGAATTTAAGTGTTTTCCTAACGGTCTAAGTAGGTTATTTACTCGCTACAGATGAGGTGTCTAACGCCCTGCCCTCTATTTAAGAGTTTAAGAGATTTACAGCATACAGTGTTAGTTATGTTTATTTTGAGTACGCAGCAGTGCTCACCGTATTTGGACTGAGGTGACTTTGCCACTTTTAAACAGTGTAATTTGGGAATTTATAAATTTATTCTTTTTAATTAATGAACGTTCACCAGTAGTGAACGGCATGAGCGGTGTTTGGTTTCAATAGCAACAACGATTTTAATGATACCATCTGAAAAAAACAACAACACAAAAACTTTCAGGTGCAGTGAGTTTGGTGTACATTACAAGTAAAAAAAAAAAAGAAAAAAAAAACGCTCAAAACTCAACAGATCACACACTGTGGATCTTTATGGACAATTTTCCAGCTATCTAAAAGCAGACTTGCAAAAATCATGTTTCTGGTGTAGAACTATTGCCCAGCTTATATTCATGGTTTTATAAACATCTAGTGTATAAAGTCTGTTCGTGGAATGGGCCTCGTGAATTGAAAAAAAAAAAAAAAACTTGAAAAAAAAAAAGGAAATTGCCAAATTTTGGGAAGAAATAACTGAATTATCAGATCGACACATAAAATTTTAAAACGAACCCACCACCACCTCTAATCGTCCTTTCGCAGCACTGTGTTATCACTACTATAGCGGTCAAAACCACTTAGCACAAAAATGACAACATTGTTGCTGTCCCAATGACTACCATAGCTTCAACAATAAGACCTATTATTAATGTAGCAAAAAAAGGCTTCAAAAGTAGAAACCTCAACAGCACTGCAACACAATTTAGAACTGTCACATGAACGATAATAAAAGAAAACACACACACACACACAAAAACCAACAAAAATCTTAAGTTCTTGCATAATGTATATTGGGCTGAGATTGAGTTTCTACACTTCAACGCTCTCCTTGACTGGTCTTGAGGTATAAATTTCCACAAAATTAGCGTGTTCATCAAGCGTGTTGGTCACTCAGCAGTTTCCGGTGGAATAATCTCTTCAGTATCTTGTGGTGCCTAATCAGTGATTCGAACTACCTAAACCTTGGATGAAAGTTAGTAGAAAGAAAACTGGGGGCTTAAAGATGTGTTTCGGCTTTGAAGAATCACTCTTGGTCGTCTTAAACCTTTTTTTTTTTCTTTTTGATTCTTATTAAATTGTTTATTTTCAGCACTCCGTTAATGATAGCTTGAGCTGATTCAGTTCCCTCACCAAAGGTCAAGATATCGAATAGAAATCCTAAAGTGTCTTCAAAAATTTTCGATACAATTTACACCCCTGTCCCTCCATGAAAATCCAAATTGTTTTCGCTTCTGAAGCACCAAATGTTACGCACATGCTCTAAGCTACTTTTGGTAAAGCATCAACTCTTCCCACTGATATTCTGATGCTGGTGAGCCAGATGTGTACAACTATGAGTATTCAATACTTAATCAAATTTACATTTTACTATCAAACTTCATATAATATATGCTTCTGTTTTGTAGAGGATAGGAATTAATTCTGCTTCCCACTGAAGCAAACAGAAACACCCTAGTTCGTCTTTTCATAATTTAATTATAGTTCGGAAATAAAACCACGCAAAGACTCGTATCATAACTGATCATTCAAGACTTTAGTGGCTCCACAGATGCTGTTCTCTTCTAAGAGCTGCCGTTATCTGGAGCTGTCTTTCAGAACACATTCTATTTGCTTTGCCCAGAAACACAGATTACATGGCTTTCAAAATCTTATAAGTAGCACAAAGGCGGCCCATAAGAATTTCAAATGAAACGTGGCTTCAACGCTGAACTGGCCATCACTTTAAGATTCTTCTCCAATCAAGTCTTGCAAGCACCACGCCAGCTTCATTCTACTGTTGAGTGAGACTCTACTGCCTGAACACTCTGTCTTGACTGAAACTGTTCACCGACTTCCGCTTTCGTTCGCCTCTGTATTTCCAGCCGCTTCATTTCTTGTTTGAGCTTTCTCATTTCAGCAGACTTTCTAACAATATGTTCAAAGCATAAGACACCTACGTCGTCTTGTGACAAAGGTGGGTGGGAATTCTTAATCCTGTTGTAGATGCCTAGTGCCTTCCAAAGAGACTCCTCCTTTGTGCGTAGGAAGGGATTGAATAGTTTTTCTTCACCTGAAGGTCAGACACAAAAGACTGGAAGAAAGTGAGGGGGTGGTTGAGTGGACGTGGGAGATGCTTTAGAAAACACTCACACATACGGACGTGCGCTCACTGGCTTAAAGGAAAGGGTGCTTATCATCTTCTCTCGCTCGTGGACGCACAGGCGCACACATACAAACACCAACATACACGCGTAATTTAGTACCATTTCATATATGGAGTGAGGTATATTGTAAAAGAGCATTCTTACATGCAAGATGCCCACATGGGCTATTCCGCTCTCAATATAAGTGTGCCTAGTGGTATTTTTCATTCTATTAATAAAGAATGGATAAGACAAACAGTATCACAGTGTTTTGTTGACATCGCTGATACCTACTTAGCGCGACGGACAAATTTTGGCAAGTTCATTCTTCTTGGTATCCTGCGTCTATGATAGCACATGTAGTGTTCAACGTGTGCGGTTGTTATTAAGCCAGTATAACAAGGTGACATGTGAGCTACCAAATTTGACATGAATCCTGCAATAATTATGATGACAAACTCTTTGCTGTATCATACTGGCACAGTTAGCCTTTATGATAGCCAAAGAAACAAGTACGATTGCTAGGTTCTCTCTCATTAAGATGCTAAAAACATCGTTTTTTAAAATTGAAATATAAAGTGCATTGCTACATGATTTATTTGTACTGCTGAACGCCTCTCCCCTTTTTTTCTTCAGTATTACCTATGGTTGAAGGACATGTACAAAGCATCCTGTCTCTGCGATTGACCGCCCAGACCAATTTCAGCATAGCACCAACATTGTCTGGCTCCACAAAAGACGCTAGTTCCAGATTTTCCAGGCCCATCTCATGTCCAGGCCAAACCATTGTATCATTGGAGAGATTAGACACGATTTCAAGAGAAGCTATCATCTGTTTGAGGGTACCTGAAGTACAGGAAAGATACACCTGTGCCATGTACAACAGAAACAGCTAAACTGTTGCATGCAAAACATTATCATTACACTGTTGTTTCTCACCATGAGCTCATGAGATAGACTAAATTTTAGACATACGTAAGACGACATTTAATATGCACTTGTTATGTGCAATAATTTCATCCACTCTCTAACGACGACGATGATTTTGTTGTTGTTGTTGTTTTTAACATGGAGAAGAGCAGATAATTAACAAACTTCAAAGCACCACAAAACAAATTTTGAACAGTTCAAATAATAAATATTTATGCATTGCCATAGAGTTTCTGGCCGTGATGCCTGCACTTAACAGAGGGCATTTTAAACACACAATCTCCATTTTTTTCTGTTTAGTCTTGCAAATAAAAAGCAGTCTCCTGTGGTCTAAGAAGGTCAACGACTCAACGTTTCTTTTTAAGTTCGAACTGACTAAACCTGTGACCTACCTTCGAACGCTGCACCACAGCCTGCCAGCATGAGATGGTCCCCGGAGAAAACACTGTCAGAAATACCAAACTCGTCTCCGTGCAGCCACCAAACAATGTGTCCTTTCGTGTGACCTGGAGTAAGAAGGGCTGTAAACTTCAGTCGACCGAAACTGCAGAGAAATGTAAAAAAAAAAAACCCAAACAAACTAGATGGGCAAAACATAGGCCTTTCTGTGTCATATTTGTCGATATCACTTTACATAATAATAACCATGATATTATTTAATAGTAACAACAATAATAAAGTCCTGATAAAACATGAAATAAAGTCAGATGAAATTTTCTGCAACACACGCTGAAGCAACTTCCCGTGCAGCAACACGTGAAATTTTCATGGACATTGTATCAATAAGTTGTTTGATGTTTTCATGGAAAATCTGGTAGAAAAGCTGGAGAGAGAAGGAAACGTTTCACCACTGAATCCTGCTATCAAGTGACAACTAATGGCCACACAGGCTGTCGATAACTTCAAAACGAACACTTTTAGTTTTACCCTGAAATATGGTCGTAATCACATCTTCATTGCCCCCCCCCCCTTTAAAAAACAACATGAACAACTAACAAACAAAAAAACAAAACCACAACAACAACAAACAAAAAAACACTCGCTCAGCGGAACAAAGAACCCGCCACAAAGACCATTTCCTAAAACTGTTGTTGCGACAGCAAAATTCTTTGAGACATTGTTGGTGGAAAGGGGCGGTGTCTCTGAAATAGCCAGGTTATACAATGTGCATTCTTATGAGAACAATGATGTCCAAATTCAGAGGGTTCTGCCAAACCGCAACTGTCCTGTGTTGATCACATAAGAATATATTAGGCTATGACCAAGCCCGACTACAACATTTCTACCATTTTCGGCGCTCCTGTGGCATTTACCTGACGGTATCTCCATCATTGACACTGTGAGTGCTATCGGGCACATGTTCAACAGCTCCACCATATACTCGCAGACCAGGAAATGCTGCTTTCATGCGCTTGTTTCCCCCGCTGTGGTCCCAGTGTTTGTGGGTGGTCAGGATGGCATCAGGCACTTGGGTAACATTTTTTATCTGTGGATAGCTGACTACTTCTTTCCTTCTTCCATCCCTTTTCTTTTTTCATGCTCTTTCTCTCCGTTTGTTCCCCCTTTGTTTTCTTTCATTCTCAACAACCCACTGATTGTATATTTTTTCGTTTTAATTTCATTGTGCTAGCAAAGAAAAGAGTATCTCACATGATCTTTGTTGTCACTCAGTTCTTGTAAGAACTTTCGTGGCAGTACAAATTGTTATGACTTGCCTGCACGTATGAAAACAATCTGCAACACCATAAGCCTTTATGAACTGTTTCCTCTCCCTCTTTCAACCCCCTGCTTTTATCCCCCCCCCCTCCCTCCCCCCCCCCCCCCACACACACACACATACACTGATTCAAACACAGATCTCTGGCGCTGTATAGATACATCGCTCCTCAAATTGATACACACAGCAGTGTCAGAAGTGGGATTCGAACCTGTCCGTCCTACATTTTCTGGTGTCAGAAGTGGGATTCAAACTCGTTCGTCCTACATTTTCTGGCGCCAGAAGTGGGATTCAAACCCGTTCGTCCTACATTTTCTGGCGCCAGAAGTGGGATTCAAACCCGTTCGTCCTACATTTTCTGGCGCCAAGAAATGGGATTGGGATATATATAACATGGAAACCTTTAGTTGGAAACCCAACCAGCCAGCCAACCCCCGCCCCGTCCTTCAGGAACCAGGGAGCCAAAGTAAAGATGAGGAGCCACCAGGGAGAACAACAACCCCCACGAAAACCAACGCCCTCCAACGTCGGCAAAAGATCCAGGACCCCTATCCTGGTCCTGTGCACACCGTCCCGCCTGTGCCCCTGCTCACGATGGTTACTTCACCATCAGCAGCCCAGAGGGAGTTCCCACCTCAGTCAACGGGGACCTCTTGCACGTATTTCATCTCCCCTGCAGTCAGCACGTATCAACAGCACCCGCCTCTACAGCCAACGTCGACGTACCCATTTACGTCGGGTCTACCAATGTCTGGTATTTTCCAGCCCACCACCCTTGCCAGCCACCTGCAGCCCGACTGGGACCACCACTTGGGTCAACAACAACCCAACCCCTACCTCCGGTGCGAAGGTTCAGCCACCCAACATCGACAGCCCCAAAGGTCTGGGACCACCGTTGCAGGTCTGGGACCTGTGGTTTTGTCCATATGATATAACCCACTACAGCCATAGCTAAGACTGTTGTGTACATCTTCAGGATGCCAGAAGTAACTTAGCTGGTTCACGCCACCCGTTGGTAAGTTATAAAACAGATGGGCCATTGTGACTCGCTTCATTGTGTAGTTTGCAATTGTTCTTCTCTAGGTGATGTTATCATAGCCCTCTAGAGTTTGATTGTACCTTCAGTGGTCCTTTGTGAGCCTTTGAACTGATGTATGGGGGAGAATGTGGGAGGGAAACGGGGAGAATGTGGGAGGGTAAACGATTTTTATTTTTATTAAATACATAGAATGTGCTTTCATTTGTAACGCTCGTTTGCGTGACTAGGTACAGCTATTCATAGAGTTCTATAGGCTCTTGTCAGGTTGCCATTGCTTGAATTACTTGCCTTGTGTACGGTAGCGCGGGACCCGTTATTAACATTGCCGTGATCAACCGCGCGTTTTGATTGGTCAGTTGGAAATGGTGACCAGCGGGTATCCAGCTCCTGTATCGTGTCTAAAAGTTACGTTTTCTCTCTTGTTAACCGTCAGAAAGACAGGAGCTCGGGTGCGTTTTCAAGAGTATGCAATACCCTTCCCGTATTAGCCTATATGGGTGCTCATGATAACTTTTGTTGCTGACGGAGATACGACGTGTTGATGGACTAAAATATCCCACGCGAGTTTGTCCATTTTTACTTATCTCGTCACCTTTGAAAAATTATATTGAAACTACTACAGAGATTCTGGAAAAAGTAGCCGGTTAGAATTTTAGTAGGAAGTTCCTACTTTGTATTGATAGCCATTTTATTTACTTCAATGCACGTATAGTAGTGAAATTGCCAATAATAAACACTCGGATTTTAAATAAACGATGAGCTAGACGCATTTTATCACCCATAAATCCAACCTGGGTCAAAATAATTAAATTGTAGCTCGATGGGACGATAAAGTATCTTTTGTAGTTTACTGGGATAGCTTTTTGATTTCTGTCCGTACAGTATTAGCCGCGCTAGGATTTTTTGTGTCGGTACACTGACCAATTATTCGGCTCTAGGCCCTATCCCAGAGCATTCAAAACTGTCGACCTCTGGGCCTGCTCCCTCCCATGTCCGAACGGGCCGATGCCAATCTAAGCTTTCCATCCATCAAAGACGCCGAGACGGGAACTGAGCAGCGCCAGTAATGCCAGACCGATAGAAGTTCAGAAGCTTCCCGACGCTGGCCACCGCCACCCAGACCCTGATTATGGCGCGGTAGCACAAGACAAGGGAAACGCTGGGTGAGTTGGAAACTAAGTGTGCTGATATCGCCGATATGTCCCTCGATGATGCCACATAGAAGTTTATCTCGCCCATCTGATCTATAGAGACCAATGTGAGTCCGGCTCAACGGTAATTAAACTTGTCATTCAAAGTAAGACGCCCTGTTACTTGTGTTAGTTGCTGATGGTCCGCTAGCGCACGGTAGACCTACAGTGTATTATGATTATAGCAAGCAGTTTATTATGTTAGCATTCGGACAATGCTTTATAAAATGTTTTATTGTTTAAGTTCGCTAATGCGCAACGGTCTGTAGGTGATCTGTTATGCTAGATGTTAACGATGGCTCGCTAAACACAAGATATTACGATTTGCTTGTGTGCGTGTGACACATTGCCTTGTCGTAGTTGACCGTGAGGATTTCTTGACATGTTATTGTGGGTGATTCATCATAGTTAGCGGCACTACGCACTTGATTATATTACGGATGCTTGTGTCAGGCCGCTATACTATTATGCTATCTATAGAGAACAGTGTTTTACATGATTAATGCTTGAGACGTGTGTGTTAGCACAGTCTCAAACGGGTGAGCCCCAGAATTGTTATTTCTATCCAATTATCTCGCTATTAACACGTCCCAGTGAGTTCTATATGTGGCGATGGATTAACATGTTTCAATGAGTTCCACGTGTTACAATGAGTCCCACATAATTATAATATGGTGTATAAATTTATGTTTCAATGAGTTTCGTAGGATGCGTGAAGGACAGGATCAAGGAGGGTTCTCCCTGTGCAGTGACATGCACGCGTTAGCATCGGCCTGCGATTGTAGGGGCGTGGCCGTCCAGTATCGAATGGACAGTGGACGAGGCGTTCTCACAACGTTGTGAGAACGCCTCGATAGGGGAGCAACCCCAGCACAATAGCCACTGGGCGTGTCAGTGATAATTTGAGTAGGACTGATTTTGCACTAATAGGCTATGCGGTGTCTGTTAGTTGGCCACTGTTGATCACTGCTTTATGGCATAGCAGCTCTAGATTTGTTGGGCCCCGCTCATTAGAATAGAACGATTGTAATCCTGTTCCTTTATTGATTATGTCCATTCATACTTTAGTACATTGAATGCGCAGTTACCGGAGACTCCTTGTATGAATTTTAGTTCTTACTGGCACTTCATCATCCTTAGCATTTGTACCCTCCCATGTAATTACTTGTATCATGTTGATGTTTTGGAAATTCCTCGATTTGTATGTATGCTCACCATTGATTACTTGATTGATGTTGTAATTCTAATCATATTTTGTCTTTCTTTTCTTTTGTTTTTTCTTTTGCTCGTGGTTGGTTATTTTTTTTTGGGGGGGGGGGGGGGCTGGTCCCCTTAGTTTATGGTTCTTTAAAAAAAAAAAAAAAAAATAAATAAGAGCATCAACGGAGAACTTGTGGGTTTTTTTGTTTTTTGTTGTGTGTCCCCAAGGAATACCAGAACCCACTACACATTTTATAAGCCCACATAGCCACTCGTTCGTCCTACATGATAGCAGTGAATGTCTTTCCAATACTTGTCCGAACATGCCTCTCTCTCTCTCTGTTTTCTTCCTTTCCGACATGACGTACCAATGTGGCGTCCCCTACGTCCACAAAGACAAAGTTGTTGACACTCAGATCAGCAACCATGTATGCATAATTACATGTGAGCACAGGAATCGGCAGAATAAGCAGCTGGTTGAAACTGGAGAAAGAAAGATGTCAAAATACGCCAAGGACGCCAGATCGGATAATGAATGCATGAAATACGAAAGGCAAACCAATTAAGTTTCTCCACCTGAGTATGAATGAATAGAGACGGAGGGCTAAAAATTTGCACTCACCTTAGTCTTTCTTTATTATAGTCGTCCTGCACAGCTACACACTTCTGCCACCGATGGATAACCTTGAGAAGACCTCGAGAATAGAAAACTCCCTTGCTGTCAGAAAACCTATCTTATACCGCTGCTTTCACTGCATCAGCACTTTCAAAATGTCTTCCTTTCAGGCGCTTTTTCAACTCTGGGAACAAATTAAAGTCTGATGGAGACAGATCGGGCGAATAAGGTGGATGTGATAAAATTTAAGAGCCACAATGTTGCGCAGTTTCTGCTGCTTCCCTTGAAGTGTGCGCTGGTGCATTGTCGCGAAACAGTAACACTTTTCTTTTTTTAGCTTTCCTCGGCGTTTTTTTTTTTTAATTGCTGGTTTTTTAATTGATTGGAACAATGGTCTCCAGTCATCGCATGCCCATTTTCAAGATAGTCTGTCATTATTATAAAAAAAACAGATGACATCACTTTTCCACTTGAGGACTGCACCTTCGCTTTCTTTGGGTGGATGATGAAGGTGATTTCCACTGCACTGAAGCAGACTTTGACTCTAAGTTAGAGTGATGAACCAAAGTTTTATCCAAAGTTACTTCTTAAAAAAAAAAAAAAAAACAACTTCGTTTGGTTTTGCCCACACAAATGAAGCATTTCTGGGCAATATTCCACTCTTTGCATTTTCTGGGAAGGAGTCAGAAGACGAGGAACCCATCTTGCACTTGCAGACACCTTTGTCATAATTATACTCAAGTGGTCATTCTGGATTCTTTCAGCTGACCCCAGTTTCCTTAGTCAGCTGTTGAATTGTCATAATCAGAAACAACGAGCTTTTTGATTTTCAGAACATTCTCCTCTGTCACTGCTGTCACTGGCCGTTCATCACGGTGATCATCTTCAATAGACATTACTCCATTTTGAATGTCTTACACCAGTTCTTGTATTTCACGTCATAATTATGAAGGAGCTCCACGAGAATGCGCTGCGACTGCTTACCTAAAAAACAAAAACTTCATAACTGCCCTGAACTCAGTTTTCTCCGTTTTGATGCTTAATTAGCAGAAGATTAACACCTCTTTTCATTTGGAGTGTTCTGTCCCCAAGGCTAGAGAACGGAAATTTAAGAAAATTTGCACACAATCTGGTAAGATGTCCATGTGAATTCACAATAAGTTTCAACACTTATCTCCATTCATTCATATTCAGGTGGAAAAACTTATATTTATACTTAGAAGGCGTCTCTCTCCCTCGCCCATAATTATTATTTGCTTTTTGCGCACATAATGACTGCCGTAAAGCCACGATGGTGTTGCTGTACAGTCATGTAGCCTACGTGTATTCGAGTCTCGTAGACGACCATTACAGTAAGTATAACAAACGTCCGGCGGGCTGTGTGTATGCTGAGATGCCAGATCAGGCCGAACATCGCCATTGCATTGTGATTGTCTGTTGTTACAGTGAGGGCACAGAAGAGTTATACAATAATAATAGCCTGGACCCATGAAAAAGTGTTCTTAATAAGTTGCAAGAAATCTACGCCTGATAAGTCATGCTTGCTTGAATATTTATTTCCTGCCCAGCCATTACTGCTTTTCTAAGGGATATAAATCGTATCCTTTTAATGGTATGTCTGGACCAGTCTGCTCACCCACCACATACATGTAACGGCAATAGATGTGGTAACGGAATAAACTGGCGCAGTGTTGTTCAAGGGACTCCCATCCCGTCTCGACTTTTTACCAAAACGAGTCCTCGTGGTTATGTGTGCGCCTGAATACGCATTTTCTGCACAGTACGTGTACAGATGTTGATAGGGTGAACAAAGTCCTGGCGAGGGAACGGGTTGTTCCGAATTTGGGAACGATTATCAAGCAATGACAGATAGATAGACAGCTAGCTTAGAGAGACAAACAGAGAGGCAGATAAATAGGTCTGGAAATGATACGTATTTCATAATACATGTAATCTGAGTTGTTTCCACTGCTGAGGACAAAATGTACGAGTTCTGGCAACCTTTCCCGTCAGGACTAGGCTTTTTCTTCGGTCCAGGACAGTCCCTATAATTTACTAATCGGACCCTTTGCTACATGCCATGTTTTCTACCCGGCAACAAAAACTGCCAAAGAGGGTTGCAGTAGTTGCACCCGTCCTTCCATATCTTTGTCAAATTTTTTGGATTGTACATGGTATATTGTACATGGAATATTTCATACGCTACTTTTCCTTAGGCCTCGAACATGACCTCTGCTTCTGCCATCGCACACTGAAATGGGTGGTCAAACAAAATAATTTATGTTCAACACAGATTATGATTATGAAACAATTACATGTAATATTATTGACCTGACATTATAATTAAAATAAAGAGATCTTTGCCCTACAAGTACAACAGAGCACTGACTTCTGGTCAGTCTTCGCTGGCGATCCCTTTGCTATGTACATGGTGTAGTTTTGATCCGACTGTGGACATATATAATGTAGCTATGTAAAACTACCCTGAGACGTACCCGGTCCACCGACTGGATATGAAGTTGTTCAAACGCCCATACAACTACAGCCCAACGATTTTTCACAAGAAGCACTGCGTGTACTATGTGTGTGAGAGAGAAAGAGAGAGAGAAAGAGAGAGAGAGAGAGAGAGAGAGAGAGAGAGAGAGAGAGAGAGAGAGAGAGAGAGAGAGAGATCCTTACACGAATGGTGTGAGCTTCGAATGGATGGCACGGTCTCCAAACTGTTTTCTGAATGTGTCAATATATTTATTGTGTATGCATCGGCCAATGCATGTGTCGGCATACAATGTGTACCCACAGCGGAATACACAGTTGCCTACACAGTTTCCCATTTTTCCTAGAGCTTCCTCATTGTCTTAGCTGCTGCGGTATAGTATGGGCTGCCTGAGTCAGAGGCGCCATTGGTTCGGCTTTCTTATAGCACGGCCCGTATACATTTGCCAAATAATTGTTGCAGTTCATTTAAAATTCTGATGGAAATTGTTGCTGTTCACAGGCGAATCTCATAAATATACTATTTTTACACAAAGCCAACAACTGGCCATTTCCTGCGAAACGTAAAGCATGGCGGCTTGTGCTTCTAATCAGACTGAGGAATCACATTTCCATTGGGTGTGCTTGGTTCTGAAGTAATAAATGTCGAAGACAAGACACGGCTGCATTGCAAGACAAACACTCTGTCACACTTTTTCTGAAGCAGTCAGCCGGAAGTGATCACTATTCACACTGGAGCACCCTAGACATTGCAGAGTAGATCGGAAATTTCCCTAATTAATTTCAACCAAGACATTATGTAGTTGTAAGCCATTATGTCTGTAGACATGTGTGATTTCTAACAGTTGCTCATTGTTTACACACAATTACAGACAGCATAAAACTATTTCATTTTGACAAGAAACGAGCATACACAGGCAAAACAAAGCAAACTATAGCATCCACCACAACAGTTCTTGAGAGCTAATGGACTCTAGGCCTACAGTCAACTGAAGTGCTCTTATTAACTTTAGCCGTACGCACTCCTTTAGTATCAGACTTGGCGCATGTGTTATCTCATCTCAGTTCTCACAACACCTCTACAGCCGCATGACGAAGAAGCTATAATTATATACATAGTAATGTAACTAGCCTTCACTTTTATTATTGCTATAGGATTTAATATATAGAAATAATATATATACAAATAGATTATACAATAGATATTAGAGGTCATGTACATAAAATGACATAGTGTACATGTAAAGGATATTGAGCTAAAGCCAGTGGAGGTAAAAATTCATATTTATTTTTATATTATATATAGGCCTACGATTGTTGAATAAACACCAAATGAGAAATCTACCAAAATAGTTAAAGAAAAAGAAAACTGGCACAATACATCTCCAAAAATTATTATCGTTGTCTGTATATTTGCGGGGGGCCATTACAGAAAAAAAGAGGTCGTCATGTCATGCTGTCTCGATCACTCATTGTCCACACAATATAGGATTACATTTCATTTCACAATCACACTTCACAGTATTTCAATTCATTATGGGAAAAAACAAAACAAAACAAAAAGGAAATGGATTTCTGATTTCTAATTCATCTCATGCAAGGTTATCCTGGCTCAGCTAGCCTGTACTACATGTAGGCTAGTGTTAGCACCATCCCCCAAATCAATCAGCTGGAAAATTTGAAGAATCAAAAAGATATTGTCATAAGAATCATCTGTTTTAGTCCAGTTCTCATGATCTTACTGTGCGGCAGCATTAACTCCATGCTCAACTGCTTACCTGTCCTTTGGACGTGATCAGTGTTGTCTGGGAGACCAGTAATGGCCCCAAAACACATCGGCTGATTCACCGCAACGGCCGCAATATTATGGAAAATCATTTTTTCATGCAGGGGAAATAACCAGAGTTCGCACTGAAGATTACACAATGAGAGAGTTATCTATCTTTAAAGGTCATCCCTACCAGAACCTCAAAATGACATAAATTCGAGAACGAGGCTTTCTGGTCCTGAAGTGTCACTGTTTTTGTGGTTAAATTTGTGTGTATGAAAGAAAGAGCGACATTAAACACGTTTTTATGGTTATTTTATTTCATTTTGAATTAGAACGGAACATTTTGATACCACGTTCGACCGTCATTTGTGGAATGAGTTTATATATGTAAAATATTCATCTACTAACGCCGGGAGTTGTGGCATGCTCCTGTAATCCAGCTACTTTGGAGGCTTGAGTTGGAGGACGGCTTGAGGCCGGGGGTTCTGCTCTCGGGCGTGCCATGTCGATCGGGTGTCCGCACTAAGCCCGGCATCAATATGGTGGTCTTGAAGGAGTTTGGGACCTCCAGGTTGACTAAGGAGGGATGCACCGGCCCAGGGGGGAAACCCAGCAGGCAAAAGTCCCCGTGTCGCGCAGTAGTGGGATCGCACCCGTGAATGGGCGTTCGTTGGCAGCCCGTCCGATATAGTCGGACCCAGCTCTTATTTTTTTTTTTTTTAAAATAAATTTTCACTCTACAGCTCGATATAAAGGAAGGAGGAGCAATGCTATCTTGGTACCCAGCTCTTAATTTTTTTTTTTTTTTAATTTTCACTCTACAACATGATGATGTATTTTTAAAATTTATATTATATGCGAAAGGGGACCGCGAACTAGATCTATAGCACGGTACCGTTGCAATACGTGAACTGGAAATTCTAATTGGGCTTTGTACATTATCGAATTACCTCTTAGTGTCTTAGTCATATTCTCCACACTATTGGTGGGATTCGAAGTTCCACTCAAGGCACATTCTCTGATCAAAATGTTGTAAAAAACAGTATCTGGTTAGCCATACCATGCAATTTTAATAAGGGAAATTGAAAAAAAAAAATTATCTGATTTAACACAAAGACACTCAAAACATGGTTATATTTTTGAATTTCTCAATTTATTTGCTTTCAGAGTTCTAAAAACTTCAAAAAACCATAAAAAATATCTCCCTCGAGGAGGAGCTTCCAATAACAATAAATCCAGACGGCATCCTTGGAAATACATGTAAATTAACTTTGACCTTAGCAGTAATCAATCATCAACACTTCTAGTATATCAATCATAACACACTGGCATATCAGCACAGAAATATTAAACTCCCCCCCCCCCCCCCCCCCCCCAGGCAAATACTGATGCATTTAAAGTAATATGCAAAAGCTGGTATACCCAAATTCATTTAAAAGCCACTAGTTTCAATCTGTGCAAATTTTCCAGTGACGGTACTGAAATCTATACTGAAACCTGTAACAGTTGACGGTAGTGCTAGGTTACCAAGTCTTTCTTGGCTCACTGTAGATCTCTGAATATATTTTGATTAAGTTTTGAGAAACTTCTTTCACAAACAGCAGTTGAAACAGGGACAGTGAAAAAGACTCTTAATGTCACAAAAAAGTCTAACTTCCTTGCACTGCAGCTTCCACTATTTGCACACACACTGAAGCAAATCTAAAGCAGTCCAGTCAGCTATCTGCTCATCAGGATTGACTTCCTTTTATATCATCATTTACCTCTGCGTTAACATGTTTATATCTTATTGGCGGAAACATTACTTGGCGACAGTATTTCAATTCAAGATTTCGACACATCATTTTCGCCACATGCACAACTAATGGGGGCCACAGCATGTTTCATAAATTATACAATGTAGTATTTCTACAAGGTTGAAAAAATATATCATCCTCAGTAGAAAATCATCTATACCAGTACACAATTCATAATTTTAAGGATTACTTTAGGCCTGAGGTGGATTTTAAAAATTGCGCAACACTAGGCCTACTATCAGTGTCAAACAAATCATGGAGATGGGGCACTTTGGGAAGGAGGAGCAAGGCTATCTTGGTACCCAATGAAATTATATGCAAGTTACGGAACATTACAGTAGGCCTAAAAATAGGATCTTCAAATGGGAAATCATGCTTTGAACAGGTATTATGTACCTCACCAACAAGGATTACATGAGGACAGTATGGCTGAAATTAGCAAGAAAAAAACTGTAAAATGTTGCGTGGCAATGTTTATTTGCCATGCATGTTGAGAAACCGTGTAGAATGTTCGGACATTGGGAGAATTTGTGTTCGAGGGGGAGGGCGCACAATTTCCAAATTCATTGTAACTCTTTCATTTTGTTTTTCTCCTGAAATTTTGTGCTCCTAAGAATTTGTGCCCAAGGCAAACATTTCACTTATCAAATAAATACATGCAAACCCAATAATCCATTGCAAAATCTGATGACTGTACACTCCAGAAAATTTGTAAAATATGCACATTTTTGCCACTAAATGATGAGCACATACATGTATCTATACATGCAAATGCTGAATGGTGAGTGAAATTCATAATGTGTTTTATGGTATTATGACTCTAAGTAAAAGCATACCAATAAATGTACTCAGAGTAAAAAGCATTTGTCCGAAAGTATTCAGTGATCAGAGTCGGCCATACCCCCATTTAAATCTCAACAAAAAATTCCAAACTTTCTGCTTATTAGCCTTTTGAAAAATTCTCTCTCCATCTCATCCACATTACTGACAAAATTTGGCAGTGCTGAGAGTTTATTTTGACATTGTTCCAAGTGATTTTCTATATCTCTTGCGACTGTACCTATACCATTTACACACATTCAAATAACATTTAAGCCAAAATGTACACACCTAAAAATATTACATGTAACTGTAAATGATCTGGAAATATTAACCTTCCCAGACTGTCCTGAGTTTGCAATAACTACTCTTTTAATAACCTTTAACTAATAAAATATATATATCTGGCTGTTGGCAACTCGTTAAATTTAAATTAAAAAATTTGTGGCTGTTGTTAGGGGACTGCAGTATTTTACATAGACAACTTAAGGTGATCAGTGAACACAACTCGCCATTTCCTCTGTATGGCTTTGTAATTAGACTACGAGCCCCAAACAGCTTTTTGTTTTAATGTTTGGTCAACCCACCATTGTTTGCTGCCACTTTTATCACATCACAAGGTTAAGACTAATAGTGTCTCACTTTTATAATATAATAATCATTTTTAATTCAATTCAAGATATCTAAATCAGTGGGGGAAAAAAAATGTCATTTATATGGTTGCCGTGGAAATGCCGCAATCTTGGATTTTGAGTCCCCAAAAAGTGTCAACTTTAATTCCAAAAGGCTTTGCTAAATTTTACTGGATTTATTTGAACTTCTCTTATGTCTTATTCAATCCAATCAAGAACTTCATGCAGAAGAGAATTTTGGTATCTTCTACAGATCTTATGTTACAAATGAATTTTTGAAAATGGTATGTAGCGGAATTCCATTCCCCCTGTTTTCTACCACAAAAAAATTCCAAAAAAAAGAAAAAGGAAAAGATAAACAAATTTCCGTCTGTAAGAAAGTTTTGATTTGTTCAAACATGCTGATAGCCAAAAATTTACCAATTGGTCCATAATAAAAAACTGGTTCACAAATTACTGATCAAAGGTGCAATTTCGAGAAAATTGTATAATTTAAAGTTTTTTTTCAATAAAAATGTTATTGAAAAGTGTCACACATACCTCAAAACATCCCTGCTTGGCATGTTGGGCTGACTACCAAAGGTTTATGACAGATGTGTACAGAGGAGTATGGGGAGAAAAATAGTATGTCATAAGGTAGAATGGGATATGGAACAGTAGGGGATCCCAGTCGGTGCAGGCATGTTGGAATTTTGGGATATTTCTGATATTTTCCTGACCCTGATCCTATGGTGGGTAGGATCGAGCACCTAGACTTCTCAGATAAGGACGAAAATGCGGAGGGCCTGTGTGTATGTTGCACAAGTTAAAGATACCTTGGCAGTTGGAAATCATGGAGAACAGGTCGTACAAGGCCGCTGCTGGGATAAAATTCCAAAAAACTAATCCCTACTACAACAAGAAAATAAAAACAAGAAAAGTGAGGTGTAAATGCTAAGGAAACCTCCTGAAATAAAGACCTAAACACAGAACAGTTTTTTGGGGGGGTGGGGGGATTAGTATCAAATGCATTTATGCAGCAACATGTACTAAAAGGACTAATGAAGAACCTTTTGCCTTTCTACTAATAGAGCTTTTGGACCCATAACAGCTCACTCAGTTATTCACAAACTGTAACAAACAGCACTCTACTGTTACTGGTCTATGCCCCCTTGTGATCGCTTGTCTGACTTTTTGCAACTACAAGGAACGCAGATTGTCTTTCTACTTAGGCATCTTTCACAAGCATTGACGAATTCCATGTTGTATTGCAATGCTATAAAAACAAAAACTTAAACAAGCACTGTCCAGTCAGCTAACACTGTATTCTTTACGCTATCATGTCACAATTTAAATCGGCTAAATGTATAGCGATAGGTACTCCAAACTGATATTTCATTATGGCGATTCCTAAAAGTTATTTCATTCAATAGAACTTTTCATTCTGAACATTTTGGTACTGAATCAACAAAATGAAAAAAGTTATGCAATTTTTCAATTTTCAGTTCAGCCATTACACTTCATCTGGTAATGTACTCAACCTCCAGTTGGATTAATTTGTTATATAATACAGGTATACAGACTAGTTGGTCAAAGTTTAATCATGTCTTGTTATGTTTCTCTCTTGAATAATATTACATGTATAAGAAAGACTTATAAAAAAAAATTGGCTGAGAATTAAACCACTGTCACCCGACTGACAGGAGAAGATGCAAACCACTACACTATTGTGGACCCTATATAATTCTGAAGGAATTTTTCCCAAATAAACATCACTAAACCAATTATCGGCGGATAAACACTTCGTTTTACAATAATATGCCATGTCTGCATACTGATCAATGCTTTGTCATTCGGTTATGAATTCCAGTTAGCAATGCTGTTTCACTGACAATGAATTTCATCATATGATCCAAATCCATATGGTCTTATGTAGTTAGGTAGCTTCATCATCTTCTGTCAGATACCCTACACTAACAACATTCTGACACTTCTTTTCTCCCTGTGTGCCCACCTACTACAGTGGACCATCATGTTTAACGACATTGCTAATAATGAGAACTTTGCCTAGTATAGCAAGAACATTTTAAATCCCCGTTTTTTCTACTATATAAGCTATATATTAAAATACTTGAATAACGGCAATCGATAATCACAACCTTTGCTATAGCGAGAGAATTAATTCTGAGTGCAGAGGTCAAATTGTGGGAGCGGCCGCAGTACAGCATGTAGGGAGTCAGACATACATTGTTCTTTGTCTGTTACTGCACGCCCATCCGTCTAGTCACCTCTCACTCAGGCCAACAATGTTTTGTTTCCTTACTGACCACGTGACATGACAGCACACTACACCACCACCCACGCAATCAATAAATTTACATTTGCCCACCCGTCCAATTATGTCTTGCGTAGGCCTAGCAAGTGTTGTCTACTTGCTGACCATGTGCCGTGACAGCATTGTACACCACCACCCACTCAAGCCCGCCCACTTGTCCAATCTTGTCTTGTGTAGGCCTAGCAAGCTTCGTCTACTTCCACCACCCATGCACTCAATAGATTTATGCCTGCCCACCTGTCCAATCATCTCTTAAGATCTTGCTTATACCAAAGAAGCTTTGTTTTCTTACTGATCGCACACTATGCCATCACCCACGCAACCAAAAAATTTACTAATAGTGATTTACGCGGATCAAAGACCGTGATGCGAGTAATAATTATCGCACATCACAAGCAGTATGGTAACCAGAGAGTGCACGTGTCTGATGAAGCTATACGGTTGTAGCCTTTATGGCCAGCCCCACAGTTTGCCCCAGTGTCACAAAGATGGGGCCAATCTGTTACTCGTCTGCCTCTAACTTTTGAATCTGACTCTCTTGTAATTTGATCGAAACATGGCTACCGTCAGCACATAAAGACGAAAAAAAAAAGGACATGTACCGCGATGAAGGCCGCGATATTACAGTATGTGTGTATGTTGATTGGCAGGACATGTTAACAAGGGAGGTAACCATTATTTTTCATGGTTACCTCCCTCGTTAGCATGTCCCGCACAAAGTGTGGTATTTTAATCCCTTGCCTTGCCCTTTGGACGCTTTCCTGGAATAGCGAGACCTTTGATATAACGAGACATTTTTGGTGGAACGTGACCTCTCGTTATAACCAAGTTCCACTATATACACGATGAAACAGTACATACAGTGCAAAGACACCAGACAGTGTAGAATGGAGAGAAATTACCAAGGGATGCAACCTTGCCACAAAAAAAAATATCTTTCACTTTATTTCCCCCTTTTACTGGAATAGCGAGACGTCGGGAATAACGAGAGATTTCTATCGGAACATAGCCTCTCGTTATAACCATGTCCCACTGTACATTCATTTGAACGGTGACAGTGTGATCATACATTGGAAATAAACGAAGTGAATACTAAGTTAAGAAGAATCATTCCTAGGTTTCGAGGGATAAATTCAAAACAGGACTAAAACGACAAAGACTACAACAAATACCCCTCAGGCACTTTTAAACACATTTTACTATGCCCAAAGAAAGGCAGCGGGGTTATATGATCAGCCAAGCAGCACACTGTATGCGCTTGAGCCTCATTAAAGCTTTAGCGAAGTTCCAACAGCCGTCTTTGGCGTGTTATAACCTCATTAACTCTGGTTACGTAATTACAGTAGGGTTGTCCTCAAAATGCAATACACAATACAACCACTGGTCAAGAACATAGGCTATGCAACAAGTTACAGCTCTCAATAATGAAAACTATTAAAGATAATCAGTTTTTTCCTTCTCCTGTAAAATTTTGATTTTTGACTTAAACGAAGTTCCAACAGCCAACTGACGATATGCCCTTTATCCCTAGCTTGATATTGCATGATACAGGCTGGCTGTACAAGTCATCGTAAACGAATATATATATAATGTGTTCTTTCTTTCCCTTTTTCATCCGTTATCTTTTGAAAGTTCCATAGATCAATCAATAATAACTTCTGTGAATATTAACCCTCGTCCTGCCGGAGGCCACCATATTGGCCTCACCGCACAACACATGAGGCCAATATTGTGGCTTACATACTACAAACCGGGTCCAGCGGGAGGCCAATATATTGTATGGCAAGCGGTGATCCTCGTGTTTTGTTTATTCGGTTGCCGCGACTAGCGGTTTTTTCATGTTTTTTTCCCCCACACTATTTTCGCGTGTTGTCTAGCCTGTCACCCCTACTATATCTAACAAAATGGTATCGTCCGATTATGTTTATTACAATGCAACTATTCGTAACTATACGTCATACTCATGTAATAGTACTGACAGTCTAAAGTTCGAACTGTGGAAAATCTTGGGGAAACTTTTACTTTGATGCTGGTAGTCGTCTACATGTGAAATGAAGAAAGGGGCCATGTGCGTATTTGAGACACTGGCCTGTGTCTGTAATTATGAATTCCGATGTAATACTAGGACATGCTGCATAAGGGCGTCTGGCTGTAGGTTTTTCATCAAGGAAAACTGGGAGAAAATGACCAACTTTGTTGTTGGTCGTTGTCTTTATTTCATGTGATAATTAGATTAGAGAGATATTGTATTGCTTTGATTAAACCGCTTTTCAGTATGTATGTGCTCTACGAGGTGGAAATCAAATCTCTCGCTAAAAGTAACATCATACATTAGGCTTTGTATTCTAGAACAAAATTTATTATTCATTATTAAGTATATATTATTATTAATAAATTTCAAATATTATTTGTATTGTGAGTTGTGAACCTGAATGGCCTGACTTAGGGACAGAAAAAGCGCAGAGGTCTTGGGAAAATGATAAAGCGTGTGTTAAACGGCACGTAAATGCAGAAAATTCTTGAATTTGGGCCCTCCTTTTAACAATAAAACTTACTGCATATCATCACAAGTACTTTATCCAAATATCATAGGGGTCACTTATGATTTCTCCACCACTATTGTTGTTATTGCGTCCTAAAGTTAACACGATACACGTGTTCACAAGGACCCAATTGACCCAACCGCTATCCCCGCACGGGGCGTTATGTGGATGAGTTCACTCAACGTGGGACGAGGGTTAACACTGGCAAAAAATCTGGATATCACATTTGAACTTGAATTGGAGATACAAGAGATGAATAACACAATGTTCAATAAATGACATAAATCTGTTAATACTGCAAGTTCAATGTATGAATCTCTAAACAAAATGCACCATGTGCACACTGTGCATAACTCCCGCCTCTTCCCTTTTTATTCTTTTTTGCTTTTAATTTGAGGGAAGGGCTGCTGTAAGTTGGTTACAATAGACAATGGAATGAGGTCGATAGGCTGACTGATTACATGTAATTGGTTAAAAAATGTCAGACACTCTTGCAAGTGTTGACAATTACATATATATATATATATATATAAAAATGACATATAAATGACGCTCATCACAGTTTTCCCTTTTAAGCTGTACAAAGATAAAAATACAATAGATTTCATGTAAACAAGTCTTTCCCATAAGAGATGAGTAAAAACATAATGGCCTGTGAAGTTCATTGTGATGATCAAATGTTTACAAATCTTTCATAGCAAACGATAGCTTAACTGCTCAATGCCTCCATAAGGTAATTGCATGGCACTGATAAATTGTGAATCAATCATCCTCTCACAGACACTTAAAACTTCTATTTCCTTTGTGAAATATTTGATTATGCTTGAAATTGTGCAGTGACTGACATTTAACTATTCTGAAACATTTATATTTCCTGATTGATGTCCACGCATAGCATTTGTTTCCAACTGATGTAAACCATTTATATTCACTGGTTGGTGAATAAACGTTCTAGATCATTTATATTTTCTGATTGATATACTGCATGTATATGTTTACTGACGGATGTATAAATTATTATATATGTAATATTAAATTAAAATTTAGGCATTCAAATTTAAGTATGGCTCACAAAGCTTGGGACAAAACAGAACTTGACTGGAATTTATGAACTTCTTTCTGACTATAAATCATCATGAGTCTCATGAACTGGCGTGACACCTGGCTGATCTGAGTTTCTTATCAGATGAAAAAAGAAGTTTATCACTTGCTCATAGTTCTTCACAGAAATACGTTCATTGTTGCCATGGAAACGTGGAGGATCACCAGGAAACATATGAGTAGGTGAGAATCGATAAACGTTGTTCGTAAATTGAAGATAGTGACGAGTGTCTGTATTACCCAGCATGATACCTATGGGAAAGAAGTGAATCAGACTTTGAATTTTGCTTGGATTCATTATGTTCAAGTGCTGAACATGTTCTAACAGACAGATATGGCATTCAGTGTGAAAACAAGCAGACACATTTTGTAAAATAGCATCAGGCTCATCATGCATATAACAATCTTACAAGATTTCCCTACAATGCACATAATAAGTCATTTGCCCTGTAAAATGAACATCAATTAATTTATATGATCTGCAAATGCCCATGCATGTTAAAGTTATTCTTTAGTGAGATGAGTAAATTTGATATGAAGAGGACATCAAACTATTGTCCCAATGGGTAAGATATGACATAACAGTATATTTTGTAAAACTTATTTAATCTTGTCTTGCAGAAGAATACTACAGTGGCCTGCTGCCTAAACCTTGGGAAGCATGTGTAATGGTAATGGTAACGAGATCATCAGGATGTCGGCTCTGTACTTTCAATCCACACTCATGTCTCTACCCTGAGAGTTAGTCCATATATATCTGCCCGCATATCCATGCTTCATGTGTCCCTAGGCCTGAGCAATCACCCATCCTGATTCTCAGCAACAAAAAATATAGAGCAAGCAAAGATTGTTGAATGAATCTCTTTTGGCTTTGCAGTTACATTTATCTTCTTCGATAGTGATTTGGGCTACCTCTCTTGAAACTGGTGTTTTCAAGCCTCCTATCGGTAAACCGAAACTCTTTCTAAACCGAAAACAAACACAGATTTCAGTTTAACCTGTAATAATAATCTGTCACAACATTTAATATTATATATAATGTTTATGTTCTTTTATCATACACAGTAAACAGTTGTGCAGAGATGCCACCCTACAAAAACAAAAATCTGAATCAGGCCGCCCAAAAAATCTGAATCTGGGGAAAAAAATCTGTATTGGTGCAAATGACGATAAAAATGAAATGGTACCGTACCAGTTCTAAAGTTAGAATATCTATGTTTTTTTCTTGGTCACAAAGGATTAAGCTGAAAATCATCTTGAAAACTTACACTACTTCAGTTCATTTCGACCATATCTTATTATCCACCCTTTGTTTTGATCTTAGTCAAAACTGAAAAAGAATCCTCTCCAGAAAAGCACTGTGTCAAACTTGTCTTTGCTCTGTAGCTGTGTTTTTCTTGCAGTTATGTCAGACAAGAGCCGCCTTGACATGTTGACATTTGAGTGCCAAAATGCATAAATGCCAAGCATAATTTTTGCCTATTCTGTGCTGAGGAGTGCTTTACCACTCCCAATCTCATGTTTTAATTTGGCATTTTGTGCCCGTGCAACATCAACCTTCTCCATGTTCATGGCTTGGATTTAAGAAATCTAGGTCATGGCAAGTTTAAATTTGATTCTTCCTTCCATCACAATCGCCGCCGAATAAATTACTTTCGTCTTAATACGCCTATCCAGAGATCTTGCTAGATCTAGGTCTCATTCCTGCATCCATCATTGTCGCTGCCAAGTACATCACTTTGATCTAGACTTTGGCTTACGTTTGAAGGAAGAGAATACATCTAGCTAGGTTTAGAACTCTGCTCCAATTGTTCATGCCTTGACGTGGAGGAGTGGCTTGCGTGTCCCAGTGATCCCAGGAGCTAAGCCAGCGGAGGCCTCGTGCCCCTGATAGCTTTAAGCAAGCTGGACAGGTCATGGGGGAAGGACCAGACAAGATTGAACAGACCGGCCCTCCAGGTTCGGGGGTTGGGCGTAGGGCTAACAACCCTACCCTGAAATCCTTGTTGGGGTGACCTTACTTGGAGAAACAAAAATCGTTACGGAAACAGCAACATGGAAAAACCAACGTTCTGGATGTGATGGACCTTCTGAGTACCTCGCGACTCGTATGAATGCAAGTAGTGAAAGCCGAAAGGAAACTGCTAGCAGGATGAAGGAGGAACTGAACACCGCCAAAACCAAGACCAGGATTGGATACTGGAATGTTAGAACAATGTATGAATCGGGTAAGTTAGCACAAGTAACATCAGAGATGAGGCGCTACAACCTACACATCCTGGGTGTAAGTGAGAGCAGATGGACTGGATCTGGAAGGATCAAAACATCCACTGGAGAAACCGTTCTCTACTCTGGAAGAGAGGATGACCAACATCATGGAGGAGTAGCCATCATCCTAAAGAAAGGACTGGACAAATGCTTGTTGGAGTGGAAACCAGTCAATAGCAGACTGATGAGGATGAGGATGAAAGGACGACACACAAACATCACTGTCATCCAATGTTATGCACCAGAAACTGAGAGATGCAAGTGTTAGAAATGCCTTCAACATACATGTCAAGAACCGATTCCAGGCTCTACGAGAGTCTGATAAGAACAACCCTAAAGAAAGAGGAATCGATTCAGAGTGGAAAAGAGTAACTACAGTGTACACAGAGAGCAGTGTAGCCTGCCTTGGATTTAATGAGAAAGGGAAAAGCAAGGAGTGGATCCAACAAAGAACATGGGATGTGATCGAGGAGAGGAAAGTCATGAAAAAGAAACTCCTACAAGTGAAATCGGAAAGGCTGAAAGAGAGGTACCAACATAGCTACACAGAGTTAAATAAGAAAGTGAAGAAACTAGTAAAGAAAGATAAACGAGAAGCCATGGAACAGCTAGCGGCAGATGCGGAGGAGGCAGCAGCAAGAGGAGAACAGGGTAAGCTCCACAAGATCACTAAGCGCATTTGTGGCAAGTACGGTGGAAGACCAAGTGTTCCAATCAAAGACAAGAATGGGAAACTACTGACTACAGAACGAGAACAGGATACATGCTGGACAGAGCACTTTCAGGAATTACTAAACCGGCCACCACCTGAAGATAGAATAATAATACAAGATGCTGCTGAAGACCTTGACATCAACATAGATCCACCAAAGAAAGAAGAGATAGTGGCAGCAATAAAGAACCTAAAAAACAGCAAAGCCCCAGGAAAAGACGACTGCAGAACTGTTCAAAGCAGATCCGGATCAGTCAGCCACCATCCTTCAGCCACTGTTCACAGCTATCTGGGAAGCAGAAGCAGTACCAAAGAGCTGGAATGAAGGCAGAATAGTGAAAATACCCAAGAAAGGAGCACTCAGCGATTGCAACAACTGGCGTGGTATCACTCTCCTTTCTATACCCAGCAAAATCCTTGCCAAGATCATTGTGCAACGTATGTCAGATGCTGTGGACAAGACACTGAGAAAGGAACAGGCCGGATTCCGAAAGGGGAAAGGATGCATTGACCAGATCTTCACACTCCGAAACATCATAGAACAGTGTTCAGAATGGCAAAGGCAGCTCTATGTGAACTTCGTTGACTTCGAAAAGGCCTTCGACAGCATCCACAGAGAGAGTATATGGCGCATTCTTCGGCACTATGGGATTCCCAGCAAGCTTGTTGAACTCATCAAAAGCTTTTACAAGAACTTCAGTTGCAGTGTCGGAAACAGTGATGCATCCTTTGAAGTGAAAACTGGTGTACGGCAAGGATGTGTGATGTCAACAATTTTGTTTAACCTCGTAATCGACTGGATTATGCGGAAAACTACAGAGGATGCACCAAGAGGCATCAGATGGACACTCTTCGACAACCTAGAGGATTTGGACTTTGCGGATGACCTTGCGCTATTGTCACAGTCATCAACACATGCAAGATAAGACGCAGAGACTACATAATTTTGGATGCAAAGTAGGCCTTCGGATTAGCCAGAAGAAGACAGAGATTATGACCCTAAATGTAGACACTCCAGCACCAGTGCAAGTAGATGACAAGAACCTCACCACGACGGACAAATTTAAATACCTTGGTAGCATTATCAGACCAGAGGGTGGCACAAAGGAGGACATCCAAAGTAGGCTGGGAAATGCAAGGGCTGTCTTTCAAAGTATGAGCAACATCTGGAAATCGACACAATACGGCATCAACACCAAGATCAGACTGTACCAAAGCTGTGTCCTATCCACACTCCTGTATGGATCAGAGTGTTGGCGAATGACAGAAGGTGACCTCGCCAAGTTGTCTTCCTTCCACACCACATGTCTTCGTAGGATTCTCCGCATCTTTTGGCCAAACAAGATTTCTAATCAGGAACTACTAAGGCGATGCAAGCAAGAAGAAATAGCCAACATCATCACGAAGAGACGATGGAGATGGCTTGGACACGTGCTGCGAAAGGAAGCAAATTCTATAACCAAAACAGCACTTCAGTGGACACCGGAGGGACGGCGCAAGCGAGGCAGACCCAAGGCAACCTGGCGGAGAACAATCGAGGCAGAGATGAAATCCTTCAATCACTCATGGGGAACTCTCGCAAAGATGGCCCAGGACAGACAGGGCTGGAGATCCTTTGTTGCTGCCCTAAGCACCAGTGGGTGCAACAGGAAATAGTAGTAGTAGTAGGTTTAGAACTGATTCCTCCTTCCATTACAGTCAGAACCAAATATAACACTTAGACATAAGTGAGGGCGAATAGATAGATCTATTACATGCAATTACAGTGGAGAACGGTTAAACCGAAAATGGCTAAACCGAAAGAAAATAAGAATCCCCGATTTTTTCTCTCTTTATCTTTGTTAACAAACTAGCGCTAAACCGAAATAACCCTATGGTTAAACCCAAAAGAAAATTGCTGGATTCAGTGGCCAAGCCACTGTGATTTGCCATACATTGAGTCAAGTCACTGTCTCACCCCACTACACCTCCCCCCTCAAAAAATAAGAACAGAGCATGCTTCGTTCTGCCCGGTAGTCTACATGAAGCAGCAGCACTACAGTGATAGGGGGAGAGGAAGGGAGGCCCATAAACTCACGGGATCCGAGGTCAGACAGCAGCAGACGCGCATGGCGACTGACCTTTCATGTAAAATGTGTGACAACAGAGAGACAACACTAGTTATCGTGGACAGCGCATTTCATGGCATTGTGTATGGTGGGACGGCGGTTCTGTATTGTCCATACGCACGTCTCCCTGTTCTGAGAGATAGTCCACATTCACCCGCATATCCATGCTTTCAGTGTGCCTAGGAATGAGCAATCGCCCGTCCTCATTCTCAGTCAAAAACACATAGCAAGCAAAGGCGTGTTGAGTCCATTTAGCCTGTGCACTTGCATTATAGACAGTGATTTGGACTGCCTCTCTTGAAACTGGCATCTTTCAAACCTCCTATCGCTAAATCAAAACTCTGACTAAACCGAAAACAAACCAGTGGTCCCGCCGATTTCGGTTTAACCATTGTCTACTGTAGTTTCGGAATCGCCGCCACGCGGAACGGTAAAAAGAATTAACATTAAATTTGTTTTATCCTGTCTCCTTAGGATTGTTTAAGAAATAAATCCCATTTCTGTCTCATCAATAACTATTCTTCCTAGTTTGAATTTTTAAATCTTATAAACTGAAAACGTGGATCTCTCAATCAATTAAAATCTCAGTAAAAATGTTTCTAATCCTTCAATCCTAAGAATGAATGGCATGAGACACCTACGAAACCTTCTCTCATCAAATTTGCAAGAGCCAATTACCAAGTCAGGTATTAAAAATACTTGATAAAATTTAATGACCTGGAACAACCACAGCATCTGGCCACACTTGCCTCACTGATGTTTTCATCACCTGAAATAAATGAAAGGCATTTACACATTAATATGATGTCATTCAATACATATATTACAAGCACTGGTTTTCAAGACAAACTGTGGCATTCACGTCTTTGACACAAACATTATGCTTGTATAAATATAGGGGAAAAAATTTAACAGACTTGTGACTAATACAAAATTTCATTCCTAGCGAGCTATAAAGCCTTCCGATTTATTTTCCAATATAATTCCAATCCTGATCTCCAAAATATTCTTTAACTCATTATTCCTTAGCATAATTAAGTTCATAATTCAACATCTGGTTATGCAATTCCATAATTCATGATACAATATCTGGCTTGACATAATTTCATCTGTTCAGTTCTGTCAACAAAGTTACCAAATAATTCTAATAAAGCAAACAAAGGTGATCATTGCCACTCTAATTATTTCAGCAAGGACATCAATCGGATTCCGCATAGCTACATGCTGACACATTCCTCGGCCAGAATGGCAACAGGTGTGACCTGAACAGAGATGGTCTTGTTTTGGAAAATTTGCATGGTTAGGTTTAGGGTTCATTTTTGGTAAAACTTGATTATGCAATCAGTCTCTAGGTCAGGAAAATACATGGCCAGAATAACAGTTTGGGAATAAAATGGCCACTTACAAATAATAAATATGTTTATAAAGTAATAAATGGATAAATTAGATTTTAAAAAAGTGTACAAAGAGCAGCACATGCAATTCCCTTGTGTTTATGTTATGTTTCATAATGTCTTTACAAACCAGTTCCTATGTGTTCTTAAACATTGCAACTTACAGGAATGTGGTCATTATGAATAGAGAAACATGAAAATATGAGAAGAAGTGCTCAGGATCTCTAAAAACTAAGTGGGCAATGCCCACTTGTATGCTGCATATAAAATGCTTTAATTCAAACAATCTGACCTGATAGCCGAAGTCTATTTCTCCAAAGCCAGCAATGGGGTGGGGATCAGTTTTGTCACCTATTTCGATCTTTACTCTGTTGTCTCCAATCACAGCTTTGTCATATTCAATTACCTTAAACAGGTAAAGAACATAATTTGAAAACGTCAATAGAAACCTAATCTAAAATGACTAACATATATGTCACGAGCGAGTGAGCGGGGATCAATAGTTACGGGGGAAGGGGGGAGAGTAAAGTTAACCCACGGCCCACGGGTAATGAAAAGCGTGCATGTTGTGAGTGGGGGGGTCTGCATGAGGCGAGAGCGCTGTACTACTATCACTGCAAGTTAGAAGGTCCCAGGGGACAGACGTGACTGAGAGTGATATGTTGGGATGTGTTTTCCAGTGATGACTGGTAGGTGGAACAATGATTGATAATTATTATGATTGATGTATTATATTCGTCTATGACCATGATGTAAGTTAAGTTCATGGATTTGTAGCCAGAGTGAGTATTGTGTACTACGGTGGAGGTGTGTTACCATAGGATGTGTGGCGAGTGGAAGGTGGACTATTGTGTGTACGCTTCATGAGTTGTAATGAGGGGTGAAGTGAATAGAAATGGTATGGTATTATACCAATGTAATGTTATTCTTGTAGGTGCCGGGGTCGGGCCGAAGCGCCACCTACGGTGAGCACAGGGGAGAGGCCAGCATAGGGCCGAATGCTACACATAGGCCAGGAGGGACGCTGTCGTGTAGGACAGTCGCAGCACATGAGTCGTGGCAGTCTGGCCACAGACAGGGATGTATATATGATTGTAATGTGCTATTAAGATGTACTACTGTGACATGGATGTATTACTGTGCGAGTGAGATACTCATGTGAATTGAATTATTAACGTGCTATGGCCACGTGAGGTACTATAGGAGGCTAAGGTGTTATTGCCATAGGGAGGCGCTATTGAGAGACTGTGGTGCGAAAGAATACTAGTGTGTCATTAAGACCCTGAGTGGAGAGGCTGAGGCCGAAGTGTCTTTAGAAGTAATTACCGGGTTGTGGACCCGAGGAAGTATGCTTACGGGAAGAAGGCCGTGGGCGGCAGTTTAATTAAGTAATATAATGTATGTCATTGCATTTCTATCTTTATCTTATGTTTAATAAATGTGTGAGTCTGATGGGTTGTTCTGTTAAGTGTTATACGTGTTCGTTCGTGATTGTTGTCCTGTTATAATTATTACATCTCCCAGTCTGGGATTTGTGACACTGGGGGCTCGTCCGTTGTGACACTCGTCCGTTTAGTTACCTGTGGTCATTTTGACATTGTGTATTCGTCATATCTAGTTGTTTTTCTGTTGTGCTAGGAATTCGTGCTGTTGTCCTTGTTCGTGGAATGAATGGAAATTTCATGATGGTATAATTTATGTATATTTATGAATATGTAGTGATGCATGTATTATAAATATGCACTAATGTGTGATTGAATTTTCACAGAGAGAGTGTGCGTGCAGCCTGAAGGAGTCAAGCAGCCAGAGCTCCGAGTAAAGGGAAAAGTAAAATCAGGAAGTAAATGTTAAGTAAAATTCAAAATTTTTGTGCCCTGGATTGTGGGCTGTTCCTTTAATCTGTCTTTTTCTCTGTTTTTGCTGTTTTCGTTTGCTGTCTTGAACTTAGTTTATCCTTTTCAAAAGGTGTGGTAAACTTGGAACTTCGTTCATCACGGTGAACAGTCTTTAGGGCTTTGTTATTGTTTAGTTGTAGCGTCGATATCTTCTCTGTTTCTGCAGGAAGACGTATTCTCTTGTCCCCTCTCGTACCTATCTGTAGATACGTTCTTTTTTTCAGGCTCTGTTCTTGTTCGTACCTGGTAGTGTAATCGGCGTAGTTAGATTGCATTTTTTTTCCCATTATAGTTTTTTTTAGAAGCTTTGTCCTAGTCTGGTTCGTTGTCTTTGATGTCCGTGTGGTCCTTCTTCTGAATTTCCTCATTCTTGTCTTTTCTTTTCTCTTTTGTTATTTAATAGTGCTAGACATTTTATAAACATAGAATTAGTTAGAGAGAATATGCTATAAAATGTTCAGTGAGGTGTGGTTCTGAATTGCATTTGGAAATAGTGCTTGTTATTGTAGTGGCATAATTTCAGGTCTCGGGATATGTCGGTTATAATAAGCTTATAGTAAGTACATAGACAGTTATTGTATTTCAAATTGTATACTAATAAATCCGTGAAATGGCGGATCTCCGTGAGCTCATGAAAGTAGGGACGGAACTTGGGCTTGAGGGCGTAGAGCTACGTAGCTGGATTAAAGAGCAGCAGGCGGAATTGCGCGAGGAGCGTGCTAAAGATAGAGAGCGAGAAAAAGAGGCTCAAGAGCGGCAACAGGAGAGAGAGGCTATGGATAAGGAGCAGGAAAGGGAGTTAAAGTTAAAGGAGATAGAGGCGCAAGTAAAGATTGCGGAATTAGAAAGCAAGAAGAATGCGCCAACGGAAACAGTTGAGCGGCAGGGGAAAAACAAAAGTGGTGTTAGAATTAAGCTGCCGACGTTCGACGACCGGAAGGACGATATAGACGCCTTCCTTTACAGGTTCGAGCTAAATGCACAACTGCAATGGGGGGAGAATAAGCAATTATGGTCCACGTACCTGGCATCCTTATTGCAGGGGCGAGCGTTAACGTACTTTAAAGAGTTACAGCGCGAAGACGTGCATGATTACGATAAGCTGAAGTCTTTGCTGCTTCGCCGATTTGCGCGTACAGAGGAATATTTCCGGGAGCAGTTTAGGCGAGCACGTGCGGATACCAGGGAGGACTTTGCTGCCTTCGTCGCGAGACTGACAGAGTATTTTATGAACTGGTTGGACTTGTCCCATGTTGGCGCAGATTTTGCTAAATTGAAAGACCTAATGATCCGTGACCAGCTGTACGCGTCGTGCCATAAAGATTTAGTGGCTTTTCTAAAAGAAAACGAACCCGCGACGGTGCAGGAGGCGTCAAAGTTGGCGGAAGCATACCGTAAGGCACATCCGTCCAAACCAGTCGCGAGGGCGTATGTACAGGACGCTGGTTACGTCGCCGTGGTTGAGGGGTCGCCGACAAGATATGGTAGAGACAGGTCGCGTCAGCGTGGTGCCTACAATGGGCAAGCCCAGGGGCAACGTAGGGGGTATCACCAATCACTTGCATATGGATCCGGTAAGTTTGACCGAGCAGGAGGGCTAGGTCGCGGTAATGGCCGAGGGCGATTTGTAACCTTTGCCGATGATCGACGGCATAGGGACTTTAGTTCCGGTCGCGATGGGTCACGGGGACCCAGGTCTAGCGGAACACAGGGAGCGGAATGTTGGACTTGCAGACGCGTGGGTCATTTTTCACGGGAGTGTAGGGCCGCGAAGTGTTGGAACTGCGGAAGAGCAGATCACATCAGCGTAAATTGTCCTGCAGGTAGGATAGCGGCGAACGTGGATGGCAATCACGGTAGCTCCACTCCATGTTCCCCTAATAAATTTCATCATGCGGCCGCGTGTGTTACATCGGACAACGGAGGCGGACAGTATTCTAAGTGTCCCAGTTGTGAGAAGTTATTATCTTCAGGTGTTTTACCTTGTGGGAGAAAGATCCCCGTTATAAATTCATGTCATACAGGAGGTGGTCTTAGGGTTTATCCGGGGTTTGTTGGGGACGAACCGGTCTCGGTTTTACGAGATACAGGATCTACCGTTGTCGGAGTGCATAGGGACTGCATTCGGGATTCACAGCTTACAGGTGAGACTATCCCATGCATACAATTTTCAGGTGCCATCGAGAAATTACCCATGGCAAAGATAGTGATAGATACGCCTTTCCTTAGCGGGGAAGTCGAGGCAGTCATTGGGTGTTTTCCAGGCGCCCAGCTCATCATTGGTAATGTATCTCGGGTAGTTTCCCCTTCCGAAGAGAATGTGCAGGCATGGTCACAATCAAAAGGTATTGACTTTTGTGCCGCAGTCGAGACACGTCGACAGGTAGGTGATAGGAGTAAGATTAGACCTTTGGCAACGCCAGCGGTCAACCTGGATATCACACCAGAGCGCTTGGCGAGATTACAAAAGGAGGATCCATCATTGAGTCCATGTTTTGGGGAGGCGCGAACGGAGAAAATGAGGAAATATAAGAACGGGTCGTCTTCCTTTGTTATCCAGGCGGGCATTCTGTTCCGTAATTATGGTACGGTGGCTTCCGTTTTAAAGCAGGTCGTTGTGCCAGCGTTGCTAATCGCAACAGTATTGCATTTGGCACATGATGTCCCATTAGCGGGTCATATGGGTATAGCTAGAACCAAAGAAAGGGTTCTTAAGAATTTTTACTGGCCATCCATCCACAGAGATGTACGAGTGTATTGTAAGACGTGCAGTGCGTGCCAAAAGACGACGCATAAGGGTCGTACACCCCAGGCTCCTCTTCAAAAGATCCCGACGGTTTCGGAACCGTTTAAAAAGGTTTCGATAGACCTTGTTGGCCCCATTCACCCAGCTACCGATAGGGGGAATCGATTTTTCTTAACGGTCATATGTAATGCTACGAGATGGCCAGAGGCGATTCCTCTTCGGACCATAACGTCTGAGGCAGTCGCGGAAGCGTTGTTTGGAATTTTCGCTAGGGTAGGAATACCAGAACAAATTTTGTCTGATAGGGGTGCGCAATTTACTTCGGAGATGATGAAGGAATTGTTTCGCTTATTTAGCATACAGCCCATCACTACCACCCCATATCATCCGCAGGCTAACGGCATGTGCGAGAGACTAAACTCGACGCTGCGTAAGGTAGCTGCTGATCGCCCTAAGGATTGGGATAGATATATCCCTGCAGTGTTATTCGCGTATAGGGAGGTACGGCAGGAGTCAACAGGATTCTCTCCTTTTGAAATGGTGTATGGTCGTAGTCCTAGGGGTCCAACCGATGTTCTTCGGGACATGATGACGTCGCCATCATCGGGAGACAATGAGCAAATTTCAGTGTTTCAGTACCTTGTTGATTTAAGAGAAAGATTATCTTCAGCGCGCACTATAGCAGAAGAAGCTTCTAGTATCGCTTCAAAAAGAGCAAAAGACTATAAAGATAGAGGATCCAAACTGAGAATTTTTAAGCCAGGAGACAAGGTTCTATTGTTATTACCTACGGACCATAATAAGTTATTGATGACATGGAAAGGTCCTTATGTTATTGAGCGAGTTGTTTCGAAGGTAGATTACGCTATCCACATTGATGGATCAAGTAAGGTTTTCCATGTTAATATGCTACAGAGATTTTATGAGAGACCAGAGTATCTGTGTGCACAGACGAAACCAGAGGAGAGTGTCTTCTCTATTGCTTGTACGGGGGTCGTAGACCAGTTAGACAGTGACGTAAGCGACACCGAGGCGCAGGAAGAGATACAAATTCAATTGCCGGAGTTAACTCCGACACAAGGTTACAGGGACGTAAAAGTTAACCCTGACCTTACGAGTTCAATGAGTAGTGAACTTAAGACCCTGTTGGCGTCATTCCCGGATGTTATTACAGATTTGCCGGGTCGCACTACAGTGATCCAGCACCAAATAAAGTTGACTTCGGATAAGCCAGTATCTCTTAGACCTTAACCGTTGCCTTTTTCTTCCAGAGAGTGAGTTATAAAAGAAGTTGAGACAATGTTGAAGTTAGATGTGATAGAACCATCAACATCGCCGTATTCATCACCCATCGTCCTCGTGAAAAAAACTTGATGGATCAGTGCGGATCAGTGCGGTTCTGTATTGATTTTCGAAAATTGAACACTATTACGGTAGGCGATAGGGAGCCTATTCCATTTCAGGAGGAACTAATAGCTTCATTGGCCGGGTCCACGTGGTTTTCCAAGATAGATTTAACGAAAGGTTATTGGGAAATCCCTCTTGCTGAAGAGTCTAAACAATACACGGCTTTCCAAACGCCCATTGGATTATTCCAATTTAAGGTCATGCCATTTGGGTTGGTAAACGCGCCAGCGACGTTTGCACGATTAATGAGACTGGTATTAAAGGACATACCTAATGTCGTGTCATTCTTTGACGATATAGCGTGTCATACGTCGACATGGTCTGATCATATTCAGACACTAACAGTAATTTTTAAACGATTACGTCAATTTGGGTTAACTGCTAAACCCGCAAAGATGGATTTGGCATGTCCAGAGATAGTATTCTTAGGACATATCGTGGGTAGAGGTGTTCAGAGACCTGAAGTAACAAAAATTGAGAAATTAGTAGGGGTGCAAATCCCTAAAACAAAGAAACAAGTCAGAAGCTTAGTGGGAATTTTGAATTATTACAGAAAGTTCATTCCAAATTTTTCCTCCTTGTCATCTTCTCTTACTGACCTTACTAAGAAGTGACAACCCGATAAGGTCCAGTGGACGTCTGAATGTCAGACAGCATTTGATAATTTGGTGACAGCATTATCACCGTCACCCATTCTGATATTACCCGATTTTCGATCTAAATTTATCCTCAGAACGGATGCGTCGGACTCTGGTGTCGGCGCTTGTCTTCTACAGGAGAAGAACGAATGGTTCCATCCTGTATGTTATGTCAGTAGGAAGTTCTTGCAGAGAGAAAGAAAGTATTCTGTGATAGAGCGGGAGTGTCTTGCCATTGTGTGGTCCGCCCAGAAATTAGGACGTTATCTCATGGGACGAGAATTCTGTATCCAGACAGACCACAAGCCACTAACGTTTTTGTCGAAGAATCGTTCGTCCAGCCCACGCTTGTCTAGATGGGCATTGGCTTTACAGCCGTATAACTTCGTTATTCAACCAATTCCAGGAACCAGCAATCATATCGCCGACTACCTTAATCGAGCCTAGGGGAAGAGTTCAGGAGCTTATACATCGGAGGACGGGAACATTGACAGGATCTGTGTGAACGAGTCGTCGACTTTAAAATATTGATATTATAAATATTATATGAAGAATGGTTGATTGGTTTTGATTCTGCATTAGGTATTGTGTTTAGTTAGCTATTGATGATGTGATACATATATGCATAGTGCAGGGCATATTGATCCCCATATTTTCCCCTGATTTCGGTATTATATGTGCTAGGGGCATTGGTAGGTCATTTTTATGTAAGTATTGCTCACGCTCACTCGTTGACAATCATCTTGATGCGATTTGAAATTAATTGCATTAATTTTTTTGGGGTGGGGGATGATGTCACGAGCGAGTGAGCGGGGATCAATAGTTACGGGGGAAGGGGGGAGAGTAAAGTTAACCCACGGCCCACGGGTAATGAAAAGCGTGCATGTTGTGAGTGGGGGGGTCTGCATGAGGCGAGAGCGCTGTACTACTATCACTGCAAGTTAGAAGGTCCCAGGGGACAGACGTGACTGAGAGTGATATGTTGGGATGTGTTTTCCAGTGATGACTGGTAGGTGGAACGATGATTGATAATTATTATGATTGATGTATTATATTCGTCTATGACCATGATGTAAGTTAAGTTCATGGATTTGTAGCCAGAGTGAGTATTGTGTACTACGGTGGAGGTGTGTTACCGTAGGATGTGTGGCGAGTGGAAGGTGGACTATTGTGTGTACGCTTCATGAGTTGTAATGAGGGGTGAAGTGAATAGAAATGGTATGGTATTATACCAATGTAATGTTATTCTTGTAGGTGCCGGGGTCGGGCCGAAGCGCCGCCTACGGTGAGCACAGGGGAGAGGCCAGCATAGGGCCGAATGCTACACATAGGCCAGGAGGGACGCTGTCGTGTAGGACAGTCGCAGCACATGAGTCGTGGCAGTCTGGCCACAGACAGGGATGTATATATGATTGTAATGTGCTATTAAGATGTACTACTGTGACATGGATGTATTACTGTGCGAGTGAGATACTCATGTGAATTGAATTATTAACGTGCTATGGCCACGTGAGGTACTATAGGAGGCTAAGGTGTTATTGCCATAGGGAGGTGCTATTGAGAGACTGTGGTGCGAAAGAATACTAGTGTGTCATTAAGACCCTGAGTGGAGAGGCTGAGGCCGAAGTGTCTTTAGAAGTAATTACCGGGTTGTGGACCCGAGGAAGTATGCTTACGGGAAGAAGGCCGTGGAAGGCAGTTTAATTAAGTAATATAATGTATGTCATTGCATTTCTATCTTTATCTTATGTTTAATAAATGTGTGAGTCTGATGGGTTGTTCTGTTAAGTGTTATACGTGTTCGTTCGTGATTGTTGTCCTGTTATAATTATTACATCTCCCAGTCTGGGATTTGTGACAATATATCTTGGCAAAGTTCACACTGGCCCACAGGGATTATGTTTAGTTATTTAAAAACTATCAGCTACAAGGCCATTTGCCAGTATTTCTGACAAGTAATCATGAAACTCTTTCACATACAAACATATTTAAATGATTCAATCAAGCCGCGCTTCTCTAGGACAGCACATTCACTGCATGTGCCTGGCTGTGTTATCACAAGTTTTTAGAAACCAAGTATCAAGACATTTGACTTGCTTTGGGATTTTTATTGTATTTTTGGTGAGACCTTGATTGTATAGACAAGTAAATGAAGTACATTGTATTTAATCCTCAAATGTATAGTGAAACAAAATAAAATTTTCCAAATTCTGTGACATGAAATGTCCATCATCAAATGGGTTGTATTCAAATTCGAAAGCAGTTTTCTTTCTGTGAATAGTTAAAATTAAAAGTTTTAGGTCAACAATTCTCCTCATGTTTTTATTTAACCTCAACAGCTTGATAAAGCCATTAAAGGATATCGTCGTTGCAGGATTCTAAACGGCTAACTCTGAAAATGCAGTGTGTTGGTTTTTTTTTGGAATTAAGAGTGACATCACATGACACATCTTATAAATAAAGTTCAGCCAAAGTGAACGATCCAAATAGTCGTTACAACCTTGGATTCTAAACAGCTAAGTTCATTCGTCCCCATAATTGCAGGATTCTATCCAGCTAACTTTGTTTCCGCCATACTGAAATCGTTTTGTTTTGCCAGGCAAGATTGGCGTCTTCTGAGCAAGAAATCAGCACTATTAAAGGTATGACTCATTTCTTAATACTTATACATTCAAGGTATTCACAATCCTATTAAATGGTGTGTATATAGAATGTTCATAATTAACTGTGGCATTATGAAATAAGCATGACCAAGTACACTCAAAAGCCTCAAATTAGCCGAAAAGAGCATCCAAATAATTGACTTGTTGAGGTGTCGGCTATCATCTGATTTAGCTGAGTACAGCACCGATCATTGCATTGTTTCGTTGACTTAAGCTATTTGGATGTTTTAAATTTACTTTTTAATTTAGACATTCTGATAAAAATGTGCTTTCTTGATAATGTTTTTAGACACCGATTGGTTTTTATTACTTTTAGGTATAGAGATAAAAATACCAGGGTAATGATTTAGAATACTCCCCCCCCCCCCTCTCTGGTGCCTCCCTGACTCGTTCACCCATTTATAGGCCCATTGCGGATATCGGCCATTTTAGTTGTCAGGACCGACGCTTAACCATGGCGATGGTAGCACTGATTTTGATTCGTTAGCTGATTTGCACTGTGAGCACTTCAGCATCGCGAACCAATCGGCGGCGAGCTAAAAAAAAAGTTCACAACAGTAAACAATGACACGTGCGTTCACACACATGGGAGACACGTTCGGACGATTCTTTCACTTCCTTTCCTTTGTTTACACGGATGGTAGGGAATCTGACCAGCTTGGCTCCATCCTTTCCACCCCTGAAATAACAGTCAACTGCAATGCAACCACAGGCATTTTAACCGTTTAGACATATCTCGAAGTTACACTCGTCAGCTGAGCCCCACCATTTTAGGTGTCGGAAGTACAAAACAAAAACACTCCGTGATGTCATTCGCAATGGGCCTATTCAATCACCTATTCTCCCACTCACTAACTCAATCAGCCATGCACATAGTCACACATAAACTTAAAATGTACTCAACAGTTTCCACTCATTCAATCACTTTGCTCGCTTTTATCTCAGTCTCACTTGATTGCCATTGATTGATTGTTGAAATTAACTCAGTCAACCACAAATGGTTATCTCACGGCGTACAGAAATGCTCGAAATCGCGCCTCTTAGTTGTCGCCGGCTGGTGGTCATAAATCTCGTGCGCGGGAATGCTCACCGGGGTCAATGCGGTCAGATTCGCTCCGCGGGCAGCAATTAACGGGAGACGCTTTCATGTTAAAATTCGGCTCTTTTGATATCAAATTTGCGACAGTCCCCGTGGACCCATTCCGATGTCTTGCTATGAAGACTCTAGCAACAATCTTTCTCTTACAGTCTGCGCAAATTCCAGCTTTCTACGTGCTTTTGTATTTCTCCTACGCACGTATGTATTACCTATATTTTGTACTTTTCCCGTGCCCAATCGCAGATAAACTATTCTTAATTACACAAAACTGGCCGGCGAAAACAGTTAGCAGTTTTCATCTGTGTGATCAGAAATAATTTCTGATCTGTCTGCGCTAATTTCCATAATGCCGCAGCTTTAGTTGGAACGCTATATCAATTTATATGTGACGTGCTCACCTATTGTTGTTAAGTTGGCCAAACTACTGACTTTCTTGTGATGTAATAAACTGCTTGAACATAATAACAACGTGAATCATGCACGAAATAAGCATATTTCTGCTCTGGACATTTGTGACGTGTGTTTGGTTGATAAAAACAAAACAACAAAAAAAAAGACCAAAAACTGTTTTTTTGTGTGTTTGTGTGTGTTCATCAATTGCTTGCGACGTTTTTTGGGTTTTTTTTGTCTGCCGACTAGATATCAGGGAAGGCTATATCGAGAAACATTCCAAATATATCTGTCTAGAATGTTACAAAATAGTTCAGGACGTTAAACGTCAACAAAGCACAGTTTCACTTGATTCTCCGACCTACTATTGAAAACAGTTCAAACATTAGGAGCGAATACAACCCATCTGTAACAAAACAGCATGAGCCAGCGAATGTCTCACGGCTGTGTCCTACTGAAGCAGTTTGCATCCCAGTCGTCTCACCTCAGCAGCCGAAAAAAAACAACAACATCACTGTAGACTCTCCAAGCACAAGTCTCTCTAAAACAAACATAACTGACCAAAAACATACCTCACACTGAAACAACCAGCCAGGACATTCCCTACATAAATGTAACTAGCATAATTTTCAGCGACACGGACGCCGACAAAACAAAATACACACAAGAATTGAAGCAGACAGAATATGCATTATCTCTTAGCACATTTTCTGGGCTCACCCTCTTGCAAACAAAACACACAGAATCTCACCATAAATGCTTATTATAGCAGCAGGTCATTTATGGATAACCACTGCCATAAGAATCTCAGCCTCCTGAAGAGATTGTCACTCAGGCAAAAACGCATACACGCAACCCCATTCATCATCGAGGAGGCATGTACACTGCAAATGACATTTGACGATCTCAACAGCTCTTTCAGTCAAGTTCACAGAGCCATCTCATACACTAAACCCGCCCACACAGAATCACTCTCTGGATTTCAAACTCTGATAGTGATAGACAATTACAATGTGACATACAGGAGGATGTTGCCCAACAAAACACTCCCAGAACAGTACATTGTAGAATACCACTAGATCTACATACTATACTATATAAGACCATCCGGGTTCGGTTGCTGGGTGAACAAGGCAGTGCGAGTAGCCACCAGGCTATCGCCAAACTCAAAAAAAAAAAAGAGTATGCAGCATCAATGATGACTTTCGTAAACTAGAATTTATCATAAAAATCCATCTGTTGCAAGTAGCTCCGTCACTGAGCTGCACAGTCAAACCCTGGCCTAAAGTGCGGCCAAATGAAAATTCAGAGACCGACCCCTCCACACAACAATGAACCAAATTGTGAGGCACTTCGAAACTGTATTTAGTGTACATAAATAAGCTGTTCCAAGTAAAAGAAAATTAATGCGCAAACATTCTTACGAGGTGACGGCAAGTGCAAGCTAAGGGCGACATAATATGCCATGTGACAACACATAGCTGTTTAAATTGACCTGTACGCATTATAAAAGCTGCGGCAAAAAAGCCACTTGGTGAGAAAGCTTGTACATGTGTCTACTTCATATGTTGTAAATTTGAACGGGAACCGACCGGCGGTTACCGAATTATGGATCTTTATTATGTCATATCTAACAACAGTGTCAGCATTGAAATAGGGTCAACTTTAACTGCCTGCTACAACTAAACCAATCAATATTTAACTATTTTTCTTTCGATATCTTACACTAACAGCATTTGCCTACTGCTACCCACTAACAATTAATCGCTGAACCAAACATTGTTAGCATAATAACTCCCCGATATAGTAAAAAAAAAGCAAAAAAAAAGCGTTTTGCAACATCCATTCTACGGCGCTCGCTGGCCGATGAGTAACCCGATCACCATCACGGCCCAGCGACCGCGGGCGCCTCCAGCCTAATACCGGCGGCCAACTAAAGTATCCGGTTTTTGTATGCCGTGATCTTTGTGCTTTAGAGGATAATTATAATCACAGTAGTGAAATTAAACAGAAGTGGGAAATATATCAGGATAACAGAACCAGTGAAGAAAGTAGGACCAACCAGCAGCGCCCATCAATCACCTACTACTTGCACGTTAACTCACCTGCAATGTATTTATTATTGACTGATTTTCAGAATGGATCCTTCTCAAGGTTTCAGAATGCTACAGATGGCCCAAAATGAAGCCAAAACAGATCAGGTTGAGGCAGAAGAAGAGAAAGAGTTTGTTGACATGAATGCGAAGGGGGTTTGACTGCTAATGAATTTGCTTTGTGTGTTCATAATTACTTGTGTGCAGATTTTTCACCGTCGGAGTACATCCTTTATTCTGATGGTTGCAAGTACCAGAACAGAAATGTGACGATGACATTTGCTCTTTCATCTTTCTGTGTGACAAACAACAAAGCTGTGACGCAGAAAATTCAAGAGAAGGGATATGCACAAATGGAAGTCGACAGCGTGCGTAGCCTGATTGAGAGACGGTTACAAGGCAGGACGATCTTTTGACCTTCAGATTATGCTACACTGATGAGGGAAGCCAGGATTAATCCTTTTCCGTATGAGGTGAAATATCTTGACTATACGTTTTTTCAAGGCTTCTCAGTTGTAAGTACTCTAGAGTCTATCAGGCCTGGAAGAGGCAAAGGAGACAGTGTGGTGACTGATCTTCGTGCATTGCGCTACCAACCTGATGGATCGATAGATTGCAAATTATCATTTGATGACTCCTGGTCTGAAATCCCTAAAAAGCGTGGTAAAGCAACAGATATCATTCGCCAGCCAAAAGTATTGTACTCAGGGAGGCCAAAGATCTCTGCTAAAAAGTATGAAAATCTGCTGTCTCCCAAGTATGTTATGCCATGTGACTACCAATTGATTTATGACAATCTTCCCCATGCTTGACTCCACAGCCCTGGTATTCAGTAAATTACTGCTAAAGATCTGCTGCATGGCATTAAGCTGTTTTTGCACTGATTTATAGAATGCACCTGAAAAGTTTGTATTTCCTTGTCCTTGTATGTGCTAATTCTTGATAGCAGTATTTCATCTACTATCACTGAATATCTGCTGTATGACTAATCTGTTTTATTAGATTCATTTGAAAATGATTATTGCGTTCTTGGGATACCATGTTTAAAATTCTCAAACAGTATTATACCCGATTTCTATTTATATGTATGTGATGCTTCGAAAATTTGATTTATGGTAACCTATACTGGGTCGGAGTTCGCATGTTGTTTTTTACATGAATCCTTCCAGTCACTGTTGTGTTAGATATCTAAACTGCTGAAAACTTGACTGCCTGATCAATGGTTTTGACTACAAATTTTGTGCATGACCTATTCATCATGGTACATTCAATTTGCTGAATGAACTAAATGGACATGAGTATTCATTTCTGATTCAATCTGTTCGTGTGCAGGTAAAATGTATTTTGTTTTCTCCACACAAAAAAATAAAAAAACCTGAGAACACTGCAATTGCAAACACTTTCTGAGTGATGGCCTGGGATTTATCCCTTTTTCCTGCCACAGATATAGTTCATGATGATGACATATCATATATGTACACACACATACGTATATACATATAATGCCAATGTTTAGGAGAAGTCCAGTGCACAAAATCGTATAAACAATTACGTTTTTATAATAAAATTCACAGGAAAGACAAAAAGATCATCGACATAGCCAAATAAATCACCAATTCAGGCTTTGCAGTAGGCCTTTATCCAGCTAACTCCAAGTTAGCCATTTAAAGCATCAAATTTTTGGTGGCTGTTTGGCTTTGGTGCAGCACTCTATCCATCTAACTTGGTGTTGCTCCAGAGTTAGCCACTAACAGCAGCAGAATGTCAGTGTCTGAACGGCTAACTCGACTATTCATGTAACTAATCATAATAATTGATAAAATAAGCCCTGGATATGTAATATTTTTTGTAATGGGAAACATTTTTAGTATCAGTACCGATTCCCAGCTCCAAAATATGTATAATAGCCTTGCTTTTCAGTTTTTTCACACTCCCTTTAAAATTTACAAAAACCGAGTTAGCCCTATAGAATCCTGCAGCGACGATATATTTCAGTTTTCATTGAAACTCAGTTTATCAAGTTTTCAAAAAACACTCTTCAACTGTGGGCAAATTTTGTTTTTATATCTATCATTCCTGAGCATTGGACATATATTTTGCTTACCTCTGCAACAGTCTGAGATGGATGTATCCTATGATTGACAAAAGCTTCTGCTGCAGGTGGAATCACATTTTTCTGAAATAGTTTAAATTAAAACAGTGCATTAGATGCAAAAATCACTCAACTAATTGACTAGTAATGAGAACAGAAAGTACATAAATCTGTGACACTTAAGCTTGGAAAATTATAGCTCGCATTCTTTTCAATTCAACATCCATGATGCCTTGAATGCTGTTGTTAAACTTATACCATCATTAAAACTGTACCATTAACCCTTTCGTGTTTAACCCGGCCGTTAAATATGGCCCGCAATTTGTTCAACCCGGCTTTGTCTATAATGCCGCCATGTGTTCAACCCGGTCGTATCCGGCTGGCCAGCGTACCCGCGTTTTGTATACAATTTTGAGAGGAAGAACAGTGCATGAATAGCTATAAATAGTAAATGATATCACCAGGTAATCTTCAGATGCCCACTGACCCAGTTTGAACCGTGTTAGGCCTACGAGTAATGTATTGTATTACACATGGTCATCCAACAGGCCTGTTACTCCATCTAAGCCAACATCATGTATTGAATAATTGATCGGCACACGCTTGTAGTACAGTACATGCATGTACTAGCATGGTGCCTTTGTGTGGGTAATGTTGTATGCTTGGATAACAAAGAGGATGGGATGCGATAGTGTGTAATACATGAATTGTCCGTCTGTCTCAGAGATAGTGTCATACATCCCCATTCAGCATTTCAGTTCACTAAAACAACAAGCAGATTTCAGCATTCCGATGTAAATAGGCTCATCTTTTAGTTCATTCATTTCTCAATAAGTATGCCAAAATTCATTATCATAGATGCGACATTGGGGACACAATTTCCAATTTAGTAAAGGTACGCAGCAGCGGCGGCCATGGGGCTGAAGAATGTAAACAAATCAGGGCGGCCGCGTAGCCAGGAAGTCGGCCATTAGAGCGCTTCACAAGTAACCCGAATAGAAACACGAAAGGGTAAAATGAGAAAACTTCTTCATGATGAAGGACTTTTTCACAAAGTGAAGCTACAAAAGGAAATCAGATGTACTGAATAAGAAACCAACAAATAAAAATGATGATGCACAAAAAAAAGTTATATTTATGTCAAAGATAAGATCAAATCCATCAATGTAAATGGCTAATTGAGTAACATTCAGCTGCCTGCTCTTCCAGGGTTTGGCATTCACCTTGATTCCTGCATTGAACATGGTCACTGATGTCACAGTCCTGATTAAAGCTGCTGTGTGAGGTTTCAAGGACAAAAACCTGACCAGGATAAATACATAGGCATATGCAATTAAAAAACTTGTTTTCATCATTTTAGGTTCATACATCTTGAATAAACTGCAATGAGACCATGCAAACCAGCTCAGGTCTGGTGCCAGTTGAGTTGGTATGCAGTGATACTCAATGGAAGGACATTCCAGTTTTGGAGCTTTTCAGATTTTGGTATTTTGAGTGAAGGATTGTGGTGGGTGAATTTATGTTTTCAAGTTTTCTCTAAATCATGACACTATGAAATGTTTCAAAAACACTGGGAGGGCCTTTATAATGATGTTCAGTTTGCCTTGTTCGTTTCTTCCTAAATATGGTTGCCTATGGAATAATTGTTCAATGTTAGGAAAGTTATTTGTGTGACTACAATAAAATAAAAATGATTTTGGTATGTGTCTCTTGAAACTGGGAAAATAACAGTGACATCACTGAGAACCAAAAGCCAAGATGCAACTCACTGAGGAAAGATACAGACTTGTAAGTTCTATTCTAGCAATAACGTACCTTCACTTAACGACTTCTTACATTCAATACAAATAAAATGTTTGGGTCTTATCAATTTTATTTTCTATTAGAACATACGGAACAAAACTAGGAGAACTGCCTACGCAGACAAAGGAAGGGTACTCATCATCTTCAATGAAGCAAGAAACCAGAGTAAATTAAACATATTTAAGCAAATTTGAATATCTTCAATTCCTAAGAATTGCTGAGACCAAAAACTAAAAACTAGAAGTACTTCATACATACCCACTGCCCCATAATTTGCAACTTACAGGGAAATACATACACACATTCTAGTATAAAATGTTGAACTGGCACTGAAATAATGTTACTTGAAGCATGGACACACTAATCACAATGATACAATCCACTGCCTGGATCGAGGGGGGTGTGACAAAGTATTTGGTCCTCTGTAGTGGACGTTCCCCCGGAACAAGTACTTCATGGTAAAAGGTCACCTGGAACAAATACTCCATATTGAAAGTTCCCCCTTGCATTTTGCGAAAAATAAAGATTTTTGATAATTTTCACATGATGCCTTGAAAACTCGATGAAATGTCACCATAAAACCCCTCGAATCCTAATTCTGTATCAAGAACGATTTTTGACAATTTTTTTGAAAATAGCGGTTTTTGGGGGGTGACAAATACTTCATAGCACGTTATCCTCCCTCCCCCCGACCAAATACCGGAACTTTTGCTTCATAGCAAACGTTCCCCCTAGAATAAATACAGGTACATTGAAGTAAATGTTTCCCCCGACATGTCCTACAAATGGAATGTGCAAGTTTATGAAGCCAATAAATAAAGGAAATGCATTTTACACTGCAGCTTAATTTAGGTAGTCCAAACTGATTTTTACTTTTTATCATATCTCACCAGTTACTGTCAAATCTGATAGAGCTTGCTTTTCAAAAAAGTTTGATACCAAATTTGCTATTCTGGCTGAAAGGCTTTGAAAGTTGTGGCATTTTCAAAAGTGAAAAAAATACCTCGAATTTGCTACCTTTTGCAAATTGCACGATAGCCCAACTTCGACCGCCCATAAAATGACGCTTTATTTAGACACGATATTAAAAATTCTTAGTTTCCAAGAAAAGGGGGTATACATGACGCTCAATTTTTTTTTGAGGGGTACGAATATAATACAGGTATCTCATTGACTTTTTTTAGTCATCAAACTTCACCCAACGTAAATTTTTTTTGGTGAACTCTTACAAGGGAGACAAAAATAACATTAAAAAAAAAAAAAAAAATGCAAAGGAGGCCAACCGTGTCACCATTGATTTAGCACTGAGTGTCGAACAAAGAGATGAAATCAAGCATTGGGTGGGTCTATAAAAACAGTCGGCGCTGCCCCATGTCTGATCTTGGCATACCCTTGTTATACTAAGGAGGAGGTTATTTTACGTATAATTTTAATCCCAATCTATTAAAGTTTCTGCCAGTTTCTCGGTCAACAAACTTTTCAACAAATGATTTTTAAAGGAATTCCAACTTAAAACACAATGAAAAATACATTGAATTAAACCTCATTTACTGGCTTTCTGTGTAAGTTACTGTATTTTCAAATACGTGCACAACATCGTCGTGACGCTCTGCGACCCTTTATTATGAGGGGGTCAATTCGGTACGCGCAGCTCAGAGCGAAAGACCAGGCCCTGTTCAAGCCATAAAAACACACAGCTAAACACATTAAACAATACAAAAGAAAGTGTATTTTGTCAGAGAAAGGATTGAACTTTACTTTGATGTAGGTTACATGCCGTTTCACATAAATACACAGCAGTAATAGTCTTCTAATGTTGGCCTAAAATTATGCCAAAAACGGGACTTCGCCCCTTTAACAGGGCAGTTTGGACTAAATTACCCATAATTTCAGAGATTTAAACCAGACTAAAAGAGAAATAAGAATGATAAAGGAAGGCCCATGTAACAATACTACTGACATGGTGGTTGTTTGTTTTCTTCCTTTTCTCTTTTCCTTTCTGTTTTTTCCCGTCATAGATTTGGTCCTAAATGGACCAGAAAAGGTAGAGAATGTCATTGGCAGAGATACCAACCTACAAAAATAAAAATCTGAATCAGGCTCCCAAAAAATCTGAATCTTGGGGAAAAAATCTGAATTGCTGCGAACCACGATAAAAATTAAATGGTACCAGTTCTAAACCTATCTATTGATGTTGTTTTTTTCTTGGTCACAACGGATTAAGCTGAAAATCATCTTAAAAACTTACACAATTTACAGTTCTTTTCGACCATAGGCTATCTTATTATCCACTCTTTGTCCTGATCTTGGCCAACACTGAAAAAAACAACAATCTCTCCAGAAAAGCACTGTGGCTAACTTATCTGTGCTCAGGAGCTGTTTTTCCTAGAATTATGTCAGATAAGAGCTGCCTTGACATCTTGGGATTTAAGTGCCAAAATGCACAAATGATGTCAAATGCCCTGCATAATTTATGTGTATTCTGTTGTGTCTGATGTGTTTTCCCACTCCCAATCTCATGTTTCAATTTGACAATTTGTGCCCATGCAACGTCAACCACCTCCATGTTCATGGCTTGGGTTTAAGAACTCTAGGTCCAGGTAAGTTTAGAATTGATTCCTCCTTCCATCACCATTGCCGCCGAATAAATTACTTTAGACTTAATCCACAGATCTTGCTAGGTCTTGGTCTAATTTTCAGTAACAAAAAATCGGAATACCGGGCTTGCAAATCGGAAAATGCGAATCATGCCCGCTTTTCAAGAAAAATCGGAATGATTCCGATCAAATCGGAATGGGTGGCATCTCTGCATTGGTTGCATGGCCCTCAGGAACAGATGATAAAATGATGTGAAGAGAAAAGCATGTTCTTCTGCCATTTGAAAGGGGGGGGGGGGGAACTCGTGCCTTGCTTGGGAAGTTGAGACTGTCGCGATCATCACATCAGCCCCAGTGTCAGCAGTCTTTCTCTTCTGCAGGGGATCTCGACGATGGACTTCAGACTTGAAGTATTGAAGATTGACCATCAAGCTTACATGTTCCTTTGCCGAGAGCATTTTGGAGTTTGACTTGTCCGCTTCCATGTGTCTTTCCTACTGTTTGCCTACTGTTTCCATATATGACTTTGTCTTCAACCGCATATATTGGCATTTGATGTGTGCAGTCGGAGAGCTCCTTTTGCTTTTGTTGTGCTTTCAAAAGTTTCCAGTATTCTCAAGGTTTCAATTACTTTTATCTATATTTCTTAGTTATCAGCAGCCACAATGACGAATCAAATTATTGTGATATCTCACTGCCATGGGTCCTAATATCGTACAGGTCAAATCAACATGTATATTTGAAAGACATACCTTTCCATTTGGTATTCGAGCAGCAGATGTGGCTTCCAGTGGAAATACAACGGTGTACAAATGAGGCTGGACTCATTCTTAGCCATGCCCATGTACTGTAGGATGTTGGAATCAAGGAAACACTTGCCAGTGTAAATCAAAACTGATTCGTTGCTGACCATGGCCAGTTACTGACCGGATCAGTGAGATCACTCACAAAATCTCAATTTTCATATACCCATAAACAGGACGAAGCCATTTCAGTTTGAACACATTTGATGAAGGGTGCACTTTTCAACTTTTGCTAATAAATCGCTGTTTTCTGTCATCTTCTTGTCATCGTAGCCAATACAACACCTCTAGACTATGGGAATAGTCCAGATGCCTACTTTTGACATGGGTGAAACGTATGACATTTTATTTTTGTACATGTATGAAGTTCGTGAAACCAAGGTCATTAGCCATCGTTATTTCTTTTTATTGTGAATAATGGACTACAACAGTATATTATATACATGTAAGAGAGAGAGAGAGAGCCAAAAGGAACTGTTGTAAAAGTAGTATTACTAGCAGTGGTTGTTGTTGCTGTTGTTGTTATCGTTGTTTTGTCATTGCTGTCTTGGGAGAGAAAGGTACATGTAGTAAGAAAACTGTCTAAGAATGGTCAGATGTTCGGTTGTTAAGTTCTGTTTTATTTTCAAATTTTTGTTTTTCTGTTCGGAAACGACAAAATTAGCAACAGCACCAACACTGTCGAGATGGTAGCCCCATGAACTGACAAGCATAAAAACATCGAATCTAATTACATGCAGTGGTAATAGTTAATTTACAAATTTTAAAGGAGGAGTATTCACTGGGCCAGAATTTCTTTTCGAAAGTAATTGTTGCAAAATGTCAAAAATACCTTTTACTATGAACTATTTGTTCCAGAGGACCATCTACAATATAGTACTTGTTCCGGGGGAACCATCTACCTCATAGCATTTGTTACAGGGGGACCATTTGCAATGGGGGAACAAATACTTCACAGCTGCCACAAACGTATACTATGGGGGAACCAAATACTTCGTTACAGGGACACCAGGCTTGAATCTGCACATAAGAAGTTAAGATAGGATGATTAAGAAGTCTCTAAGATGGTAATTAAAGAGATATAATGGTTGAGGCTGAGCCCACAGATTACACAGCATATCTGACAGCTGTTTGTTTTTCAAAACCAGTAAAAGATGAGACAATATTTTGTCACGTGCTCTGCTGACTTGACACATCTTATCCCACTTTTGTCCCAGTGTAACTTCATTTTTATGGGTGGCTGCCTGAATAGTTTTCCATGCTTTGATTTTGATTATACTTTCTGCTTCCCTCGATGACACAGACTGCATCTCCACCCCTGAGACTGTTGTGAGAAGTTTGGAACATAAAACTGTACTTCACTTCTTGAATAAAAGATTACAAGCTTTTCACCCAGTGACATCGACTTGAACTGCTTCTGTGAGGCACCCCAAGATTTTGGTTTGGGTCTTGGAAGCAGAGATCCGAGAAGAATTAACAACTTGACACACAGCTAAATAAATGAATTTGTAATGTGTGTTTCAGACATCACCAGAATGCAATCAGCTGACATTTAATGTAAATTCAGTTTGATTATATCAACTGCAGTTTTCAACCCGCATATCTACACATCAACACTAATGATGGGATCATTTTTGTGCGACTCTTTGTATAAAAATTTGACAATGTCCATAACAAACTCAGGATAGGTCGAATTCCTGGAAAAAAAAGAATACTCATGTCTCGGTGACAATTTTTCTTGAGTATTAATTCTACAGGTTGTGAGAATGAGAAATGAGAATAAAATGTAAATTATCACCAGGAATTAACACAGATCAGTACAAGTAACACATTATTTGTTTCTATCATGGCTTCCTCATTTTAAGGGACACCATACAACAATATTGATTGCTTACCACGAGATCAATGGTTTAAAAAGCCAAATGTTTGCCATGATCATTCGCTGAAGTACATTCATCTGCAATAATAAAAAATTAAACATCATGCTGTTTCTGTTTCTCATAATTATTTTAGCCTCTGAAACTGAAAAGAAAAATACTCAAAACCTGAAGGAATTCACACTTTGCACAACAGATCTTAATATTTTTCACTGTGCCAGTGGGAAAAACATCTATATAAAAAAACAGCAAGGAAAAAAAATTCACTGCTGCGAGGAAGAAATGCCCAGACTTGAAAAAATTACATGTGAAAGATAGTTCTTTTTGCTACTATGTCTATTCCTTTGACATGAACACGAAGTATCGTAATTTTGTAATAAATGAAAATAGGCCTAAAAATATCGAATAATGCTTTCTCCTCAACAATGATGGCCTCCCTCCTGCCTTTGTTTTGTTTCGACTTTAGGCTAAACTTCCGGTTGCGTTTGATAGTTTGAAGGCATGAGTTTCTGTGCCGCCTGCCTTATGCACGGGCCATGCGGGTGTTACTGTGCCAGTTTGAGTTGTTTTCTATCTAGATCTACACAATCTGTGTGCTGACTGAGCAACTAGATGCAACCCGTTCTTTGAACGGGTCCTTACACTAGTAGCTGAAAATGTAAAGCAGCAGTTTTGTTACCAAACAGACGTAAGGAAATGCTACTTGAATTAAGCAAGTCAAAACAAAGAAATCTTTTAAAAGACCTCTAATTTACACCAAATATAGTTTACTAAGCCCCACCATGACTTTATTATCACTGGAGATATTTCAATAAACCCCTTCAACTAAATTTCTGAATCTTTTTTTAGGCTTTACTTTCATTGTTTTTGGTTTAAAATTTCCCACAGCGCCGAATTCCATTCAAAAACAAGCCACTTAGTTCGGTCCTGGGCCACCCATAAAATCGCACGCTGACCGTACCTAATTGGCGTTACACCGAGGTCATACGCCGCGGGCTACGGCATCGGTTACAAGCGCGCCGCTAAAGATGACATTGACATATTTATGACTTAATTAATTCCAATTTCTTCTCCCCAAACACCAACAATGCCGCTGAAATACAAAAGTACAACTTCTCTTCTCTCAGTCTGTGAAAATCCGATGTCAGTGCGATGTCCAGTTTTCATGATATTTTATGTTGAAATGTGCCCGAATTCAACAAAATTGGATTTTTTAAGTGGTGTATTTCTTACTTAATTGCTTTAAAACGGCTCAATCGATTGTCACAAAATTTGGGTCTATGCATTAAAGACCCATTTCCGTTTCATACCTGTAAATTTCTTCATTGTCGGCGGTCTCTTTGCTGGAGAATATCAGTTTACATTCTATTGCTGGCTATTTTTTCTGCTGGTGAATTTCATTCTATACTGACCGCACTATGGATCATACACGTGAAAGACACATTTCTTCACTTGACGAACTTTGCAGAATTTGTGGAATGAAAAATGTGACAAAAAAACAGAAACAACTCAAAAGGAAACCAAAGACTTGTGAATCTGTGACGAGTGACATATTGTTAATCTTTGGAATTGACATCAGCGGGGATTCAAATGACAAACATTCAAAGTTTATCTGTCATAAGTGCTCTTTGAGGATAACCGACGCAAAAAAAAGCTTGAACCCCATTTTAGTCAAGAAAGCGCGAGAGCTAGCAAGCCGAGGCGGACTGATTTGGTGTCTGTTTGATATTCTTAAAACAGTCAACCAGTGTAGCGTATGTCAACACCGTTTCAGTTTGTCTGAAGGTTGTGCGAAAAGTTCAGCACCTAGACCCCAAAACAAATGCAGCAAATCGCCTAGCACTAGTCACGGTCTTGACACAAATTCAGTCAATAACACTACCCACACAAGCCCACTCACTAATGAACCAGCGGCCAGCGCCATTACATCACATTCATCTGACACTGCACAAGACAACACAACAGACATACTATCTTGCAACCGCTCAGGAATGCAGGCCATTGAACTTGAAGAAGAAACTACAGTTTTCACTATACCTTTAGCAACATCAACTCCTCATAGAAAGCCAAATCAAAACATGAAGGACAGTGCCACTTCTCCTATCTTCAAGGAAACAGAAACAATTAGCCAAGACAGCACAACATCACCCATTTTCAAAGCCTCTGTGACTGTAGATGAGACAGACACGTTCACACATTCACTCTGCCAACCATTGGATGCACCACTCAGTAAGAGAGAGGACGATGTCAGCACACATTTATTTAAAAGAAAACTTTTCACAAACAAAAACCCTCAGAACATTGTCAGGTACAAAACAGGGGGCCAGCCAATTGCTGTACAAAAGTTAGTCATTCCTAGAAAGATTTCATCAGAAGCAGCAAGCCCAACAAAGAGAAAAAGAGCACGTTTATTGGAAGAAACCAGAACAAGAGTTGCCGGGCCATCAACATCTGCAGGAGACACCCAGTTTGCCACAGAATTGAAACAGTTGCCAGCTGAGAGGAGACAGTACATCTGTGGGAAAGCCGGCGTTCACAGCAAACTTAAACTTACACCACAGCAAACGTTGGTAGTCAAAGAGACAGCAGGATTTAGTGGTAGACAAGGAAGGCGTTATGGAAAAGCATTAAAACAAGTCGGGGTCCAGTTAGCAAATGAGCATTCTGTTAGAGCACTGTCAAGAGAATTAGTAGCAGATTTTGTAGAAGTAGAATACAGAACATTTTTAGATGACCAAGGTAATGAACAGGATGTGCCCTATGGACGGATAAGCAAATTGTCGTCATTCGTCCATAGTCTTTTAGATGAATATGCTGAGAATGACCTCCTTACGTGGCATGACAACATTCCAGAGGACGAAGTGTGGATCAAGATTGGAGGAGACCATGGCAAAAACTCATTCAAAGTCACACTTCAAATTGCCAATACAACCAAACCAAATGCTCAACAAAACACAGTGGTCATTGCTATTTCTGCTGTTAGGGATAAACACGAAAATATTCTTAGGTTTTGGGCAGATGGCCTGGGAGATGACATTGCATCACTAACTACACAGACATGGAGAGGAAAGAAATTTAGGATCTTCATTAATGGAGATTATGATTATCTTTGCAAGATGTACGGCTTGTCAGGCCCACAAGGGACATACCCATGTTTGTGGTGTTTGATACCAAAAACAAAGAATTACATTCTTCCTGCAACATGTCAACAAAGAGACCTGCACATGTTACAAACAGACTATGGTGCATTCATGACACAACAAGACGGAAACAAAAAAGGAGCTGCTCAACACCACAACAGCATCCATGAACCTTTGCTCACAACAGAAGTGGACCATGTCACACCTCCATACCTACACATATTACTAGGCATTGTTCTCAAACACCATAAACTATTAGAGATGGAGGCCCATAAACTTGATGTAACCATTGCATCTCTGGCGTACGACAAGCTCACAAAACTTGGCACTTCGCTAAAGGAATACGGAAGAAATTACCAGAAGGTACAAAGACTAAAAGACCAGATACGCCACGCAAGAACGTGTGTCATCATGAGCGACAATGAGGAAGATGAAAGAAAGTACAACAAAGAAGTGAAAAGCCTTCGGAATACACTGTCCCAGATCGATCACGAGGAGCTGTCCCCCCGTTCTGGACCTGTGGCCTCAAGTCTTGATAACATACTGACTAAACATCGCATTACACCACAGGCTTATCATAGCCGATCATTCGTTGGCAATCACTGTCACAAATACCTCAACCCAGACGTTTTCAGGCATCTCACACAGACAATTATAGAACAGACACAACTCTACACACGTGATCCATTCACCATTGATGAAGCACACACCGTTGCAATTATTTTTGATTCACTCAACCACACATATAGTCAAATTCACAATGCTGTTGCACATAGTGCGCACATTACGGAAGCATCGACTCCTGCAATTCAGACAGCAATAAACACATACATGACACTGTACAGGAGGCATTTTCCAAATAAAGTAATTCCAAAACAACACATATTAGAACATCACTGCATACCATTTATAAAACAACATGGTTTTGGCCTGGCACTGCTGGGAGAGCAAGGGACAGAAAGTAGCCACCAGTCATTAGCAAAGCTAGAGACACGTGCACAAGGAATGACCGACAGACTGGAGAAACTCAAGCACGTTTTGGACTCACACCTACTCCAAATTGCACCATCGTTGCGCATGGACGACGACCAGTCCTAGCACAACTTGAAAATATGCTGCCTACACACATTCTTGTACATATATGACAATACTTAAATCATGCTGTATTGTATTCTTTGAAGAACAGTGTATCCATACATGTTTAATTATATTATAACAACCGACTTGTGCCGACCGGGATGTAAAGTTTGGCACTAGTGAGTACAGATGTAAAATAAATCTTCTGTAGATGGATTACTATTCTACCGACAACGATGTCTTTTCGTAAGTACACCAATGCATGTCTTGTCCTCCGTTTGATGTAATTGTTTGCGTATTGTGTCGAGCACTTTTTTTGATATGCGACTTTAAAATGAATAGGTATTACATCGTCTTCAGCAATTATGTACAGTCTTTCTCTACTTGTCATTACAAAACTACAAAAGCTATCTTCTTGTACTTTTCACACGGCAAAATTAAATGCCTTTCGTCTTATATGTGCGAAGACGGTTGTTCTGGTGGCCCTGGTTACAACGCAAGGCGATAAATCATAACAGTACCAATTTGAAATAATTCGCCCACGCAGAACGCTGCCCACCGCAGGTGTAGCGACCCGACGCTGACCCCGGTCGCGATCACCAGGTAGGGCGCTCGGGGGCCAAACTAAGCGACCGGGTTTTCGGCGCTGTGTTCCATGTCTTTAACGCTCACCCTACGCGCTACCCGTAAAGCCTGCTGCCCGGTCAGTGACCTTACTCACGGAGAATCTTATCTGGGGTCACTGACCCATGCCGCTAGACGATGACCACATACGCTATCCACGTGGTTCGGTTTTTATTTATCGGTATGAAAACATTCGCTGCTATGCCTTATGTGATTCTATTACTTCAGTGAAATTTAAAAGGCATGATAATGATAATAATAATGATGATGGGGATGATGATGAGGAAGAGGAGGAGAAGGAAGAAGAGGATTATACCAGTTTATTGCTAAGAAGAACATGAACACTGCTTCATGTCATTTAACAGTAATACTGCAGTGATTTCAAAATACAAATGATGATAAAGATGATGATGATATACTGGAATATTAACTGCGTCTATACAACATTGGTTGACAATTTACTTGTATGGGAAAGACAGATAGAAGTCTTTGTGGGCTGGGATGCTGACAACTAGTGTAGCTCCATTGCAAAGTGAAGCTAGGTCACCATACTTTGAAGCATACAGTTTAAAATCAGGTTCCACTGCCTTAAATGGTGCTTCTATGTTTCTACGAGCAGGCAATCATATCGTTTCAAAAACGTCCTGCAGATGGGAGGTTTTAATGCTGATCTATTCTAGCTCATTCGAGTTGAGTTGCATCAGCATGAAATTTGGCCAAGCCAATTTTGCACGCAGAATTCCCGACGCTGTTGCAGCTGACTTGAAGTCCATAATGTCCGCAGTTTGGATTTCCGTAACTTTGTAGGGCTTTTTCTTGGCTGCCAGCTTGATGATGCCTACAAGTTCAGAAGGGACAGAGACATTCTCAATTCTGTTGACAGCAGATTTGGTGACTGAGTCACCCTCACTCTGATCGTGGTTGGTTTCAAAGAAGTTGACTTACAGATTGTATGGAAATTGAAGACTTCAGGAAATGTCTTATCATGGTTGGCACGATGGAGTTTTTATTTTGGCCAGCACATTCGTCTGAGATAAACACGACACGATTAGCATAGATATTATCTAGCTGCTGTAGGTAGTGGCATAAGCAAGATGCGATTTCGTTTGCTCCCCTCCCAACCACAGTCTCGTACCAAACATAACAATGTCCTTGTCCCTTGCCAACATCAAAGATCGTGAAATTAAAGCAAGAGAGTCTCCTCTTGTAGAACATCTCCCCTCTGTTCAACTTTGGCAGGTACAGGACCTTATGTAAGTCGAAAATAACAACATGGGTGTGGTGGTCTTTTCTAGTTCTGTCTTCCACATTTTAAGAGAATCTCTGGCTGCCCGTTTCTCTCTGATGTGGGCACTGCAAGTAGGATGTCCAAACCGATTTTTACTTTTTATCATAACTCACCAGTTATTGTCTAATCTGATGGAGCTTGCTTTTCAAAAAAGTTTGATAACAAATTTATTATTCTGGCTTACACTTACAGGCTATGAAAGTTATGGCATTTTCAAAAGTGAAAAAACAACTCGAATCTGCTACCTTTTGCAAACTGCACGATAGTTCAACCTTGACTGCCAATAAAATGATGCTTTATTGAGTCATGGCATTAAAAATTTCTCAGTATCCAAGTCAAGGGGGTGTACATTACGCTTAATTTTTTTGGAGGGGTACAAACATAATACAAGTATCTCATTTTACTTTTTTTATCGGCAAACTTCATCCGATCTCATTATTTTGTGAACTCTTATAAGGGAGACAAAAATTATGTTGTTTTTTTAAAAATTGAAATGGAGGCCAACCGTGTTGCCATTGACTTAGCAGCGAGTGTCGGACAAAGGTGACGAAATCAAGCTTTGGAGGGTCCATAAAAACAGTCGGTGCTTGGTGCCGAAATATGCCCCATGTCTGATCTTGGCATCCCCTTACAATACAAAGGCTGAGGTTTATTTACGTATAATTTTGATTCTGATCTATAAATGTTTCTGATAGTTTCTTGGTCAACAAACTTTTCAACAAATGATTTTTAAAGGAATTTCAACTTAAAACACAATGAAAAATACATTGAATTAAACCTCATTTATCTGGCCCTCTGTGTGAGTTATTTTCAAACACGTGCCCTACATCGGCGCGATGCTCTGCGACCCTTCATTAAGAGGGGGTCAATTCGGTACGTGCAGCTCCGAACGAAAACAGCAATACTGTGTCCTGTTCAAGCTATAAAAATACGCAGCTAAACACATTAAACAATACAGAAGGAAGTATATTTTGTCAGAAGAAGGTCTGAACTATATTTTGATGTAGGATACATGGTGTTTCACATAAATACACAGCAGTAATAGTCTTGTAATGCTGGCCTAAAATTATGCCAAACCGGGATTTCGCCCCTTTTGCGGGGCACTTTGGACTACCTACTGTAAGCCTCTTCCAGTTCTTGTCCGAGTGTGGAATTTCTGTTTGCTTCGCAAATGCCACAGACATACTTTTTCGGGAGGTGAAATTTCATTTTCTGGCTTGCGAGCACTCCACGTTAGAACTCGTAGGAAACAGGGTAATCCACTCCTTCTGTACTTTCCTTATAAAGTTCATACATCTTTGTCACTGTGAGGTCACTTGACACATATTCCCAAGTCAAAGAACTTTGACAGTAATGTGATTCCATCCTGAGGAATCTGGAGATTACACATTGTCCCTTGGCAGCATTGGTGAGGGCTTTGCTGTCTCCTCCCTGCTGGTCTCCATGCAGGATGCCATTATCAACCATCTTCCTGATAACATTGTGAACAAACTTTTCGCTTACACTCACTGTATTTAAAAACATTTTCGGCAAACATGAATCATCTCAGATTCCACAGTTTTTTTACATTTCCCCGTTGCCTCACAAAGATCAGTGGTGTTAATGTGTAGGGCTAGCCAATTTCGTTGTTCTTGAAGATCGCCCATGTCCCCGTATGAAATCAGTATGCCGAGTCTCTGAGAATCTGAGATGTCATGGCATCTCAACTGAAGCCTCTGACACACTTTGCCGTAGCATCGTTCCCTGAGCTATTGCTGATCTGGGACCACGACATTCAATGTCAATATACAGGCTAGGCCTAAATTTTGGTTAGTCATATATTGCCATTCTTTAACAATGAAAGAGGTTCCTCATGGTCATCATGTAATATCGGTGATAAAGTCTCTTTGCAATGTATATGTGGCAGTAAGTGTTAAGTGAGGGGGACAGGATTAAGGTACAATCAGACTCGTCAGAAGAAATGATAAGCATACAGAATTAAAAATTATAATGTCTATCTTGATATCCATAAATTTGAGTGTGGGCATCACTTAGACGAACATACGAGCGACAGCCAGTCTGGGATTAGGTCCGATCAAAGCAAACTTGGGAGCCGACAAAGAGAACCCTAGGTGGTACAGCGTTAAGTGATAACAATCGTTACCACCTTGAGCACAGCACTGGCTCAGTATAGAGTATAGAGCCTTTTGTCCAGACTACCTGCATCCATAGCACTCACTCATACTATGCCATATGGGCGTAAGCTGGATGCGCCCCTACAGCATAGTACAGGGTAGACCGTACATCCATTCGGCCACTGTCATAATTATGTAACTGCTGCATATATATTGAAAATTGGTTCACACACAATGTAGTACTCATTATGGTGACCAAGATGAGCAAAACAGCTCGAAACCTGAAAATTTCAGGATACGCTCCTATGGCATGGGATCTACGATATATATATGTGTCTAACAATTAGAAAGTAGTTAAATTCTAACTCGGAAGACACAGAAATGTCATAACTTAATCATAGAATGACATGCTTAAACTTACCTCTGGTGCTAAGGCTTCGAAAAAGTCTTTCTCCACACCCGCACCTAACATGCTTGGATGGGGATTTGATTCTAATCTGACACAAAAAAAAACAAAAAAACATAGTAATTAGTATACATCAATACTATTTGCATAAAAAAGGCTAAAATTAAGGGGATAAAAAAAATCCAATGCAAGTGAATATGACTGGAACTGCATTAACCTTAGTCCCGTATGAGACCTCTATAGTGGTCTCCTGCGCAACCCAGGTAGAATGCAGGGCCACTTTTGTGTTCCTTACTTTGCAACCCTCGTTCTGCCGGATGTCCCTTTTGTGGCATAGCAATGCAGCGTCTCCTGCTTATTTACCCAGTTGCTCCCACCGATAGTTTTTTTTGCACTAATTTTGCTTGTTTGTCTCTCCTGTCACCCCTGCTATATCTAACAAAATGGTATTGTTCGATTATGCTTATCACGATGAGATGTAGTGACTTTTTTGTCATACTCATGTAACAGTACTGACGGTCAGAAGTTTGGACTGGGAATAGTTGATGCTGGTTGTCATCTGTATACAATATGATAAGAAAGGGGCCATCTACTTATTTGAGAAGCTGTTTTACATGTAATAATGAATTCCGATGACAATACTAGGAGAATGGCTGCATAAGGGTGTCTGTCGGTAGGTTTTCCATCTGGTAAAACTGGGAGAAAATGACCAACTTTGTTATTGGTCGTCTTTATTTGATGTGGTAAAAATAAAGAGATATTCTGCTGTTTTGGTCAAACTACTTTTAAGTACATGTATGTACTCTTCAAGCTGGAAATCAAATCTCTTGCCAGTCATTAAGAAGATGTGCTTAGAAAACAAAAATAATGGAAGAAAAGAAAGCAATGTCATGATACATGTAGTTATTAAAAGTTAAGTGCCTGGCTTAAAAAACACTTTGTTCACCTGTGCTGCCTAACTTACAGACAGAAAAGTACAGACCTCTTGGGAAAAGGTTAAAACGTTTTAAATGGCCTGAAAATGTGGAAAATTCTTTATTAGGAGCCTTCTAAATAACAATAAAAGTTATCGCATGTCATCACAAGTGCTAAATCCAAATATCAAAGGGGTCACCTATGAACCCTGCAATTATTTTTGTTATTGTGTGCTGAAGTAAACATGATACACGTGTTCAAAAAGACCCGTTTGACTCCACTGCTGAGGGTAGCAGCAACATGCAAAGACTGGCCACCAGCTATCCCTGCACTGGATGTTACGTAGATAAGTTCACTCAACACGGGATGAGGGTTCAAAGGCTGATCCCCAAGTTTTGAACTTTGCTTTATGTCCAAAAAGCAAGTCTATTTCTCAGTCATATTATATCATAACATTCAGATAAAACTTTCAGGCTGTCAGTTATAAAATCATTTTCCATTATTATTCTCTACCTGTGAACTGCTGCGGCAAGAATGCCTATTGTTGATTCTTTTGGTGGCATAGATGAGTGACCAGGATCACCTTCTACAGATAATTTGAGTATAACCTGCCCCTTTTCACTCACACCGATGCTGTGAATATATATATATTACATTGAATCCAAATCAGACAAATTCAACTCTTTAGAAAATAATTTCATTCTTTCCAAACCTATAACATCATGCACCATTTTGTAAAGAATCTGAGATTTTCATCAGAACATTTTACTCATCCCATTGATTTTCATAGGTTAAATGACTTAGATGTGGGTGATAACCCTGAAGGTAACAAGGAGTAAGATGTGCACATAAAAGCTATCTGACAAAACGAGGAATACACAGTCCCGCACCAATTACTGGGTAAACATTCTTCTTGCAGCAAATAGTACTATAAAGATGCATTATTGGCATAAAAAGCAGAGTATCCCTTAACTAGGAAAAACTGTGACAGAGGGTAAATCATATTCCACTGGAAATTTGTTGCACAAAAACATCTGCAGCACCACATGTTGAAACTGGTATCAGACAGTCGCACAAGTTTCAAGCAGACTCACCACAAATCCCACGACCTCAAAACATAACCAGAGATAATTATAGTCCTCTATTGGGAATGGATGGACCTGGTGCTTAATTTGCATACATTAATCACATCTATTTTTTTTTCTCAGACTTCTCATAAATGAGAAATGACTGCCCTTGTTCAAGAATGATTCCTCAGTTCCATGCGTACTCTAAGCAGCGACGATTTCTGTTTCTTCCTCTTCCCGCACTTCCCATTTTCCAGTGTTCATATTTGGAAGTTTGACATTCTCCTACAAAGTTCATTGTCAGGAGTATTTCATTTTGTTTAAATGGTTTCTTTTTCCTGTAATTTGGACCCCATTCATCTTCCCCATTAATATTTTAGTCTTTATCTATCTTTCACTTTCATTATGACATATAGTTTGTAAACTTTGAAGTGGTTTTATCTATATAAAAAAACAGCAACGAAAAAAAATTCACTGCAGCGAGGAAGAAATGCCCAGACTTGAAAAAATTACATGTGAAAGATAGTTCTTTTTGCTACTATGTCTATTCTTTTGACATGAAAGCGACGTATCGTAATTTTGTAACAAATGAAAATAGGCCTAAAAATATCGAATAATGCTTTCTCCTCAACAATGATGGCCTCCCTCCTGCCTTTGTTTTGTTTCGACTTTAAACTTCCGGTTGCGTTTCAAAGTTTGAAGGCATGAGTTTCTGTGCTGCCTGCCTTATGCACGGGCTATGCGGGTGTTACTGTGCCAGTTGTGAGTTGTTTTCTACCTAGATCTACATTAATCTGTGTGCCGATTGTGCGTGTTGTTTTCTACCTTGATCTAATGATATTGCAACCCGTTCTTTGAACGGATCCATACGCTAGTATTTGAAAAAACATTAATAATCTAATTTTTTTTAAAGTTGTAAATCATCACGATCGCAATATCCTTTATTTAGGCTTAATAAAAACCACAGCCTTTGATATGGAGTTCAAGAAAATAGTAGGCTATAATGTTTACAGTAAATGATAAAATTGAACATATTTATACATGTAAAGGCGTATCCATTCATTTTAGTAGAAAGTTCCAGAGAACTCAAAGTGTTGAGCCCGCCCATTTTATGAATGCATTCAATTAAAACGGCCACAAAAGTGGGAAGTGTAGAAAAGCAGGTAAAAATGTAAACATTATTTCAAATAATTTATACTGCCATGAAGTTTCCATATTACTTATTACTTACATCGTGACATCTTTACACAGCTGTTAGATCTATGCGTGCGCTATCCCTCTATCCTGGCTAACGAGAAGAGAACGATGATGCCAAAAACACACTCTGATTCTAGGAGAATTTAATGTCTAAACTAAATATTTTTAAACATGCCTTCCGATATCCTGTTTGCACAATTCACAAAACAGAAATGCACTAGATCAAGTTATTTTAAAAATCTGAATCAGAAGAGACAAGCAAGTTCACAATGATAGTAGGTTAAACAGGATGGGTCAAGCCTTCATTCTGCCAGTATTTATTAACTTCCTCAATCGCATGCTGGACACATTTTTCCCAGTAGTCTGTATCAATGGCTGCCATTGCTTCTTTGGTTAGTTGTTTCACATCAGCAAGTTTGAACGACATGTTTTTGTCGGCAAGAGTCTGTTTAATTTTTGTCTGAACCATTTCAATTGGGTTCAGGTGCGAGTGGTAAGCTGGAAGTCTCAAACATGCATGTCCAGTCTCTTGAATTATTTTGTCCATCTGAAATGTTTTTGTTCTTCTTTGTTGTTTGGCAATTGACAACAGGTCTGGCTTCACGCTTGTTTCAGGAAATGATATGTGCTCTTTTACAGCCATGCTTGACTATCAGCCTTTTCTCGATTAAATGATGATTTTGATATACCAAGAGCATGTATTACCTGGCGGTCAAGGTTATAAAAAAGCGCCTTTCTTTTGGCCTTTCTGCAAAAGTATTCATACAGTTGGACAGAGATTTTCTGTAAAGTCATAAACTTTACTTTGAGTGGCATTGTAATATACAGTAAAACCTCGTTATACCGCCAAGTAAGGGGCAAACAAAAAATTGGCGGTATAACGAGAATGGCGGTACAACGAAAATACCATGTAGAACAAGGGAAATAAGTAATTAAGTAATTTACCACCATTGGACTGGCTAACATGTCTAAAATATTTCAGTTATCTCCCCTTATCTCTCCACTGGACATAAACCTCCGTTGCCGTAATTTGGAGTTTACATTGTTTTCATTTGTATTTTGTTGTTGTTGTTTTTTGTGTGTATGTGTATTGGAGTTTATTTATTCAGGAAATCACACCTTAAGAGTAAAAGTATTATGTATCGCAACACGACAAATAATGCTACATTACAATTCAGCAACAAACGTGCGTTGTTTGCATCGTACCCCGCGACCGGTATGAACCAGTTGAAGCATCACCTCGCGCGCGCTTAAGTTCGTTCGCAAACTCTCTATTGAACTGTGACCCGTCTTTCCCACTGCATGCCCCATCAGTAGGCCTATCAGGACTTCAAAAGCGAAGACTGTGTAGTAGGATTGGTGTTTGAGTAACAAGCACAGACTGTGGTGCCAAGTGATGTTCCGACTGTTGGCTGGATTTAGGTCGATGTGGGGAGTGGGGGTAAAGTTACGTTGGCGCTATAATGAGCAATATTTACTATACTCAAGTTATGAATGTAGCAGTCAAACTGTTGGCGGATGGCGGTATAACAAGATTTTTAGTGACTTTGTATAGGTGTCAGATCCGTACCACGGCGAAAAGCTGGCGGTATGCGGGAATGGCGGTATAACGGGTGGCGGTATAGCGAAGTTTTACTATAGATCAACAAATCTCGAAAAAGACATACTAATAATAATAGTTCGTCCATCAGGTATGATGATGACCTTAACAACACCAGAGGAATAAAGAACAGAAATTGTTGAGAATTTCAACACATGGACAATAAAGAGAACTAAAGGACACAGAGGACAGAATGGAAAGACTGTTCTTTCATGACTTATGGCTTCTCATGTGACTGATAAGTCCTATTTTTGCCCTGCAGACCCTTCCGCATAAATGACAAGAGTGCTCCGTTGGTTCAGTACCACTGGGCCTTTTCTTGCGCCATTCTTTTTTTGATAGCCTGCTGGACTCTGTCAGCTTCCCATGCTTTGCTGCCTCTGGTAAGGGCCGCCCTCCAATTTGCACGATCAAGCGAGAGCTTTTCCCACTCACTCACATCAATGGCAAAGGCCTTCAGTGATTGCTTGAGAGTGTCTTTGTAACGTCTCTTTGGGGCCCCAACATTCCTCGTTCCATTGGAGAGCTACTAATAATATGGTAATTTATAAATTCCAGTCTAGAAATGTATCAGACTGAGCGTGAAGACATCATCATGGTCCATAGGCTGCCATTTTAAAAGCCTTGTGAACACTGAAATTACTGCGTTCAATACATCCAGCTACCGGCAGGCAATTCCCTGAAATGTGTATTTTTACTCTAGACAGAATGAGTGAATTATTTAATTTGTATAGGATAAAATTTTTTGGCACAACCATAACACTTAAGGGGCCGTTCAAATATGATATCACGCCTGGAGGGGGGGGGGGGGGTGTCTGGCAAAAATGTGAGGAAGTGTGAGGAAGGGGGGGGGGGGGGGGGGGTCTCATGGTAAAGTGATATCACACCTTTTAGCCTACTTCAGTGTATTAGAAATAGATTGAAAACTAAGATTTTTTAAACATTTCAAACTAACTTTCATTTGCTCTCGTGTAAGTATATCTAGAATCTAGGTTATTTGTGTAGTTGTTGTATGTCAATTTCCATTTGAATACCTACAGAACAGCTATTTCTTTTTCTTCTTTAATACATTCCATGCTCCCCACTGCCTACACGTCTAGATTAGATCTAGATCTTTCCTTCCAGATTATCACAAATCTCTAGGCAATTAGAGAGTTCATATACTTATAGTTATATAGGCCTATAGACTATGGCAAAATCCTGTTGTATGTTGTGATTTCTTAGGAATTTGTTTTTAAAGATATAGATCTAGCAAAATGTCTAGGTAGTAGGTAGGCCCAAAAAAGTGTTGGCACTCTTAGTTTCTTTTACAACTAAATATAGTGTTTTTAGGGATGTTTTAGTTGTGTAATTTAAATTTTGTAATAAAAACTCATAAATGTATTTAGATGATTTTATCATGCTGTTTTAAGTCAAATAAGTCAACGCAATAAAGAAAACACTGAATATGCTGAAAAAACTAGATCTCTAAATCCATTCAAGAAAACAATAAATTTAGTTGTGGAAAAAAAAGAGTGGCAACACTTTTTGAGGCCTACCTAGCCTTTACCTACAAAAAAGTGTCAGACCTTAAGGGGAAGTCACTCTGCGGTAAAGCCCCCGAATTTTTTTTTACGAGAAATTCTTATCAACAAAGGATTATTTAAATTTCAATAGTCAATTCAGCTCACAATGGTCCATTGAAAATTTTAATCTTTACTTAGTATAGATATTCCAAATCTGGCAACCTGTATGTCGTCTGCTACCGATGAAAACGCCAAACAAATCTGATCGTATTTTGATTTCACAATGGATGGGGTCAATAAACTATATCATGATTTTTTCAAGGCCTTCACCGAGGTATATAGCACAATAAGTGGAACAGAGGTACAAAGAAGGGCGAATGAAAAGTAGGCGCAGCTGAAGGCCCAGGTCAAGGTGGGAGACATGGGGCCATACAATGAGGAGATGACCAAACTAAACATAAAAAAGACACCATCAAAGCCAAGACGTCTATTACATCGTTTTTTGCACGACAGTCAACAAGCACAAAAAAAGCTAGTGATCCTGATCCTAGGCCTACACCGACGCCGACACCAGCACAAGAAGACCCTTCTCCTGGCCCTGGTCATAGGCAAGAACAGAAACCTAATGAAAATCCATCTAAATCTCGTCGGACGCCAGTCCAGGACAGCATTACTGCGGAGATTAATGACCTGCGGGCATGTATTTTACATCTTCAAGCTGCACCAATCATAACACAGGATGTTTATAGAGATACATTAAAATCCAAGAAAAAGGATCTTGAGAAAAAAGAAAGCAAGCTGAAAGCTGGAATGAAAAGGAGTCAGACATTATACAACATATATATAGCTATTTCTATGCCAAATATGCCTTTGTAGCTTTAATTTATCAATGCATTTTACTATTTCGAAGTAGTCTAACATTTAATGTATAATGTCTTTTATATTGTCAAATGTGTGATATCGGGGGGGGGGGGGGGGGGGGGCAAAAATGTGAGGGAGTGTGAGAAGGGGGGGTGGGGGGGGGGGTCTGAAAATCCCCCAAAAAAGTGTGATATCATATTTGAACAGCCCCTAACCATGAATTCACAACTGTGCACACAAAAAAAGAAGTGACATAAAGCATTGTGTAACACATTTAGGTCCGCACTGTGCACACAACGCCGAGATTCATTGTGAGCCCTATTACATTTTGGCAGTCTACACCTTTGCTTCAGAAAATACTGTGCACTTGCATAAAGCATGAATCTGGAGCGCATTTTTGGATCACCAGTGAACACGGCAGAAAATAACAATGAAATAATATATAGGCTACCTACTGATATTTGTATAGATGTGAACAAGAACAGAGCTTTTATATTTTATAGGTCGCATATAGCCAAATTCGCTATTGCGAACACGTCTGTCAGATTAATAATTAGATTTATAACGTTTTTGCACATCAGATGCAAGAGCACACGCAAAGTTTCATTTCATAAGCTTCATTAGAAACGGTCGATTTCTTTTATCAAAGTGTACCATTTCAAACTTTACAAGCTATAGTTAGCATGAAATATTTCTTCATTGCATTAACTCTATTGAAAATAACAACACAAAAACTATTCCTTCTACTATTTCACCAGAATACCTGGCCACTGGTATACTTATTCCTGGGATTATGCCCTCTGCCACTGGGAGGCCCTCATCAGAAATATATTCCAATTCTTTCACTCCCTTCTCTTCCAGCCTTTTGGATATCATCTTTGCTCCATCATATCCAGCAACCTGGTGGAATGGAAGAATAAAATGGATGTATGTTATTTACCATTTAACATACAAATCATTTTATGATGGCTGCATTCCACTGAAGTTTTGTTTCATCATACATCAAGACAGCAGTGCAGTGGCGAGTATGGTTAGATGATGCCCTGCTATGCTCGGGGCCAGCTCCTTGATTGCATGCCCCAAGACTCAAGTATTAGGGCCTAGACACTCTCTGACTGGATGCCCGGGGCTGTCACCCCCTCTGCCTCCCTTTCTGCACACCACTGCAGCAGTAGATTGCTGCAAATAATCCATTAAATGAGCAATTAACTCACTTCAAAGATATTTAAATGATATGGAGGTAATGTAAAACTTACAATGGTTTCGGGCATGCATATGAAATTACAGTTGTGAAATAAAAAAAAAAAACCCAGAAAATTTTGTTTTGAACGGGTGAAAAAGGTTCAGATTCCGTTCAGTCAAGTTTCTCTGCATTTCGTTTGCAATTGTTAATAAATGTGTAATGGTAATGGCTGTTCATTTCATCAAATCCAGATTACAAGCATACCATTCATTTTGTTAATGGTGAATGAAAGCACAGAATTTTTCAACTTTTACGAACGCCCAGTTTAACAGTAAAATCAGGCAGCTCAAAAGTAATGTCTGCTTCTTCATACCCCTTGGCCTTATTTAGTAAATAAGCAGTTGCAGTCTTGATAAACACTGCTCTAATGGAGGACAGTATTACATACTCATGATACTACATGCAGCTGACTTTGCCCATTGCAATATAATATCAAAAATTATCTCAATATGAATACAAGCCAATGCATATTCAATGGTTCTCAATTTCTCAAAACTCACTTCTTCATCATGGCCAAAGGCAATGTAGAAAGATCTCTCTGGCTTGATATTTTTTGACAGCATGAATTCTACTGCTTCCAGAATACCCTGTCAAGTAATGAATACCAGGCTACAAATTTACAGATATTATATGACACAAGAATGAAAGGCAATGCAGGCAAATGGAAGGTGACCTCAGTCTCTCTTTGATGACTTCAAAATGTTGTTAAAATCAACTCCTCTAGCATGGAATTTCTTGACGATTATTCCACACTGGACCAAGCAATGGCAAGCAATACTATACTAAATTATTGACAAGGATTACCATGTTTCTATACTTTTTCAAAAAGAGAATGGCAAATTCATTTTACTCATTATTGTCACCATATGTGAGATGCAATGTAGATCTGTTTATGATAATATAAGTTCTAGTGCATACATATCACACACAACCATATGCCTGGCCATTCAAAATTATACATGTGAATATAAATAATGCCCTCCCCTCCCTTTTGTCCCATAGGGGGCCAACAGCACTATGCTGAGGCCCCCGAGAAACAAAAGAACTCATCCCTTTTGTCCCAACCCTTTCAAACCCAAATTTACTATGCAAGAGACTTGCAATGCATATTATAAATAAATTCACTCCACGACAGAAGAACACAAATACATACATGTATAATCATGTTATTTTCCTTTGAAGCAAATTACCATGCATGATGGACAGGCAATATACCTTTCAGGCTATTGGATTATTAGCTGATAGAATCAATGATTTGTGAACAAAAATGGCATTTTGTTAATGATTTTGACTGTGCAATACCTATAACGTTTGCATCACGAATTAAACATGATGAAATACAATGACTGATGCAGGCAGAAGATGTGCTGAGCTGATACTGATTAAGTCATGAAATGTAAATTCTTGATCATCGTTCATAATGAACGCTAAAAAAGACTATAAAAAATATGCAGACAAATGAAAAACACTGACACATGAAAGATGAAAAACAAAGTAAACTAAAACTAAAAAGATGAAGCATTGACTGTATCCCCTGGGAGATATTTTTATCTCTCCATTTTGACTCCTGTGATGACAAAAGTTTGTTGTTGCTATGCAATGAGCGACATTCAAACACATACAGCAGTAGCATACCATCACACACTGCTTGACATCAATAGCTCCTCTACCATATATGTAACCATTAACAACTCTTCCTGAAAATGGCGGGGCTTCCCAGACATCAAGATTGATAGCAGGAACTACATCAAGGTGGCTCATCAACAGGTATGGAAGCAGTTTAGGATTAGAGCCCTCGACATGGTACAAGATGCTGTAGTTATTTACCAGCTCCCACTGAATCAGGTTTGAGTTATGTAACTCTGGGAAATCTGTAAGGATTTTATATTTAAAATACAAGAATTTACTGCAGTGTTCTCAATCTGTGAATGGGCATGGATTTATATTTGAAAATGGCAAGAGATACTTTGCTTTTGCTGAACAGTGCAGTGAAGATAATTGCTATTAACCCTTGTCCTACGGGAGGCCACTCCCTGCGCAACACACGAGGCCAATACTGTGGCCTACATACTGCACACCGGGTCTAGCGGGAGGCCAATATATTGTATGGCAGCAATGCTCCTTGTGTTTTGTTTATTCGATTGCTGCCACTGTCGTTTTTTTCAGTTGTTTTTTTTTCACACTATTTTCGCGTGTTTATCTATCCTGACACCCCACTATATCTAACAATGTGGTATCCTCCGATTACGTTTATTACGATGCAACGATTCGTAACTATTTGTCATACTCAGGTTGTGACGGTCTGAGGTTCGAACTGGGGAAAATCTTGGGGAAACTTTTACTTTGATGCTGGTTGTTGTCTACATGTGAAATGAGAAGGAACGGGCCATATGTGCGTATTTGAGACACCATTCTATGTCTGCAATTATGAATTCCGATGTAATACTAGGGCATGCTGCATATCGACGGTGCTCCAAGCAAACCTCATAGCCCAGTTTGAGAAAATTTTACAGGAGAGACAAAAAACTGAATCGCGGCAACCCTAATCAATAAAATGGACTAAATGTCCGATTTTATACCTATTAAATAATGCAACACCTATGCCACCAAAAAGTCGATTAGTAACACCGAGCTGATAAGAATGACTGACAACAGAGAAGCCTGGAGTGCCATGGTCGTCGATGTCTGCTCCAGACCTGACACATGAAGAAGAAGAAGAAGAAGTAATGCCAAACACGTATGTGATGGCAAGTACCATTACATGTAACGATAATTATCATTTTGAAGAGATCTGAGTTTTGCTGTCGCTTAATAGCTCTAAGCGAACCTCTCAAAGGGGGTTTAAGAGCTTCGCTCGAGGCAGATTTCTCGGTCCGCCGACTCCGTGACCAGCTCGGCGCGAGATGGGTTGTGTGTGGGTAGTGACAGGACTCCCCGAGACGCACAAGACTGACAGGTGGCAAAAAGTGATCAGCCTATTGTATACATCAGTCAATAGGATTCGGACCTCAGAATCGGAGATTGACCAGTCTTCCTCATTACATCATCACTGGTCCGAGAAAAGAAATTTTTGTTTGAGGCTATATTTTTTTCCTTTTTTTTTTTTGGAATTTTTTTTTTTTTTTTTTTTTGTTAAGTTTATTTGTTTCAAAATAAAGTAACACATGTTACAGGAAAAGGAGAAGAAAGCAAAAGGTAACATGCATATTTTAAGCACCGATACAATAGAAACTTTTACTAGGACCTTCTTAACATTGCAAATGGACAAAATATAATATTGGATGAATTTATCTAGTTGAGAATTTTATTTAATCCTTTCTGTAAAATCAGGACCATCACTGAGGTACATTGCCGAGGCTCTGGATGCAGGAGACAGAAGAACTGCTTGCAGGTCCATTGAAATTACATGTAGTAAAATGTCTTGGTCATTCTCGGCCAAATGTTTGTTCTGAGCCTTTGTTTCCTGTGCCTCTGTCTTCTTTTGTCGATGAGCATTCCACAGAGTTTCTTCTAGATTGCCTTTTTCATAGGCGACACAAGTGTCACACTGATCTTTTCGTAGATGGAAGGCACCAGTTCCTCACAGACCATTCTCCAACAGCCAGGGTGCTGAGAAACAAAAATTTGCAAACTTCTGTCCTCTTGTCACCAGTTTGAAGGAAATATTTGAAGACCGTTTTATGTTCATCATGCTTGATCGCAGTAACCAGGTTTCTGACAAACAATCTTTTAGCCTCCCAGGATCCAAGAGCCCAGAACTCGTCAAATGTAGACATCCTGTCACTGTCAGCGTCACTCACATCATTGCAGTTTTTCCAGTTGGCTTTACATTTACAACACTCTCCAAGGACTCTGCGTGGCTTAGCAGTAGGCTTCACCTTTTGGTGATTGCTGGCTTTTGTACGACCAACATACTCGATTCCTTTGAGGCGATATAGAGAACTTTCTGCATGTCTGTACACAGTTTCAGTGGAGCTGGATGCTGTTGGTGCAGGGCTGTCTGGAGTGGAACATGGCTGAGGAGATGCACACTTGGAGGCTAAAGGTGGCGGTAGTTCTATCTTTGAGGACGAGGAAGCAAAATCAAGGGGTAGGGGTAGCTCTGATTCGTGGCTTAGTAGTTCTGAGTCAGGTAACAGCATCCAATCTGGCGGTGGGGGTAAATCGGCGTCTAAACATGGAGATGACACTGCCACTGTAGTTGAGGATGGTGATGGCTCAAGAGGAGGAAGAGGAGGGTTTGCTCCTGTAAATGTGGGTGGCACTGGCTCTGCAGATGAAGATGGCACCGCGTCATGAGATGATGATGGCACTGATGGTTCCCTGAAGTGTGACGGCATTGTCTTATCACATGAGAGCAGCACTGAGCCTCCTGCTTGGGACTGCCATGCAGTAGAGTGCAGAAGTAAGTTCTCATTCTTGTGGTCCAATTTCCTGGCCAATTCTGTAAATGAGACATCTGGGTCAAGGAGCACAGAGTCTACAAATAGGTCCATCAGCTCGCCATTCTCGTCAATGACATCAGAGACTATGGCAGACATGTCTAACCTCTCTCTATCTTCCGTTTTCTGCCTTTTGGCTGGTGTGGAGTGTGTAGAAGGAGGTGATTTGCGCAGTGTGACTGCGGGGGTGTTCATCATCACCATGTTTATAATCTTCATGTCATACCCCTTGTATTCCCTTTCCCCTCCTATTCTTTTCCTCAGTCTCTTTCTCTCTTTCTCCATCTCTACCAATGTGTGAATTTGTGTGTCAAATGACCGAGAGGGATATGGTCGACATGAAGAAAGGGAAGAAAATTGGGAAGGCCGGAATTTAAAGTGCCAGTATATTAATATAACTACATGTAAATTACAATAATTATTAGTATGCTAAATAAAAAAAATCAAGCCCTTACGGGCTCTCCGTCATTTCAATGTAATGACAATTATGCTTTGGTTGGCTGATATCAATTTAATGGTCTCTAAACGTGTCACACAATAGTTGTGTTATGGATTAGACGCCCCTGGGATGACCGAGAGCATGTAGCCATGTCGTGGGCATTGTCTATGGATTACGCAAGGCATTGATTTCGCATTACAAGTGAAACGCGGTGGCCCGTGTCACCTGGCCGGTCGTCTCGCCGGAGGCTTCCGAGGTTCGCTCAGAGCAAATACACATGGTGGAGATTTGAGAGGTTTGCAAAGATGCGTTTTAATTAACATCTAAATCTAATCATTTTTGAGGTCTAACATTTTTACTGGATATGGGGGACTATGTAACGAACCTGTTTAGCGGAAAAAAAGTTGGGGGTCCAAAATTCAGGTTTAAGAGGTTTGCTTGGGGCGCCATCCATGGGCGTATGTCTACAGGTTTTTCATCAGGGAAAACTGGCAGAAAATGACCGACTTTGTTGTCGGTCATTGTCTTTATTTGATGTGGTAATTAGAGAGACGTGTTCCTTTGATTAAACCGCTTTTCAGTACTTGTATGTATGTGCTCTACGACCTGGAAATCAAATCTCTCGCTAAAACTAACATCATAGTACGTGGAAGTATTACATCGTAGAGGTGGGAGAAGGCAATGCTACGATACATGTGGTTAGTAAATTAAGCACCTGGCTTAAAAAATAATTTGTTCACCTGAATATCCTGACTTAGGGACAGAAAAAGCACAGAGAGGTCTTGGCAAAATGATAGAACCTGTGTTAGACAGCATGTACATCATGTAAGCAGAAAATTCTCGGTTTTGGGCCTTTCATTTCATAATAAAACTTACTGCATATCATCACAAGTACTTTATCCAAATATCATAGGGGTCAATTACGATTTATCCATCATTTTGTTGTTATTGCGTCCCAAAGTATACACGTGTTCACAAGGACCCGATTGACCCGACCGCCGAGGTTATTGGCAACACGCGAACAATCGGCTGACTGGCCGCTGGCTATCCCCACACGGGGCGTTATGTGGATGAGTTCACTTATCGTTGGATGATGGTTAATATTATTACAGACCAGGGTAGTCAAGTAAACACATGAGCATGAACAAAGGAAACAAAAATTATGTTGATTTTCTTGTTCTTTTTGTGCACCCAAGTAATCAAGTATTTAATTCCATTGCATTTAAGTTGTAGGCCTCCTGAAACTGAAAGATAATTATACATGTAATACATGTCGTTGCCCGGCCCATCAAACCTCTGAAGTCCCGATTTACCTGTCTGGCTGATCATTCCTCCATACTGGACTTCAGAGCTTTGGGCTGGCTTTGCTCGCCTCTGATTCGCCCGTGATCTGGCCCATAAATCCTCTTGCCTGAACAACAGAGGTTTGCGCTTCACTGATTCGCTCAGAATCTGGCCCATCAAAGCTCGTAAGCTAGGCGATGAGAAGGCGCCTAGTTGTTCATGACACGGGTCTTTACAACTAGTGACATTAATTATGTATGGATGGTTGTGTGTGTTATGTTAACTGAGTCCACGCTTCATCATCTTGAATAATTATGTTGTGAATTGTTTGGTATGCGAGTCAGACTCTGACCTGATCAAATTAACTAAAAACAGCAATACTGTACGAAAACAGGCAAAGAGCCATAATCCCTTTCTTTATTTTATTCCATTAATTTCCGTTCTCTGGCTAATTCACACTATGCAAACACTAGTTAAAACATTTTGATGCCGCATACTTTCATGGAATGGGTGAGCATCTTTGGGGGCGCCAATAAAAACGGATTTTTGTATTTATAACTCTTTAATCCCATCTGGCAAATTTGCCTTTGTGCCATTGCAGCCCAGTTATAACTGGAGCAGGCACGTCGTCGCCACAGTGCAGCGCCGGTCGGCGTTGTGGAGAGTGAGAGAAGTGTGAGATTTTTGTGTGAAGAGTTTTTACATACCGAGAGCCTTTCGTCCTTGCAGAAATGTTTATACATGTACACATCGTTATCATACGTATTCTGTGACATTTTCAAAGAAAGTTTAAAGTTTGTCTATTGCCCACAATAATGTTACCGCATCTTTGATAGTTGACGAAGATATTTTTCCCGTTAGAAATAGTCTGTCATTGGAAATTCGTTTCTGCCCGAGAGTGAGAGAGGCATTATTTTTATTTTTGGGGGAATTCGTCAGAAAATGCCGACTTAATCAGTTAATGTCCAGTTGTGGGCAAAAAGAAAAAAAAGGTTCTTGCAGACTTTCTTCAAACAGTATTCAAAATAATGCAAGGTGACATCACGTTTTCGAGTTGTCGTTTCTGTTTGTGTGTGTGTGTATGTGTGTGGCTTCCCGATCTGTAAACCTATAGGACTAAGTCTCTTACCATCTCATCCCAAAAGACTAGAAAAAGAAATTATATGATGTACTCAAGAATTTAATCTCTAGCCTCGTTTATTTCTCCTCAATTACATTACATAATATAACTCTTGTTCGTGAATTTCTGTTAGACACTAAAAGTGTCAGCTCAGTCCTAGTATAGATAAATCCCATATTTTGCTTTCGTTTCATTTCTCTACGATCGTTTAAATTCATTAAAATGTATTCATAACTTTATGATAATGGTGAAAGTTGTGGGTCAGCATGGCCAGTATTTCCTGCTATTGATTGTCACCTCCAGAGCCAGCTGTTTGGTGTCATACACGGTAATAATGTGCCTATGGATCGGGTGGGCATTGCACAAGAGTGCAGAAGTCCGTATAATAAAGATCCGTGGAACTTAAAATCAAGTTATTCTACCTCAAAGTTTTGATGAAGGGAGGAACTCTGAGTATGCACATGAAAGTTTAAAGTACAGCCACAACATGTTTCTTCTCCATAGAGGCCGATTGCTAGTGGAATTAAGCACAGGAAAACCTACACATCGCAGCTAACGTCAACCCCAAAGAGCAAGAGGACATGACGGGAGGATATTTTCGAACAGACATCGACTATTGAAGTTCCTAACGTTCTCGGTGAAGCTGGGGATTTGCATGAAATATTAGATTCAGAATTCCGGATGCTCACCTAAGCTTCGATGACACTGACGAGTCAGGGACAAAAATAATTTATGTCTCTGCCATCCTTGAGAAATCTTTATTAAACTCATCAGCAGAAGGCCAGAATTCCCATGACCAACGAACAACAGCCACTGGTGACAGTACATGTACATCTAGAGCTGGCCATGATACAGTCCATACACAGACAGGCAGTTCAGTATTTGGCGAAACTCAGCACTCGTTGGACTCTTTCAGCCTACATTCAGAAACTCCGTCATTACGGGCCATTCAGCAACTGTTGGATTCCTCATTGCAACTGACAGAAGCATCTGTTGTGGAGTCACCGCAACAGCCATCCAAACCTCCCACCCCTCAGGGGTCCTCGAAACTCACAACAGAAGCTCCTGCCCTTTTGAGGTCATCAGAAACGACCGAACTCCCCATTCCCGTGGTGTCATCAGAACTTACAACAGATAGCCTTGACTTCCCAGATTCTTCAAACCGACCAGTCGAATCTCTCGTCCTTCTGGAGTCTTCAGATCACACTTTGGAACTCCTTGACCATCTGGGGTCATTAGAACCTACAACAGATCTCCCTAGCCTCCGGGGCTCATCACAGCAAGGAAGCGAACCCCCTGCTGTTCAGGAGTCTTCGCAACTGGAATACATACATAGAAACTTCTATTGTGGATCAACTGCCCCTTGTCACAGAAATTAATACTCTTGTGGACATGCCACCAGCGTCAGATCACACAACCGGTAACACTGCCCACCAGGTGTATAACCAGAAACTATGCAAAGAAAAGCGTGTCAAAGGAGAGGCCTATGTTGGAAGAAACTATGACAAGACCTCCAAGGCCTATCTTTCAGCTGACAGAGCAGCAAAACAAATGAAAGAAAGATGTTTCTGCAAATCGTAGGGAACCCAATGTTCTGAAATACCTGACTCTGACCGGGAGACCCTCTTTAAAGAATTTTGGGAAAAACTTGAAATCATGGGATGAAAAGTGCATGGCTGTTCTACAGTTTCCACCCGCTGCTAACCCGGTCAGCCTGGTCACGCACCGTTAAAGTTATGCGGTCACTTTGACCTTGGCTCAGTAAACCGCCGATAGCGTGTTAGTTATTTTCATGCAACGAAACAGTGACAATATCGACATTTAACAAAAAGAATCAAGTAAAAAAATTATTCCAGCAGATAAACTCTGAGCTTTAACACAATCTAATTTTTAATAAGGTGAATAGCATACAAGCACATGCAGAGAAAGCAAAGATTTTGTATGTATCTTCCGACATATTTTTAAGTGTACCGTACACTAAGTTTTTAAAAAATGATATTTAAAAATCTGAACGACAGATCTTTGAAATGTTTGGTGTCATGTAAACAAAAACATCGTAAGCTTTCAGGAAGTTTCATTTTTTTCATTCTATTCAGAAATGTCAGGCCAGAGTTTTCTGCTATTGTATGACAGTACACAATACAGCCTGCTACTGTCACCCCCACTGTCTTGTGGGTCATCTCGGGAGAGAGGAAGACTAGGGGAAGGTAACCCTGAATACAAATACCACACTGCCTTGTGTGTTGCTATGATAGCAAAGGCTATGGGAGTAAACCCAGACAGAAAATCAGGAGTGGAGACCCGAAGGTGGTTGTCAGGGAGAACTGCATCAAACTGGCTTCCAGCATCTCCTGCAGCCGGACTAGTTCCAAATGTATTGACCTGGTCTCTCCCTTGGGTTTAACTAGAATGGCAGAGAGAGGGGTGGTGCCTCTGGGCAAAGCACCATCTCTTAAAAATAGCCCAGGCAAGGCAGCAAAACGAGGAGGCGTTTGCTCGGGCTTGGCAAGCGTCTGTCTCTCCTCTATAAGCCCACCCATTTCCGATTTGGAGAGGACACTCCAGCCATCCGTTACGGATGGGCACAACACGGGAGGTGGCAGTTACCGGTGATAAGCTCAATCCATTTGGCGTACGGATGAGCGCCAGGGGTCCCCTCTGTCGGTGGGAGCGGCTTTTCAGCTGCATTGATCAACTACCGCCCGCCGTAACCTGGGCAGCCCCCAGGCAGTTGGGTGTTGTTCCGCCACGTCAGCCTGCTTCATAAGGTGGTTGGAGCTAGACCAAAAGTCGAAAAGCTGACGTAAAGTGTGCACCTGGCAAAAACAGAAAAATACTAAAACTTGGTACCTGGAACGTCAGAACAATGCGCCCAGGCTTGCAACAGCAAGATCTCACTGATATTGACTCCATCAGGAAATCCCAAATTATTGATCGAGAACTTCAGCTACTAAACATCGACATCGCTGCCCTTCAAGAAACTCGACTTCCCGACTCCGGGTCAGTCAAAGAAGAAAACTACACCTTCTTCTGGCAGGGCCTTAGCAGCGAACAGCCGAGAATCCACGGCGTGGGCTTCGCCATAAAAAACTCCCTTATCAATTCGATCGCAACTCCAATTGGAGTGTCAGAACGCATCATGACACTCAGACTGAACACCCGGTCTGGTTTTACCAACATTATCTGTGTCTATGCCCCAACACTTACCTCCTCTGACGAAACCAAAGACATTTTCTACGAGGCATTGCAGAGGACTCTCCACAACATCCCTCTCACCGAAGGCCTGCTAATTCTGGGTGACTTTAACGCTCGAGTGGGAGCAGATCACTCCGCATGGCCAAAGTGCATTGGGCACTTCGGCATTGGCAACATCAACGAAAACGGGCAGCGCCTTCTGGAGCTATGCTCCGTAAACTCATTATGTGTTACAAACACGTACTTTGACCTTAAGAGATGCCAAAGAACATCATGGCGCCATCCCAGGTCTGGCCATTGGCATCAATTAGATCTTATTCTCTCAAGGAGGAAGAGTTTGGGCTGTATAAAAATAACTCGTTCCCTCCACAGTGCTGACTGTGACACCGACCATGCACTGGTAGTCAGCAAAATCAAAATTTCGGCCAAGAAAATATACAGATCAAAAGCCCCTTCAATCCCTAAGATCAATGTAACAGCAATCAGAGATGAATCAAATAGAAAGTCATTTGAAAAGTTATTTGCTGAAAGCATGGATAATGTCACCCAATGTGACTCGGTAGATGAAACATGGAACACTCTCAGTTCAAAAATTCATGACTGTGCCATCAAGTCTTTTGGACAGCATAAAGTTTCAAACAACGACTGGGTAGCCCAGAACAGCGAAATTCTCCTCCCTCTCATTGAGCAAAAGAAATCTGCTTTCAATGAGTATAACAAAAATTGCAATCAGAGAACAAAAACCTGTTTGAAAAATGCAAAAGCTAAACTTCAGCTGGAGGTAAGACGTTGCGCCAACAAATACTGGACAGACTTGTGTAACAGCATACAAGAGGCAAATGAAAAGGGAGATATGAAAACCGCCTTTAGTCAGATGAAAGTAGCTCTTGGGCCAATCATCACCAAAAGCGCCCCACTTAAGTCTGTAAATGGTGAACCCATCACAGATAAAAATGAACAACTGAATAGGTGGGCAGAGCATTACTCTCTGTTGTATTCAACTGAGAAAAATATACCACCAGATTTTGAGGAACACCTCCAAAAACTGCCAATAATGGCCGAACTTGACGCTGAACCTTCCTTAGTCGAGCTTTCCAATGCAATCGACCACCTGTCTGCTGGAAAAGCCACAGGAAGTGACAACATTCCTGCAGAGGTATTAAAAGACCTAAAAGGCCCACTATTACCACACCTGTATAATCTGTTACTGCAGTGTTGGAAAGAAGGCGTGATACCACATGATATGAGAGACGCCAAAATTGTCACACTTTACAAGAACAAAGGAGACAAAGGCGACTGCAACAACTATCGAGGCATATCCCTCCTCAGCATTACTGGAAAGGCTTTTGCTCGCGTCATCCTCTGCCGCCTTCAACAACTGGCGGAAAAAGTCTTACCAGAAACACAATGTGGCTTTCGAAGCAAATGATCAACTATTGACATGATATTTGCACTTCGGCAAATCCAAGAAAAATGTAAAGAACAAAACAGGCCGCTTATAACATGCTTTGTGGACCTAACAAAGGCTTTCGACACCGTAAGCCGATCTGGCCTGTACGCAGTCCTTAAATCCATAGGCTGTCCACCAACATTGCTAAAACTTATTGCATCCTTCCACACTGACATGAGGGCATGTGTCAACTTTGAGGGCTGCACATCCAATTCATTTGCTGTAAACAGCGGTGTGAAGCAGGGATGTGTTCTTGCTCCTACCTTATTTGGTATATATTTTGCAGCCCTACTCAAGAATGCCTTTGGTCAATGTTCAGGTGGAGTACTTATTAACACCAGAGTGGACGGCTCCATTTTTAATGTTGCCAGACTAAAAGCAAAATCTCGTACAGAGCATGCTATGTTACAAGAGCTCCTCTTCGCAGATGATGCTGCAATCGTGGCCCACGATGAAACCACGCTCCAGGCTCTCATCAATAGCCTTGCCAAAGCCTGTGACAAATTCATGCTAAAGATCAGTGTCTCAAAAACTGTAGTTTTGACACAAGGCTTGAGAAACCCCAACCCAATCATGCTGAATGGCTCTCCTCTGGAGCAAGTGGGAAAATTCTGCTACCTAGGCTCAACCATCAGTGGTAGCACAGACATAACAACTGAAATAAATGCCAGAATAGGAAAGGCGGCCACAGCTTTTGGCAAACTCTCAAAAAGGGTGTGAAACAATAGCAAGCTGACCATCAAAACAAAGGTACTCGTGTACCAAACTTGCGTCCTAAGCACCCTGCTGTATGGCTCAGAGACATGGACCACCTACTCCAAACATGAAAGATCCCTCAACTCCTTCCACCTGCGCTGCCTACGCAAAATTCTCAAGATCAAGTGGCAAGACAGGATCTCAAATATCGAAGTTCTGAGCCGAGCCAACATTCCATCAACTCAGGCTCTTCTAGGCAAAAAAAGACTGCGGTGGCTTGGACATCTCCACCGTATGGAAAATGATCGCATCCCCAGACAAATTCTCTACGGGGAACTTGCTACTGGCAACCGACCCAGAGGTAGGCCACATCTGCGATTCAAAGACACTTGCAAGGTCACGATGAAAGCATTCAACATCGACCCCAATGAATGGGAGAACCTTGCAAATGATCGAAGCAGATGGAGACAAAAATTGCGCAGTGGCACGCTCGCAATAGACTTCAAGGCAAAAGAAACATACCTGACAAAACGACAGAGGCGGAATGAAAACACTCGCCAAAGTGAACCCAAAAGACTGACCTGCAATCACTGCCATCGCACTCTCGGGTCAAACATTGGTAGAATAAGCCATGAGAGAAGCTGTCAGTCAAAATGAAAGTGAATATTCTAGCTGCTAAGACCGTCTGTAAAGACGCTAAAGGCCATATATTCAGAAATACGGCATTTACCGCTGAATTATCGACATCTACTTAGTGAATCTATCTCACGAAACTGTGAGACACTTGTTCTCCATACATACACATTTTGTACACAAAAGTTTCCAATGGACTATTTACAGGCTAGGTCTATATAATTTGTCTATTCCTTCATCTTCTTTTTCTTCCTTGTTTCGGGATGAGCATTCTCAGTGCAGAGGCATTCTGCAGGCGGTGTGCTTCGACGGTGGCTTTTAGCTGCTTTCCCTTTCCTTTAATTCCAACTGTTCTTCTCTCTATCTTCGCTAAACTGGAGTGAATCAGTTCACCACCTTGTTCACCCAGCAAACCAAGGCCAAATCCAATGTTCTAATGAAAGGCAGACAGTGGTGTTCAAACATGTGCCGTTTTGGTGCGACTGTGTTTGGAAAAAATCGTCTGTACAGTATATGTTACGATTTTTGTTTCTATTGTGTCATACTCTGATGGATTGATTTTGTCTGTGTGGGAGATGAGTTTGTGAACTTGAGTATAACTACTGTTGAGTGAATCAAACTAAATGGGCTATTGCCTCAGCTGCGCCTACTATGTGTTGATCTGATGTAAGGTTTCTTATGTATGTACAGATGTGTTTGGTAAGACTAGTGTGAACTGCATGCTTCAAATACTGATTACAATGGTTTCCTATCAATGAATGGCTCTGATGAGGAACAATGCCGTAGCTTTCCAATATCTTATCAAGACTGCCAGTGACAGGGCCCGTTCTTTTAACTAACGGGGTTATTGTCATATTTTGAAGTTCTGCACACGCATCAACCTCATTTCGATACCTACATCTATCTGCTTCAGTCTCTGAAAAGACGAGACAGCCTTCTAAATATCGCAGTTGATGCTCCAATCGCTTCTTCTGCGCTAATGCTTGAAGTTTGAACATATCTATCAAAACCAGATGTAGTCTGATCATAGTGGTAGGTCGGCTCTGAGAAAGTCTGAGCCAACTTCAAATCTAATGTATGGGTGTCAGCTTCAAGCAAGTTGTGGTGCCTGAGCGTGATGCCTAACAAAATATGGAGGTAGGGTTCAATCTCTGTAAGGGGTTCCCTTACGCAGTTATGAAAACGCCTAGCACATGCTTTGTTTCCTTTCCCTACCGAAAAAAATCTGCAGCTCGTTCTGATCATTGCCCGAGTTCGCTCTCTTGCAGGACCTTTCTCTATCTGAATATCATGTGAAGTTGACAGACACCACAAGCAAGGATAAGTTCCTCTGTGGCCTGACAAGCCATACAATTTACAAAAGAAGTCGTAGTCCCCAAACAAAAACACGTGGATTGTCTTCTCTTGCCATTTTCTTGCCTGAAGACTTTCAATCCCTGTTCCAAGTTTTGAAAGAACTGCTTTCAAAACCTCATAAGTATCTTTCCATCTAATCATAGAGACAACATGGGTGTTCTCTCTCGAATTTGGTTTGTTGATGTTAACCTGTGTCGAGATTTTTAAGCTGCCCCTACCATGATCACCACCAACTTTAATCCAGATTTGGTCCTCTGGAATGCCTTGCTCGTGCAATGTAAGTTTTCCGTCCTTCTCGTACTGATCAAGAAGGTCAAGAACAAACTTTTCAAAGTCGGGGACTCCTGCAACTGGCTCGCCCTGCATGCTGGGCCCTATCTCTGAGGGCACCTGAATTGAGCCTATTTCTACTGTATCTTTAATTATGTGTTTGTAAATTTGCCTTCCTTGGTGCTCACTAGGGATGCAGACTCCAACATTTTTCCACAATCTCCTCTTCTCTCTCTCTCTTGATGCCAGGTCAATCCCATTGCCTCTTTCATTGCAAGAGCAAACTTAGCTTCAATCACTAATCTTTCTTTTGTTCCACCTTTGAGCAAGATATTACGCCTAACAACACCCTATTGTCTCTTGAAATCTGATGCATGTTGAACCTCTATGTCATCCCTCCCACATCCCCCGACTGTCTGCCTAACTTTGCTAATAATGTTTGATCTTCGTTTTCTTGTAGGTAAGCTAGCTAGGTTGGAGATTTTCTATGTGTAATTATCTTTTGAAAGACTAATGGCTGTCCTCTGGTCTTGTATCGTATCTTTCCTTTGTCTGCTGAAGTGTAAAATTGTCTTCGTGTTATTTGTCTTGCGACTATTTCCTCTAAATGAGACAATGGCTCTGTGATAGATTTGTGGAGTACTGATTCAAGTGTTGTTTCAGTTAAGTTTGCAAATATAGGGAAGTTGTGCTGTTTTTGTGTTCTTTCTGCTTGCGTTTTGGTGTTGATGTTACAGGTGGTGTTTCTTCTGTAAGTTCACTGAGTGTGGAGATTTCGTGTGAATCTGTAATTGTGTGTTCTTCAGACAGTAGACTGCCTCCGTCTACGCTTTCGTCTGCAGTATTAAAGTCTGGGACTGAAGTTTCACATGATGATATTGTGGCTGTCTGCGATGTTTCTCGGGTGTTTGTCTCTTGCGGGTTGTTCTTTATACGGCCCCTGTTTTGCAGTGCATAAAGAGCACACACTACACATGCAGCCATAGTCGTTTTTGTTGAATGGTATCCATACGTGAGCACTTTGTTCCACACATTTTTCAGCAGTCTGGAGAGTTAAATCTCGCACTTGTTTTCTTAGATTATAAATTCGTCGAGCACATTTGTTGCACAGTGTATCTTTTTTGAAATTTTTACACACAAATCGGCTCTTGTTAGCCTTCTTTGCATTTTGGCTTCTCTCCCCACGTGTCCAGCAAAGTTTATTGAGACACTCTACGTGCAGTTCGTAAGAGTGTTCCATTTTTGTGTTTCTAGCAAAACGTTCCACTTTACAAGAAGTAAAGATTTGTGCCCTATGTTTTAAAAGCCAATGCAAAACCAGACAAGAATGCAGTACAGTACTGCGCACACACAAGAAGCAGTAACAAAAACGTCTCTAATCCACAAGTGTTTGAATAGAATGAATTAATTTTTGCACATAATTATTCCTAACTGGTTCTTGCAACAGATGAAGGAAGAATAAAACAAATTAATCGTTCACACTTTTAAATTAAAAAGTCGATTCACAAGTATATTTCCAGTGAATGTGAGAAAGAAGGCTGTTAGGTTCACATATAATAATAATAATAATAATAATAATAAGAGCATTTATATAGCGCCTTTCGCCGAGGCCTCAAGGCGCTTAACATTGTCCACCATACGCGCACACACACATACTAAAGAACGGTCACACTCACACAAATCATTTATCTAAATATTTTTTTAACAGGTGAGGTTTTAGTTGTTTTTTAAAACTCTCTACACTGCATGCTGATCTCAGGGAATTTGGTAGTGAGTTCCATAATGCAGGTCCAATTTTACTAAATGACCTGTCGCCGAACGTTTTGAGGTTGCACCTAGGTTCCACCAAGAGCCCCAAGTCTTGAGATCTCAGGGCCCTGGGAGGAGCATAGGGACAGAGAAGTTCACTGATGTATGTAGGTGCAGTTGTTGTGACACTACAGTATCAAAACACAGCAATTTTGTATTCTATTCTGGCTTTTACTGGTAACCAGTGAAGGATCGAAGCAAAGTAATGTGTGCGGGTTATACATGCGAGTCTCAGCTTTTAGTTTTATTTGATACCTTGCACACCCAAGTCAGTGTATACTGTAATTTAAAGTTCGTGCACAGTTGTAAATTCAGGCTAAATTGTTGAAATTCTACCCGACTCGCCTCACAGCGATATCGCCGAGATTTGTAAGCGGGGCCCGCTTGTCAAGCAAAATTTATGACCTCTGGCGGTCAGGCCGAGATGACGGGGGTCAAACTAAGTGCGCCGCTGGGGTAGTGAAACTGAACGGCCGTGAGCGAGTATATGTGAAGACTTTGATCGACACACCCGTGAAAAATGGATCGGACAAAAAGCAAAACGTCCTAAAATATTACCTGAAATCAAAAGGAGTGAAGAGTACAAGTTTGTCAAAAAATGTTTTTATGCACTTTTGATCTCAAGGACTGGACAGTAAGAAACTGGTGCCTTAACCCATACCCCGCGCTACCCGTAAAGCCCGCTGCACGGTCAGTGACCTTACTGACGGTGAATCTTATCTGGGGTCACTGACCCGTGCCGCTATGCGATGACCACAAATGCTGTCCACGTGGTTCGGTTTTTATTGATCGGTATGAAAACATTCGCTGCTATGCCTTATTACGTTTGATAATGAATTAACCAGCAAAATCTTAGTCTGTCAGTCTCTAACCAATGATCTGACTTATGATTCCAAACTGACAGCTGTAGTTTTCGTGAGAACGAAGCATGATAACTAGCCACGCCCTCCCAAGCCCTACACAAATGGTTTCATCCTGATTGACACATACTAATAAACCAATGTGGGCATTTGGGGCAAAGATTATTTCAGAGCTTGTTTCTGATTGGTTCTTAGATACAGACAACTCCAGATGATGATCAGCTTGTGAGAAAATGAGATAATATTGCAAATTTGTTGAGCAACAGTTCGCATGTCGATGTTACATCTTTTGAAAGTGTGGGGAGAGCCTTTGAAAGCTTAGTCTTTGTGATTCCGACCAGTGGTTCACTGGTTAACATGTCCATGTCACAATGCGTTTGATTTAGAAGAGATACAGCGAACAATAACACGGTGGTTACGTCTCAAAAAGGTCAGTGACCCCACGCGCGAAAATACGGCTTGCGCGGTCAGCTTGACCTTCCCGACTTTTGCCGCCCGTGCGGCATGAGCGCTTGCGAGTAAATACCGACAATTGCCGCCCCTCGCAGGGTGAGGGTTAATGAACAAACGCAAGGGAAGAAACGTTCTTCTTATTATGATAGGGCCTTAGAGCGAAAGAATCACTGTGTGGATGACTTCTTGGGAAAACTGAATACCACGCCATCCCACTACTGCAGAAAGTCAACAAAAAAGATGTACGTGGAAAGACAGTTTCGGTCCATGACTGACCTGTACGATGCACACAAGGAGCTCTGCAAAATGGATGACATTAATCCCGTCAGTATTAAAGTCTTCACATCCCTATTTTACAAAAAGATCCTTGCCTTATTTATGCCCCGCAAGGATCCATGTGATGTGTGCGTTCAACATGAGCAAGGCAATCTGGAAGAAGAGATATTTACTCAACACATAGAAAAGTACAAAGCTGCACAGGCAGCCAAAAATGCAGACAAGGAAATTGCATTAAAAAATCCTGGTGTACTCGCCATCACCATGGATTTGCAAGCCGTGCTGCTTGCTCCAAGCTTGCAAGCTTCGTCGCTATATTTCAAGACAAAGCTCACTGTTCATAATTTCACCATTTTCAACCTAGCTACCTCAGATGTAGACTGTTACGTATGGCATGAGGTTGAGGGAGGCCTTACTGGTAACGAATTTGCCACCTGTATCTCCAACTATTTGTCATCGCACCCCAGGTCTAAACAGATCATTCTATACAGCGACGGTTGCACTTATCAGAATTTAAACAAAACTCTTGCAAAGGCACTGTTGTACATTGCCATTAAGACAGGACAGGAAATTGTTCAAAAATTTTTGGAAAAAGGCCACACTCAAATGGAATGCGATTCCGTCCACTCAACTGTGGAACGAGCCTTGAGGAAGACTGGAAGACAGTGTGACATTTACTCTCCAGCTGATTATGCACGACTGATTGCTCATGCCAGAAAGTCAGGACGACTGTACAAAGTGCACTATGTGTCGTATGACTTCTTCCAGAATTTTGAAAATGTCGCTGCAATTTCCTCAATAAAGCCAGGGAAAATGGTTGACGACCCACAGGTAGTGGACATCAGGGCATTACAATACCTACCAGATGGGAGCATCAACTTTAAGTTAAATCACCACAATGACTGGTCTGCACTTCCCAGATCTCGAGCTGACATGAAGCTCACAGTGAATGCAGCACCACAACCACTGTATGAAGCCCAAAGAAAGATCAGCACAGACAAATTTCGTCATCTTCAAGAAATGAAACCTGTTCTGCCAAAAGACGTAATATAATTTCTATGACAATTTGCCACATTAAAAAGAACATGAAAAACCATTCTCCAGGGGAAAAAAAATCGGTCGTTATAAGGTTGTAGAGTATTTTTCCTTTTTTTTCTTTATGCCATAGACTGAAATAACATTTCAATGTTGCATTTGGTACCTGAAATATTCTATATTATATCCATCATTTACATTATGATTGTGAGGATAAAACACTGTTACTTGAAATTGTTGAGGTAAACTATCCAATTCTTGCTCTGCAATTCCTTTTAAGGACCGATCCCTGACAACAACAACAAAAAAAAGAAAAAAAAGAAAGAAAAAAACCCCAAAAAACTTTGCAGTTTTGCAAGGTGATGATGATATAACAGGCTGATGATGATGAAAGGCAATTGTTGCCACTAATATCAAACTGAGGCTTGAATCTTTTCAAGGATTAATTTTCTGCCAGCTGATCAAAACAGCAGTAAACTGCAGTGAACATTGGTTTTGCGAAATAGCAAACACACCCCTCTATATAACTGGTTAGCGCGGGAGGGCTGATGGGCCAGATTCTGAGCAAATCAGTGATGCGAAAACCTCTGTTGTTCAGGTAAGAGGATTGATGGGCCAGATCGCGGGCGAATCAGAGGCGAGCAAAGCTCTGAAGTCCAGTACGGAGGAATGATCAGCCAGACAGGTAAATCGGGACTTCAGAGGTTTGATAGGCCGGCCAACGATGTGCTTTATGAAATATATTACATGCATAGAAATATATGTCTAGAGATCACATCTATATGATGTATACATATATTTCGATAGTTATGGCCATTTGAATATATTGCACTATTTGACCTACAGTGCAATCCTAATATCTCGACATCAGTGGGACCGTTTGACTTGTGTCGAGTAAAAAGAAAGTCGAAATAGAAGATTAGTGATGGAAGAGAAAAATAAGGGGGTGTGTGTGGGGGATTAAACATTACCATAATGGGAAGTGTCCAATAAATAATGCAATTATGTCCCTTTTTCTTTTACTTATCGGCATATTGTCACTCGTTCCTTCAATATCACTGTTGGGCGGAGCAGTTGCGTGGCAAAGATTTGCCGATATCGAAGAAATGCTGTAGCTATCAAATGCGCAGTGCTTTACTTTTTTTTTTAACCTCGACCTGACTGTTTCTTCAGAAGAAGTGATGATCCCGATACACACAGTACAGCAGTTAACCGAGAGATTTCGGTCAAGGCCTAGTGTCAACGGCGCACGAATGTTTTGTGGGTGAAAAAATTAGTCTGTAGTATTCTGTAATTTTACTGCCGTATGCTTATGCAAGGCACTCCACACTCGCTTTACTGAAGCCAAGGATCATTCTCTGTATCCATACACCCTCTCTCCTACCCCTCCCCGCCAGCACCGCAAAAAGAAATAAAGAGGTTTTATATGTGGGGAGTTTCGGTAGCACAGCAGTAGATCTAGTGCACTTCTTATGCCGCGGTTGGGGAGAAATGTATCGATATAAGAGGAAAGAATGCAATAACACGTAGAGTTACGGGGAAATACTTAGTAGCATTAATGAAGGAACAGGCTGGGACTTAAAAATTGTGTCGAGTTACCCAGAATGTCGAGATAAGTGGACTGGATTGTAATTTGTACTCACTCCTAACAATAAACTCTCCAAACATCTTCAGAGCAGTTCTATTGTATTCATGGAAGTCCTGGCTCACAGTATCAAACTGCAAAGCCTTCTGGAATCGCAGTTTTCTCTCCTCTGACAGTGGGATGAAATCAGCATCTGTGGCCTTGCACTCATTTATTGATGGACTTCTTTTTGAGAAATGGACAGTTCGAACTAACAGAACTATCACAAGAACTGTCAGGGCTGATAATCCAATCCCTTTTATCATCTTGTTGAAAGAGCAAAAAATATTTTGACCTGGAATTTAGCAATGATTGTGTTGTATAAATATGATATCTGATGGTTACTCGAGATTCATTGCAAATCTTTTATTCACACACACACACAATTTTATAAGATGGTGCCACTGTAGAACAGATCCAATGTTTCAGGGATTGAAGAGTCTCTGAGACATTTTTTTTGTTGTTTTTGATTCAAGCATGGAAATGGTAAAAAAGGCAAACAAAGGAAGGACTTCCAAATGCGTTCCATAGCCTGAGTGAAAACCATAGCTACCCCGGGGGCTTTCCCTGATATGTCAATCTGACTACTGCCCAGACGAACATCGGCCTACGGCCTCGATGATACAAACTGACTAGACCCTCACGTCGTTACATGACAATGCCTATGCACTTGTCGAGCTATGGAACGCATTCGGAAGTCCTCCCCAAACAAATATATTATATGCAATTTAATAGGGTTTCTTGACTGGGTGGTCGGGACATACGTACGGAACTCTTTCCAAATACATCATTGTACACAGTCTAGATCAACATCAATAGGCCTAGATTTACTAGGTTGTAGATCTTTAATTTAGGGAGAATCGCTGCCCTTGGCATTTACATGTCTCACATCAATGCTACTACTACTTTACTAATACTACGTCATATAGGCCTACTTTGTATCACTTAGATCTAGATCTATCTAGATCTAGTCTAGATCTATAGTCAATGCACTAGGTGCGGTCAGCATGTTGGTGCGGTCAATATTTGTTTTTCCATACAGTTTCATTTACCGGTGTTTTTGTGACTAATCCACGTTTTGTGACGTTCTTATCAAGACATCACAACATCACATAGCATATGACTGCTGTCTAAGCTTGTATTTTGCCTTGGATAATTTTCCCAAATTTTGTGTCCCCACAACTTCAATCTTGAGTTCAATGGTAAATATGGGACCCTACAGTTTTCTCCATTTAGTGGTCTGGTGTAAGCTCACAGAAGTGCTCTGGAAACTCTACTTTGGGTGGATTTTCATTAAAAATATGTTTTCTGGCTATTATGAGCGTGATTATGCACATATGGCGCTGACTGCACTGACATGCATTCATCTGACACCCTGCATGAGGTGCAGTCACTTGAGTCACTGGTAATTGATTACATTATAAAAAAGAGTTTAAAAAAGAGCCACAGCATACCAGCTAATAGTAAACAACTGAATTTAATGAGAAACAATGAATAATATTATGGTACAATCTATACATAGGCTGGATCTATATTTCAATTTCAAGGCATTTTGCAACTTGATCAAAGAATAAGTCTAGTAAATTCAGCATGAGGACAAGAATGAGTGGGAAGACAGGGATTTGGAAAAGAGTTGGATGGGAAGTTGATTATCAGATCTATTTTGATATTGATCGTACCGAGAGCATGCACTGATGGCACTTACATGCAGGTGACTGCACGACCAGCAACTTGTGACTGCACCACCAGCAGGTGACCGCACAGACATGCAGTTGATGCTTACACATGAAAAGTGTTCTGACCAGCACAGATTAACTGAGAGAGAATTTTAAGTGTTCACTGAAAAGCCCAAAGTTCAGTGGTTAAACTGAACCAGTCAGAAGCTCGCTGGACTTTGTTTACTTCTGGGCATTTACCATTTCCTGGCTCGTGACCGCACCTAGATCTAGATTCTAGATCTAGTGCATTGACCATATATCAGGTCTTGCCGATGCTTGGCACGAGTTACTGACACTACTGACGAAACTGCCAAAAGTATTTGCTTCAAATTTTTTTAATACAGGTTACAGTTAATTGATCTCAGATCATAAAGCAACCAACAATAATTATTTATAACTGACATATGTCGCGATACTGCACGTTTACCGTAAGTATGCGTCTAGACTGTTCTGTTGGCGTTGCTCTCCCCAATCCTCCGTCACTTCGTGTTTGATTAGCCTACCCGCACGGACCTCAGGCCTACCTTGCCTTGAATCTTGTGATGCGTTTTGAAGACAGAGTAGCCCATGGAGGTACTAATGAAGTAGCCTAGCCTTTCATTGGTCAGGTTTTTTTTTTTTTCCATCCACTAAACTTTAAAAAAAAAATCTTCATTAGACTAGGAGGTCTTGGGAAACTTAAAAAAGAAATAAATTACACATAGACTGACACAAAAGTCAAAGTTGTCTCATTGAGTTTCTAACAATTTTCATGTGAAGAAAATTCCCAAATGTTACGGTTTCTGAAAAGTTCCCACCAGAAATTTCCACGCATATTGGTATGTCGTGTCGTCCACTTTCGCTTTCTCGTCCTCCCTCCCTTTTTTTTATTTTACAGTTATTCCCGTGAAGTTTTTTCAGTCACTGAAACCAAAAGTTGAGACCATCCCTGCGGAATCATTGGTACATGTAGTAGATTCTAGGTAGCCAGTTCTTTCTTCTTCTTGCACTCAGCGTTGAAGAAAATGGAAGATGCACCAGCAAGTGAATTTTCAATGCCGGTTTTCGAGAATGGACATTACCTCAATCCTTGGACAAATTGGAGGCCTCCAAAATTCTCATGGAACTTGCTCAGATTCCTGTTCGGAACAAAAGATGAAATAAATCTTCCTCGCTCAAAAGAAGTATGTGTTAAAGGCAGTCCAGATCTCTACCAGATCAAATTATCATTACCTTGTACGTTTATAAATCCAGACGTGTGTAATACTAAAATAGGGGGAACTTGTAGTAGACTGGTACTTTTCCCCACTCCAAAACGCGTTGCTCCGTTTTTGTCTCATGCAAAGTAGGCTAGATCTGGAAAAAATCTAGATCTATAGGTTAACCCTCACCCTGCGCGGGGCGGCAATAGTCGGTATTGACTTGCAAGCGCTCACGCTGCATGGGCGGCAAAAGTCGCCCAGGTCAAGCTGATCGCGCCACGTGCAAGCCCTATTTTCAGGCGTCGGGTCACTGACCTTTTTGAGACGTAACCACCGTGTTATTGTTCACTGTATCTCTTCTAAATCAAACGCATTGTGACATGGACATGTTAACCAGTGAACCACTGGTCGGAATCACACAGACTAAGCTTTCAAAGGCTCTCCCCACACTTTCAAAAGATGTAACATCGACATGCGAACTGTTGCTCAACAAATTTGCAATATTATCTCATTTTCTCATAAGCTGACCACCATCTGGAGTTGTCTGTATCTAAGAACCAATCAGAAACAAGCTCTGAAATAATCTTTGCCCCAAATGCCCACATTGGTTTATTAGTATACAATGTGTCAATCAGGATGAAACCATTTGTGTAGGGCTTGGGAGGGCGTGGCTAGTTATCATGCTTCGTTCTCACGAAAACTACAGCTGTCAGTTTGGAATCATAAGTCAGATCATTGGTTAGAGACTGACAGACTAAGATTTTGCTGGTTAATTCATTATCAAGCGTGATAAGGCATAGCAGCGAATGTTTTCATACCGATCAATAAAAACCGAAGCACGTGGACAGCGTATGTGGTCATCGTCTAGCGGCACGGGTCAGTGACCCCAGATAAGACTCTCCGTGAGTAAGGTCACTGACGGGGGAGCGGGCTTTACGGGTAACGCGCAGGGTGAGTGTTAAAATGGCGCTTAGGTAAATTTTCTGGCTTCTTAGGGGCAAAGCACTGTGAATGCAAAAAATGTTCAATGGCAATCATTCTGAATGCAAAGACTGGAGGCTTCATCATGATCGACCCTAGTCGGTACTATTTCGCCACCCCTTGTGGGAAATTCACCACATTCTCTTTTTCGTCACCGTGGTGAGCTTAAATCCTCTCCACCCCACTCCCCAGTGACGAATCATGACGAGACCCCATTATGTGATTTTATCCAGGCCCGATATCATAATTATTTGTTTTTTTCATTTCTTCTACAGCGGGCCTTGATTATGAATGTCTAAACATGATATTTTTATCATTATTATTCTTATTGCAAAGTTTTAACACCCCCCCAAAAAAGACTGCAAAGTCCTACTGTAGATAACAGTACAACACCAAGCAAGAAAACCTGCAAAATGACTACATAGTCCTACTGTAGATAACAGTATAACACCAAGCAAGAAAACCGAGCTTCAGATCATAATAGTAAAGTTTCCACTAACTTTAAGAGGAGGGAGTGGGAAAGAAACTAGGTACCAGTATAATCAGAAAAGAATGGAGTTAGATTGATGCGGCCGCAGTTGTAAAACATACATCATGTATAAGAATACATCACATACCATACTGCAGGAGAACAAAATGATGTGAAAAAATATTAAACATTTATTCTTCTAAAAAGTTAACAACAGAGGAAATAAATTTAATGAAATTGTTCTTTTTTTTTCTTTTCCACATTCTTCCTCTCCTCTTCTTTCTCTTATTCAAGTTATTGTAACTTTCTCAGAGCTGCTTTTTCTTTGCTCTCCTACTTAGAGGCCTCTTCCCTTTCCTTCTCATGGTCTTAAAGATTAAAATGTGACAAAGAGGGGACAGGAAAATTTAGAACAATACACTTGAAACGCGCTACCGCGGTGGCGAAAATTCAAGAAGTACTGATCAGGCATGGCGAATTTCCCCCAACTAGTCTTGTGCGATGTGGTCACATAAAATAAACCTCTGTCTAGGTAGCCTATATTTATTTTCTGCTCACAATTTGAACATTCCTTACATTTGAATATAATATCTTCATTTCTCCAACAATACCTTTCAAATGTTAAAAACGCTTGCAGACTGCACCCACGATGCCAATCATTGCACTGTAAATTGTGTGTGTAAATGTCTGCATTATGACTTAATCTCGGTATTGTAGGACACACATGGGAAAAACTTTCTGATTGTTCGCGCAATGTGACGTAACCGTGGCCTACGGCATTTTGATTGGTTGTCCAATACATGAAGAGACAGTCCTACTTGTAGAAAAAAACAAAAATGGAATGTGACGAAAACCGTGACCTCCACTGCGAAGATTCTATAAGTAGTCAGTCTGTTGACATGGCGAAAAAGTACCAGTTTCCTCTATAAGAAGTTGTTGTTATAAGATACACGGAAAAAGAGAAGGGCCTTTAACCAGTAAAAGCAGTTCTTGATTACGGAGGAAACTGGTTTTTTGACAGTGCGATTAGCTAACGGGAACACGCACTTACTCCCCTCCACCCTTCCAACTAGTTGGTAGTCTTGAGGCCATTCAATAATTTACACGTACAGATTATAAAATGCAAAAAATATTCTCATTTCTGTGGTTGCCACTCTCAGCTGGAGAGCAGCAGAATTACTGGATCTCATTCAAGCATTACAAGGAAAATTTCAAGGATAGTATTATCTTTGATCATAATGGGTTTTTTTCAATTCTTTTTCTTTAAATCAGGAACTAGATGAGGCGTTGCCTGTTGTTAAGCCTGAGATGACACACTTTAATTCATCACCATCTTCTGGCATTCGTCACATGTGGATTGGCCATGCCTCATCATTGGTACAATTTGATAATATTACAATACTCACAGATCCAGTATTCAGTGATAGATGTTCAGTTAGTCAATGGTTTGGCCCCAAAAGATTTCGACCATCACCATGCGCTGTCAAGGATCTCCCGAAAGTTGACTGTGTTCTTATCAGCCATAATCACTATGATCATCTGGACTTCCCAAGTGTCAAGGCACTGAATGACAGGTTTGTGAAATGGGCAATTCCAGCGTAATGGACGTTACATTTTGTCACATTTTCACCCATAAATGTGCCTGTATCTTTGCTAATTTTGACACCACCACAGTTTTTCATACAAATCAAGGACACACTTGTATGTTTCAAAATTAAAATATTGAAAATAGATATATATGGCATAATTTTACAGCAAAACACCAAAGTCAGTGTAACGGACGTTACACAAATGGACAAAGATTTTAGGGGTATGGTGGGGAACATTGATTTTCCAAAATACTTCCCCTGCAAATCTAATAAAAATTTAACTTGTCATCTCTGCATTGTTACCAATTTTAAAAATGAAATTAGTGGAGCTTCAAATTATTTTAAGAACAGCTGATAAAATGTAGCGTAACGGACGTTACAATTTTTGCCTAACAGACGTTACACATTTGTCCACTAGTGGGCTTAGTCACTTCCCATCAAATAAATGGTACATAATAATGCTTTCAAATGTTGTTTCAAATCAATAAATGATATAAAACATAATTTAATTACTGTAAAATTTGACATTTGATCTTTTATTGGATATATTTTGCAAATTACAGTCCCATATTGTGTTTGCTTGTCAATAACAATGTCCATGGGCAAGATTATAATAAATGGGTGAAAGATGAGCACTAAATATTCAAACCTAAAGGTTTAAATAATATAACAGAAACCAACATTGTAATAACTAAGAACTGCAATGAAGAATTTCAATTTCAGTAAAACTATGCACAAGAAGTGTGCATGCTGTTTGAAACGAACTACTAAACATTCATTAGCTTTGAAAATTTCTCCACAAATCAAAACATATTGATGACCATTAGAAATCTTGGTTCCACTGTGTGTAACGTCCGTTACGCTCTAGCTAACAAGCTGTTTAAAACTGGATGTTCTATTTGTTGAGCCCAAAATGTTGCCCATACATGATTTATCAATAGTTATGAACAATTCAGACTTATAGCAGCCAAGCTGGGGGCTCCTAGATTAAAAAATAAGGAAAAACGTAACGGACGTTACATTGTGCAATCTGTAGACGTGTGTCAGTTTGAAGCCATCACACCAGCGTTTAAGAGGACTGAGAAAGAAAATTTTGGTAAATATTTGTACTACACATGTAAAACAAATACCATACTAAAGATTTTGTTGTTACTATGCACTGTTATTGTAACCCATGGATGGAAAATAGCCTCAATTTCAGCCAATTTTTTTTTTTTTATAGAAATCATCTTTTGGGAGGGGGTCAATCACATGTGTCACATGGCAACATAGATTTATGAAACAGTTAAACTACTTCAAATCTTAAAACTGGAATACTTTGTGTAAATATGTATACAAAAATCATAAAGCCATGTATCAGCTCTTAAATTGAAATTTTGCCCCTGAGGGTGATTTTGCCGTGGAATTGCCCAAATTGGGATTCCAAAATGCATCAGATCATAAACTGTTTACAGGTATTTACAATCAGGTAAATGGTGGATCGATCAAGGTCCAGTTTGATATCATTCAAAGTTCATCTGTTAGGGATCTACGCTTGTAATGCGAAATCATGTTCGAGATCTGACAAATGTATGCTCCACCCAGCATCCCTACGTTAATCCGACATATATTTCCATAGGGTTGGAAGGATTTTCTACATCAAACCGACATCAGTGTGATGTTTTAACCAGCAGATCTATGTAGGAATACTGTCATTCCGTGCAAACTTGATGTAAATCCTACATGTTGGCTTATGTATATTTATAAGTTTCTTTACACACCATGAATTTTGCCCGCGTCTCCTGTGTTGTTGACTGAAAAGTCTATCAGCAGCAGCATAGTTTACAGTAAGAGCATTATAATTTCATCATTGTTTAGAGCAAAATGATTAGGGGTTCACCAAAATAATTTCGTTCTTGGTGCTTTTATTCATGTGCAAAACTGTGAGAAATTTAATTTGTACACAAAATTTTAATTGAAACATACCTTTATTTTCACTGTTTGGAAATCCATGCATGATATTGAAAAGATCATACATTGTGATATATATACTGCAGACATTCATTCAGTTGTTGTGGAGTGATCTGCCAGAGACAAACCATGTTTAACCCAAGAAAGTAAAGAAAAACAAAATATATTTAATTACCATTCTGAAGTTTGTAAGCCATAAAGAGCCCTTGAATTGCATGGTTAAAAGACTTCTAACCTACTTCCTTCTTGAGGAACTCAATTAACTCCTTGTTATCTGCTATTCTTGTAAAATTCACTGTAACTTCCTAGATTTGGAGAAAGCCTGAGATGGTATGTACCCAAGGGTCTGAAGAAATGGATGAATGACAGTGGCTGCAATAATGTAATTGAATTGTCTTGGTGGGAGGCGCATGATCACAGTTCCAAGAAACAAATGAAGATTGTCAGTACACCTTGCCAGCACTGGAGTAAAAGAGGTCTTATGGATGATAACAAAGTAGGTTTTATTTTATCACTGTCAGAGAAATGGAAAGCATTTTTTACTGAACATTCATTTGTTTCACTGACAGCTTCGTAGTCATCATGAATCATATTGCTCTGCACATATAAATAGAATTTAAAAAGTAACACAACATTGGGGTCAACGTTCATACTGGCATTCATTAAAGGCATTCTTTTCTTTTTTTTCTTAGTGTTGAAAAGGCCTAGAAATAGAATACTGTTTTGTTTCTTGCTTCTTTTCGTTCCAATGTACAATGTAGACCTATAAACTTTTATGTATAGTCTGACCAGCTCCATTCATCAGTGATAGTGGTGCAAGAAATGTAATGTAGGAATACTAGGAACCAGACTAGTAGCTAACTAAGTCATCATAAATCCTTTCTTTTCTGAATGGAGAAAGATCTCTCTCTTGTGTCTTTTTATCTTGGAAAAGTGAGGAAAATATAATTCATGCATATTACTTATTTTCTCTTGAATGTGAAATTGCCACTGTTCAGGTTCATATGCAGTGATCTGCATGGGAACTGCTGTTTAGATGGAAAAGATCCATTGCTCTTGCTAAAAGGAGGAAATAATTCAAAATCTGCATTCACTATGTAACACTACAGTGTATTGCTCTCAGGTCCTCTGGACAAGCTGGTGTGTTATTGGGCCTAAACACAGATTCTACTTTGCTGGTGATACGGGCTACTGCCCAGCTTTCAAGGAAATTGGAGAGAAATATGGACCATTTTCTTTATCAACAATACCAATTGGTGCATATTGTCCTAGGTAGGCCTACTTATACTATCTTGTACCAAGTTTGGTGTAAGTGGTATTGTCGTGTGCTTTTTGACTTTGGGTTAATCCATCTGCTATCTTGAACATTGTTGTGAGGAAAATGACACAACATTTATGGATACCTAAATTAATGAAAAAGTGTGTGCATACAGTACTGACAGAGAGACATATGGGCATGTGAAGGCATGCGAGTCCATAAAATTTAGAACTGATATGGAGAAAATAATTTTAAGCAAGATGGTCAATGATGGATATCGCTCTGCTGTCCGACATATCGGAAACACCACCGCATTCAGACAGTAAGTCATTGATGTTTTATCAGTCACTCAGGTCTCAATTTAATCCCAAGGTCTTGTGAACTGTCGGTGAGTTGCAATTAACTGTAATGACACCAACTTTGCTTTAAACATTTTTACTCAACAGTGACCGTAGTTCATTTTTCTGTCTCACATGCCATGACTTTCTTTAATATTATATGGTATTCTGGATGTCATTCTTTTAGATGGTTCTTGTCACCACAACATGTGTCCCCCGAGGAAGCCATAGACATACACAATGATGTCAAATCTCAAGTTTCTGTTGGTATACACTGGGGAACCTTCCAACTGAGTTATGAGGTAATTCCATTTTACACTACAGGTTTTGCCATTTGTGGTTTATTTTGTGATCATGTGCCATTTAATATATTTTTTATTATAAACAGATCTAAATCATCTCTTTCCTACAGAGTGACCTTACCTTGCATTACCTTCCTGTCCCAAAGTATTGCCTACAGTGTACTGCAAATTTGGTCAAATATCCATTCATATTTCCCTCCACCCAGTACCCCTCTCCATCGCTTCTTGTTAGAGCTGCATGAGAACAGAGCATTGGGAGGCAAGAAACAAAAAAGGGATTCGTAAGCAGTGTCCACTATAAAAGCTTACAGTGGAGTCCATCTAAATGAACTCTCTTAAAATGAAAACTCACTTTAAAGGAACACATGCTTTAGTCCTGATCTATTCCCTCTTTACTATTAGTGACAAACACTGAATTAAATGAACCAATCAGAATCAGTTTCACTTAAATGAACTCTGCAACCCTGTAGTCATGGTCACTGCATGTGTGAGGCCAACGGACAGTGTAGGCACATGGGGTGCTGTAGGCTAAATCACACTTCCTTTCAGTTTGCCCTGCTGGCACTTAGCCGCTCTCACACACAGGTGCATGGCTTGATGCAATACAAAGTGGGCGAGCCTATCACTGTCACCCTAAATTTCACTATCATTCCTTTGTCCAGAGTACTTGCACTGGAATAGGCCAATATGATGTATACATTTTCTTTCACTACTTTCAGTTCATTCCAATACACTCAACACACATTTTGCAGACTGCACTAACATGATTCATTGGCTGACCATAGAGTGCTGAGTGGAGTAGTTCATGCTATCAGTTTTCATGTGAGCTTTATGGAAATTAAACACAAAACAAACCGACCAAATTAAAAACAACAACAACAACAAAACAAACACATCATTGAGCTGGTCCTGAATTTCGAATTTCACCTAGATTTCTAGGTAGACAAGCAATTTATTGTGAGCTTGCCTACACTTCTGGTTCGCTGGAACCGAGGGTGGGTCTGAGATTAGTTCGTTCGATAAAAGATATTTAATAAAGACTGTGAAGGAAAAAAAACGGGGATTTTTCTCTGTTCGTTGAATGCAAGGTGTTCTTTGAGTCCGAGTTCGTTGGATTCGAGGTGTACTGTAGCTATCTCTGGTCCCTTGGAATTCCATTTATGCTGACTCCACTGTACACGGGATACCAATCCAGATGAAACTGTCAGAATGTTACATTTTCTACATTATGTCATGTCTTACAGTTCTACTTGGAACCAAGAGACAAGATCAAGAAAGAGTTAGAAAAAAGAGGGATGGATCCTTTGTCTTTCAGAACAGTCAAGCATGGAGAAGTACTTGTTCTTGGTGGACACAGTGAGGAACAAGCCAAATTGTAGCGTGCCAGATTTACACTAGCAATTGCTGTACAAAATTGTATACTATTGGTAGTCTATTTTGTTAGTTAGGCCTACTTATCAAGTTTCTTGAATGGAAGGTGAACAGTGCTAGAGCTCATGAGGGAAATTGGGGAGATAACCTTCTCGCAATTTGATGAAGTCCATAATGTCCGATTTGAGCCTCTGAAATGCCTGATACTGATGTATAATGCAGTGTCATCACAGAGGGCCCATTCAGTTGAGGCTGCTTATTTGTTTATCTTGCAGCCGTCACAAAAGAAAAAGGAAAGAGGGTGGGGCAAATAAATGGGTTCTATTTCCAGTAATTTGTGGGTGGGCTGAGAATCTAGAGACTGAAATGTCATTAAAGCCTCCAGAAAAGACAGAGAAACTGTATGCATGAGGATTTGTAAAACGCTTGTTACATATTGATGTACGTCAGTTATGTATATCTACAGTCTTGCTATCACATAATGAAATATATCATATCGGCTGCTTAGTGCAAGACTGTCATACGCCATTTTCGGTGAAATCGATTTTTCTATAAATAATCGATTATCACATCTTCCCGCACATTGTTTCAAATGATGGGCTCTCTACCACGTATAGTTTTGACAGTGCAAAATTCTGCTACTCAGACTGAAGCAACCTGTCCGAAGAAAACTTCGCTATGGGCTTATGACGCACATTGAAACTCAATTTTTTGTGTCCAAAATTCCGCCATAAACATATAGCGGATTTTGCATGTAAAAATTAACAAATGCAGTTGACAAACTCCGCTATACGCATATGACAGATTTTGAAACTGACAAAAACCCTGAAAGTTCTGGATACAACTCTAGAGAAAATACAACCATAGCGTAATTTGCACTAAGCGCCTTGTTATTTTTTCTTTTGTTTCTGGGATCGTTTCTGATAGGCACGTAACCGATCGACCTTTTTATAAGCGGACTTCAAAAGACCAGCGCCGAGCAATCAATGAGATAGTTTTTTGCTTCTCCTGTAAAATTTGTCAAATGGCGTATGGCGGAGTCTTGCACTAAGCAGTCGATATGTATGATCGGACAAATATCTTGTTGCAACAATAGGACTCTTGGCTTGGATGTTTACAGTACACATGTACACTGCAGATTGAATCATTATCTGGACCTGTAGAAATGGAAAGAAGGGCTGGTTAACAGCTAAGAAGATGCATGTAGTTTAGTGTTTAAAGATGCCCTGTTAATTGGGATGTGGTTGTTTTTGTTGTTATTGACAGGAAAAAGGTAGAATTTAGTGATGAAATAATTCTCCTGACACTGGTTTTATGTTCATATATGATTTAATGTAATTCTGGTGTCTTCCTCACCAGCCTTTTAAACTTATACATGTATTTGAGTCCCATGATCTTCATGTGAATGTATTAATGTTGAATTTTGTATTTGGGGAGCTGTGACATTTTTTCACTCACTAAAAACATATCCCTTTTTGAGATGCTCGAATTTATCTGCATGCCTATAATATGCTACATGTAGATCAGATACAATGAATCCAATTTAAGTATACCAATCAGATGACCTGTTCAATTGTTCATTATTTTTTTTAATGGATATTTAAATGCCAGATGAATGAATGGTTTTGCAAAGAATGCCATATTCTAAGATTGTGACATTTTTTTTTTTTTATGGATGCTTCATACATGGAGAATTTGTGTGACTCAATAGGAGTTGGAAGCTTTCTGTCCAAACATTAGTGCCTGGAATTGGAATGAGAGATCTAGATACCAATAAAAAGAGGAGTATGACAAGGCTGTGTTTTATCACCGGATCTATTCTCCATCTACAGCGAAGAAATGATGAAAAATATTCAAGAAGTGCCTGGAGTCAGCATAAATGGACAAATATGGGACCATTCACATATTATGTCGTCACTTAAGGGGGGGGGGGGGGTGTCTCTTGAATGATGACATGGGGGGGGGGGGGGGAATGTTGAGTCCAAAGATGATGTCATCAATGTGGTTTGGTAAAATTGAAAAAGAACAAATATATAGATCAAATTCATATTTTTTTTTATTATAATACCTGTCAATAAAATAACTAATTAATTAATCAACCAATACCTTGAATGACTACTATTACTACTAAATATAGGTAGTGGAAAGATCTTGTCAGTTTGCTAACAGGCAGCTTCTCTGTATGCGCTTTGTGAGTTGAGATGGTATTAAATGGTTGAATCAGCCTATCAGGGACACCTGGTAAAGCGCTTAGAGCATTAGTGGATATTAAGATAAAAGCTCTTTATTGATTTTATTTTATATATATAATCTGTTAGTTTGAATTAAAATAAATAGCAAACAGCACTATACAGGAATTTTTGTCGTTATTTGTCAAGTTTTGATTATGTCATCAAACAGGGGGGGGGGGGGGAGGGTGGGGGAGAGCCATTTGATGACATGTGATGATGAGGGGGTCAAAATTAGTCAATTTTTGATGACATAATATTATGTGAACGGCCTCTATGAACAACCTACGCCTTGTGGATGACATCGTACTCATAGCAAAATCGGAAGAAGACCTGCGAGAACTAACAAATGTGATGGTGAGAGAGACTGAACAAATGGGACTAAGCCTGAATGCCAAGAAAACAGTAACAATGGTTATATCGAGAAAAAAGGAGATAGTACCGTGTATAGCAGAATCGGAAGAAGACCTGCGAGAACTTACAAATGTGATGGTGAGAGAGAGTGAACAAATGGGACTAAGCCTGAATGCCAAGAAAACAGTAACAATGGTTATATCGAGAAAAAAGGAGATAGTACCGTGTAAAATCAAGGTAGAAGGAAAAGAACTTACTCAAGTAAATAAAATCAAATACTTGGGAGCTCACATAACATTAAATGGCAGATGCGAAACAGAAGTCAAAGATCGAATATGCCAGGCCAAATCAGCATTCCAAAACATGAAACATTATTATATCTTAACAAACAACAAACTACCAATCAGTCTCAGAAAAAGAATATCGCAGTGTTATATTGAACCAATTTTATTGTATGCGTGGGAAACCTGGACGCCAAACACAGAAACAGTAAGAAAACTGGAACTGGAAGCAACAGAAATGTGGTTTCTGAAAAGAATGCTTAGAATTCCATGGACTGCAAGGAAGACAAATGAAGAAGTGTTGAGACAAGCAGATGAAAAGAGGACACTCCTAAACAAGGTCAGAAAAAGACAGGGAACATTCTTTGGGCATGTAATGAGATTATGAGAAGACGACGACTAGAACATTTAGTAACAAGGAAATTCAATGGAAGAAGAGGCCAGGGACGACAAAGCATTAAAGATGCATGACGACCTAAAGGCCTGGCTGCGAATGCACACCACCAGCGACATCATCAGGGCTCCGGAAAATCGAGAGATATGGTGGGTCATGATTGCCAACGCTTGCCGGCAGGCTGTCCCGTATAGAGAAAAATGCAGGTTATGCCTATCCGTTAGTCCTGAGAACAATTGTTACCACACTGAGACCAGTGTAGAATAACAGTACGCTTTCAGTCGGTCTGTCCCTCGTGGTCACAAATTTATACTATCCAACGCAGCTTTCATGTGGATTCTAGGGACCACTTTTTGTCAAAAGAAACATTCTGTGGGATGTTTATTCTCTACATTTATAATTGTATCACAGTGAGCCGGCCACCGTGATTCTTACTCTTAGCCAGGGTGCTAGAATATGGTGCTCGCCTGTAGTTTTCTTTCAGCTTCAACCTGAATGGAAACAAGGTGTGTAATTGTAGTATGTAATTGCACAAAGATGATTATACTAGTGTGAATTTCAAACGATGCTCTGTAATGTCCGTCACCCCACCTCCGAGTGTAACAATTAGTAAGTTTTGTTATCTAAGGCGGCTTTCTGCCAGTACAGGAAATGCCTCGCAGATGCTTATTTTTTTCAATATACAATGTATACATGTACTATCTTATTATACCCGGTCCTCAACCTGTCTTAATTGTTTTTAATTTTTGTAGCAAACTGTTAAGTACCGTACTGTATTATTTAGTTCGAAATTAAATCGTGGGATGAGACCTATCGTTGTCATTTGCTCATGAGCACAGCATAGTAAGAAGGCCACATTATTTTTTTCACCTCTAGTTGCGTACTGCAACAATGGGTCGAGGTCAGTTGAACGACACTTACGGTGTCCAAAAAAGTAAAGTCTGAGAAAACACAGTATAACCACAATGCGAAAAACAGTCTTTTTGGGGCAAAGACTGACGTAATGTGGGCCCAATATTTCTATAACACTTTAACAGTTAACACTGCCTCATCAAACCCTACCGCACTGGAAGATAAGGCAAGAGCGACAATGAGAAGGATAAGTACATGACTCAGTGTCAGTTTATCCTATTCCTATCCGCATAATAAATTGAACAAAATGAACTTCAGAGGTGGTAAATGGGCTGTGTGGTCCATGAGAAAGACAATCACCTAAAATAATAGATACGGAAAGAGACAAATGGTGAAATCAAAGTGCAATGATTCCCAGAAATGCAAACGTTTCTGATTTGGATGCTAATGATTACAAGTGATGTTTTCGGGAACAAAAATACATACAAATTATAGAAATTAAAATAATGAGCAGTAAATAATTAACATTCCTGTCGCTGTCCACGCGTTGAACGTTGATCCATTGACTTATGGTTGAGGAAACTGTTCTTCAGGCTTTTCAGAATTGGGTGGGAAACATAACAAAATGTAGGACGCGAGAACCATTGAAATGTCTTGCCATTTCCAATGACAGGCCTCAAAATGGGTGACAGTGAAAGAATTTATTGATTTGTTCATGTAATCTTCAGCAACAGCCTCACATGCGTGTTACATGTTGTTCCTTCCGAGATTGATTAGCACTATCTTGAAGCTCTATCAACTTTCATGACCATCTTGTCAGCACTGCACATTTTCGCCACTTTGTGCCACTCACTGTCCCACTCGCTAGTTAATACCTGTGCATTCATATTAATTATTATGGCTTCGCATTCAAGTCAGTTCGTCAACACTCACTTGGTCGTGCGAGGCTGTGCTCACTACCGACAGCGCTCTATAAATAGCTTCAGGCATCATTAATTTTTCTAACTGTTCCCTCAAAACCCTGGAAAAGACAGGATTTACATACGGTGTTTTATCAAATAATACACTTTCCGTCGGAGCAGAAATGAAAACCAAGTTCAAACGTGGTCGATTTCGATTATCTGATATTTTTTAACTATGTAAGGGGGGAAAGTAATACATAAAATGAAGAGATTTGCATATTTTGTTACATAATGGGGCCATAAACTTAAACACTACACTGAGAAATAATCATCTGTTCATATTACAGACATTTCTCTAGGTACTGTCCGTATAAAACTAAGTCCCAAATCAAAAACTAAACACAGCAATATTACCAGAATGTTGCCCAGTCGATATTGAGGCTTGGAAATCGCCCATAAAGATGACCCGGTTACAGATCACACAAAGAGACACAGTTTACTGCAACCAAAGAAGTTACATACCCGATGTTAAGGTTTTTCTCACTTTCATTTTTTTTTTTTTCACAACAAAGAATGAGAGGTTTGGTCGTCCGATGCCACTGTACGTTATTCTTAGCGCCCCATATAACACATACATGTACCACTGAAATTTGATCTCCTCAAAAACCATTATTGCTTGCGTTTCAGGAGGGGTTTGGTGGGTGGGACAGTGGGGTCATGTCTTCAACTTGTGTCCCCCTTTATATGTTGGGGGAAACCTGATGTCGACAGCGCGATTGTTTCACTCTTTACAGTATCTGCTGCACGGGAACATTTTTTACCACGACGTACGGACGCGTTGGATTTAATAAATCTCTTCTTTGCTAGTCTGGTAATTTTTGTTCCCACGACGTACTGTAAGGGGTACCGAAAAGTAAGAGTAAATAAAACCCGCTAAAACAAACAAACAAACATTCACTTCTATAGCACCAGGCGAATCCTCTGATGAAACTTGAACAATACATGGAGTTTCAGTACCGTGCTGTCAAATGTGTATTTTTTTTTATATTGAATTTTAAAGAGGGCTGTGGGAACATTTCTTCCCACGACGTACGGAAAAGGGTTATGATCATGGTGTGTATTGGTTGATTCTACCATGCAGCAAACCATTTGGTATTGTAGTAGTTTGATAAATGACACACACCATGTGGTAACTGATTGAGCTACATGTATTTCTCCCTTACAGTCTGGATAATTGTGGGTTGGGCAACATTTACTGAAGGCCATTTTCCTTCCAAATCAAAATTATGCCAGAATGCTACAGATGCCTTAGAGATGAAGCCTGAATACTTCCCACGTATAGCCTGTTGAAACCAACCACTTTATTTTTTTTTCTTCCAGACATAGCATTCAGAAATGAACTTTTCTAAGCTTTGGATCCATATGATTGAAAAAGAGGTCAAGATATGGTATGTAGTTGTACATCTTAACATTGCCATGGTGTGCCGCACGCTTTTCTGGTAGAAGTTTACACACTCACTCACAACAAAATGTAGCCTACTGATACAATTAGTTTGGTTTGTTTTTTGTCTTTAGTGTTTTATAGAGTTTTTTTAGTGTTAGGGCAAAAAAGTACCTAAAATCCCAAGATATGAAGATAGTGATGGGCGACTTTATTAATGCCAAAGTGGGAAATCAAAGAGTAGAAGATATTGTTGGACCTTGGGGAATAGGAGAAGAAAATGAACAAGGAAGTAGACTAATCGAGTGGTGCCAAATGACTGACTTCATAATCACCAGCACCTGGTTTCAAAACCATCTGAGGCGGCAGTGGACATGGGTGAGCCCTGGAGATAAAAATAAAAACAAAATTGTCTTCATCAACTTCATGCTACATGTAGTACAGAAAAGATTCAGAAACACTGTAAAGACATCAAAATCAGTGCCAAGAGCAGATTGTGACACCGACCATGTCCCAGTCATGTGCAGATTCCAGGTTAAACTAAAGAAACTGAAGAAACCAACTAATCATCCAAAATTTAAAATGGAACTACTAAAATCAAACCAAAAGTTAGACGAAAAAATTTCTGTAAAAGTGAAAAACAAATTACGAGGCTCTTGAAGACATCACTGAAGCGGAAGAACTATGGGATAAAATGAAGGACTCACTTATTAATATTATAGAGGAAAATATCCCAAAAAAGAACATAAGATTAAGAAATGGATGAATAAAGAAATTCTAGATTTAATGGAATAAAGACAGAAATTCAAAAATAAGAAAGAATACAAAGATTTAAGCTGTCAGATTATAAAGAAATGTAATGAAGCAAAGGAAAATTGGATCAACGAACAATGCCAAGAAATAAAGCAAAACCAAGATAGAAACAGTAAACATGCACTCCAAAATTAAAGAGGTCAGCGGAAACAAAGGCAGATCATGCACGAGTACAAGTTGTGTCAAATGGAAAGTAGGAACAATGCTTATGGACAAAGATGATGATTGTTAGAATATATGTTGAAGATCTTTTTAAAGACAACAGAGGAGGAGACCCTGAAATCAAGAAAAACATGGAAGGTCCACCGATCCTAAGGGAAGAACAATGCCCAGGCACACCACTGATTTAATGAGACCGTTAAGTGGCCATCACGGCATGGGCCGTGACTCATTATTTGAGCCGTCGTGTTTGTAAATGGAGCAGCATGTAGGCCTTTGGCTATGAGAAGGTTTATGTCTGTCTCATGTCTATCTATCTATCTATCTATCTATCTATCTATCTATCTATCTATCTATCTATCTATCTATCTATCTATCTATCTATCTATCTATCTATCTATCTGTCTATCTATCTAGATCTCTCTCTCTCTCTATTAATTACACACACACACACATATATATATATATATATATACCGGTATAATATGTATCTATCCCTCTCTATCTGTCTCTCTCTTTCTATCTGTCTCTGTCTCTCTGTGTGTCTCTCTGTGTGTGTCTCTCTCAGTCTCTCTCTCTCTCTGCCTTTCTCTCTCTATCTGTCTGAGTGTCTCTCCATCTATCTATCTATCTGTAATTCCATCTGTCTGTCTATCTCTCGGCAACCCGCTGGCTGGGCTGGGCTGGGCTAGGTCAGCCTCGAGCGCTCAGCCCATACTGAGATGGTGAGATGGAGAAGAGTTTTCAATGCGGAATCTAGTTTAGTAGTGTATAAAATATATCTATGATATTCGGTAACAAAATTAAAGGGGGCAGTTTTTTTCATTCACAGCATACTTTCTCTAATATTTTTCACTGCTAGTGGTAATGTTACCACATTTTTCAAACCGCTTTAAAAATATCCTCCACAGCCATATCCACCCATTCCCTTTCTTTCCAACTTCTACAGTTACATGTACATGTATATCTATGTGAGTAATATTATTGGAAGGAAGGGAGGGAGGCAAAGCCCCATTTAAACCCCCCGCCCCTCATTCTGCTTTGCCTGCATTAGCGCACCACTGCAAAACCCTGATATGGGCCACTAATACTGTGTACTTAGCAGAGTAAAAGCTGAAGTGCGCGTAAAGTGTAACAAGATCTGCATTCATAATACAATGTAAAACACTCATCATCAGTTGCCGTGTCTGGAACAGACATTGGCGATCACGGCTCTCCACTCGGATCTGACACCAGCCAACCTCAAGAAGGAGTTGTGGTGACGTTTATTTGTTGTCCATGAATTAAGACTTTCAGTGAAAGTTTTTCCTGTTTGCCCCCGCTTTTCCTGCCTTTGATCTTCCCCGTGACTTACTAGCTATATATTCGAGGCTCCTGAGGTGACAGATGTGCCCTAGAAATTTCATTTGTCTCTATCTTATTGTCTTAATTATCTTTTCAGATTGATAACCCAGACGGGATGGTCCCATTGTGTGACGTCACAAAACAGCGAACGTTTTTACGGTATCGACCGACGCTTCAGCATAGCTACAATTTTAAATGACACCATTTTGACGCGCCTACTCAACGCGGAAGTTTGGTTCCGCACCAAGAAATTAATACATGTACAACCAACGTTGACAAATAAAAAGAAATTTCTACTGCAGATAGAACTAGAATCGGAATTTCCCGAGCGGCGGCCATGTAGGTTATACGGCCGCCGCTCGGGAAATTCCGTAAAAAACGACACAGCCCGAAGCTCGTGTTTCCAGTCTGGTTAATTTATTAGTCTGTGCTCAAGACTGACTCATTTGATTTTTTTCTCCAGCCATGATATTCTGAATATTCTTCTAATAAACCACATTTCTGCTGCTTCTAGATTCCTCTCTATTTCTTTGTTCATTGTCCAACATTCACATCCGTATAAAAGCACCGACCACACATATGTTTTCAAGACTTTGATTTTAGTGGTCGTAGATAGATCATTAATATTGGTCTCATTTTTTGGAATGAATCTTTGGTCATTATTATTCTTTTCCTTATTTCAAAATGCTCCTACCATCTGATGTTATCAAATAGCCCAAATATTTGAATTTTGTTACTTGTTTGATTAGCTTTCCTTTGCTGACCGGAGTACATTTCGGGTTGATTGTTTTTTGGAGACTACCACCATACATTCTGTCTTTTTCACGTTGAGAGACAGTCCAATTTTTTCACTTTCCATAAAGTCCTACATGTACCGTGTCCAAAAGTCTCTGATGTTTTTGTTCTGATTGTGCCATTAAGACTGTATCGTCTGCATATCTAAGGTTGTTAAGATTTTCTCCATTTATTCTGAGGCCGGGGATGTCTTCTAGGTTCCTGGGGATCATCTCGCTGTTATAGATTAAAAAGATCAGGTGACACCACGCATCCCTGTCTCAATCCTTTTTAATTTTTTTTGAATTCACTATGTTTACCTTCGATTCTTACTGCTGCGCTTTGATCCCAGTAAAGATTTCGGATAACCTTCAGGTCTTTGCCGTCGATGTCTAGTTTTTCCAGAAATGTTATATATACATGTAGTTCTTCATGTTTTACTTTGTCAAAAGCCTTAGAGTAGTCAATGGAGCAGAGATGAAGGTCTTTTTGCACTTCTATGCATCAGCTTTCCATGATCATTGATAATGTGAAGATGGCATTTCTGGTAGCCTATCTTTATCGGGTACAAAGCCAAACTGCGTTTTGGAGATTTCTGGTCTCAAGCTCTTCCATATACATGTATATCCGAAGCATCAATACCCCGAATGAGCGATACTTTAATATAATGACTCATCAAACTGATTGTTCTGTGTAACTCGCATTCTGTGGCCCCTGGTGTTTTAGGTAATGCTAGAAAAACTGATTTACATTGGTCATCTGGGATTTTGTCGCTATATCATATTATTATATTGTACCGTATATAGAAGTTTTGTTGTCATACCTGTTCCTAGAGCCTCTAGAGCTATGATTACTTCCATTTGTATGTTATCTTGTCCTGTTGCTTTTCCCTGTTTCATTTTTTTTTACTGCTACGCTACTGAACTCATGGTGTTATTAATAGCTCCATGACTGAACTAGATTCCACGCGTGGCTTCGCCAACTTCCTGCTTCGGGAAGCGAGTCGGAATGGGCCGCTTTGAAACCCCGTTTCACCATCGCAGCGTGGGCTGAGCGCTCGATGCTGGCCTAATCCAGCCTAACCAACGGGTTGAAAAAATTGCCGTGATTGTCATTGATTTTGTAACTTTAATTTGGTTGTCATTGATTTTGTAACTTTATAATTTGTTTATAGTCACTCACATAGCCTACCATTTCCGTACACTATGACATAAAATTGAATAAAATTCCTCGATTGAAAAAAAATAACAACCAGAGAAGTTAACACCAACAGCTTCATTGGTTCTCCATTCTCTCTATTAAAAACAAGACTAAAAACAGTGCAGCTTAATCATTTTGATGCTATTGTGAGAATCGGGATAGAACTATTGCTTTAAAAAAATGTTGCGAAAGCTTTCACTGCATCACGAGAAAAAAAATTTTTTTTAAACATTCACAACTGATAAGATTTAAGCGCAAATGTCCCTCTCATTCTAATGGAGAGAATGATATTAACCCGGTTCTGGAGCTTTTCAAGTGATGTTAGTATGAAAACTATACTGAAATTTGTTTGGCCTTTTGGGGGGCTTTTTTTGTCACAAATCCCAGACTGGGAGATGTAATAGTTTATGACAGGACGACAATCACGAACAAACAAGTTTAACACTTAACAAAACAGCCCATCAGACTCACACATTTATTAAACATAATTATACATATAATAGCGCAATTACATACATTATATTATTGAAGTGACTGCCGTACAACGGCCTTATTCTCACACACACTCTCCCTCGGATCCACAATCCGGTAGTTACTCCTAAAGGCACTTCGGCCTCAGCCTCTCCCCTCAGGGTCTTAATAGCACCTTAATAATTTACTGGCACCGCAGTCTCTCAATATCCCCCTCCCTATTGTCATACACCTTAGCACTCCCCTAGCACCTCAGCAGGGCAATAACACATTATTATTTCCATAGCCATCAACATGGCAACAACATAGTATCAGTTCACTAGCCTATCAACATGGCAACAACATAGTATCAGTTCACTAGCCTATCAACATGGCAACAATATAGTATCTCATTCACTCTCATATCTACGTCCCTGTCCGTGGCCTGACTGCCACGACTTTATGTGCCTCTACTGTCCGGCCCCGACAGTCTCACTTCTGGCCTATGTATGGCCTCCGGCCCTATGCTGGCCTATCACTTGTGCTCATCGAGGTGGCTCTTCGGCCCGTCCCCGACACCTACAAGAATAACATTACATCGGTATAATACCCTACCATTTCTATTCACTCCACCTCTCCTTACAATCCATGAAGCGTACACACACTAGTTCACCTTTCACTCACCACACATCTTACGGTAACACACCTCCATCGGAGTACACACTACTCACTCGCGCTACAAATCCATGAACTCACTTTCATCTATCGCTCATGGCGCACATTGCTATATCCAATATCAAGGACTTCCACATTCCTCACATATACTTATTCACATCATGGTAATAGACGAATATAATATAATACATCAATCATAATAATCAATCAACGTTCTACATACCAGTCATTACTGGAACAACACTCATCCGTCTCCCGACTGCTTTCACTTATGTCCGCCCGCTGGGCTCTTATTCACAGGTCCGCTCCGTCGGACCTTCTAACTTGCAGTGATAGTTATACAGCGCTTTCGCCTCATTCAGACCCCCCCCCCCCACTACTCACAACAGCACGCTTAACTTGCTGTCTACTGTGAGTCCTTCTTACTCTACACCCGCTCTGTAGCAATCCCCTTAATTGCACTCACTCCACTCGTGACATCATCCCCCACCCCAAAAAAATTAATGCAATTAATTTCAAATCGCATCAAGATGACTGTCAACGAGTGAGCGTGAGCAATACCTACACTAAAAAAACTGACCTAGCAGTTCCCCTAGTATATAAAATACCGAAATCAGGGGAAAATATGGGGATCAATATGGCCTGCAATATGCATATATGTGTCACATCATGAATAGCTAACTAACCACAATACTTAATACAGAATCAAAAACCATTCAACCTATCAACCATTCTTCATATCATATTTATAATGTCAATATTTTAAAGTCGACTTATTCACACAGATCCTGTCAATGTTCCTGTCCTCCGATGTATAAGCTCCTGAAATCTTCCCCTAGGCTCGACTAAGGTAGTCGGCGATATGATTGCTGGTTCCTGGAATTGGTTGAATAACGAAGGTATACGGCTGCAAAGCCAATGCCCATCTAGATAAGCGTGGGCTGGACGAACGATTCTTCGACAAAAATGTCAGTGGCTTGTGGTCTGTCTGGATACAAAATTCTCGTCCCATGAGATAACGTCCTAGTTTCTGGACGGACCAGACAATGGCAAGACACTCACGCTCTATCACAGAATACTTTCTTTCTCTCTGCAATAACTTCCTACTGACATAACATACAGCATGGAGACATTCGTTCTTCTCCTGTAGAAGACAAGCGCCGACACCAGAGTCCGACGCATCCGTTCTGAGGATAAAATTAGATCGAAAATCGGGTAATATCAGAATGGGTGACGATGATAATGCTGTCACCAAATTATCAAATGATGTCTGACATTCAGACGTCCACTGGACCTTATCGGGTTGTCCCTTCTTAGTAAGGTCAGTAAGAGAAGATGACAAGGAGGAAAAATTTGGGGTGAACTTTCTGTAATAATTTAAAATTCCCACTAAGCTTCTGACTTGTTTCTTTGTTTTAGGGATTTGCAACCCTACTAACTTGTCAATTTTTGTTACTTCAGGTCTCTGAACACCTCTACCCACAATATGTCCTAAGAATATTATCTCTGGACATGCCAAATCCATCTTTGCGGGTTTAGCAGTTAGCCCAAACTGGCGTAATCGTTGAAAAATTACTGTTAGTGTCTGAATATGATCAGACCATGTCGATGTATGACATGCTATATCGTCAAAGAATGACACGACATTAGGTATGTCCTTCAACACTAGTCTCATTAACCGCGCAAACGTCGCTGGCGCGTTTACCAACCCAAATGGCATGACCTTAAATTGGAATAATCCAATGGGCGTTTGGAACGCCGTGTATTGTTTAGACTCCTCCGTAAGCGGGATTTCCCAATAACCTTTCGTTAAATCTATCTTGGAAAACCACGTGGACCCGGCCAATGAAGCTATTAATTCCTCCTGAAACGGAATAGGCTCCCTATCGCCTACCGTAATAGTGTTCAATCTTCGAAAATCAATACAGAACCGCACCGATCCATCAAGTTTTTTCACGAGGACGATGGGTGATGAATACGGCGATGTTGATGGTTCTATCACATCTAACTTCAACATTGACTCAACTTCCTTTATGACTCTATCTCTCGAAGAAAAAGGCAACGGATACGGTCTAAGAAATACTGGCTTATCCGAAGTCAACTTTATTTGGTGCTGGATCACCGTAGTGCGACCCGGCAAATCCGTAACAACATCCGGGAATGACGCTAACAGGGTCTCAAGTTCCCTACTCCTTGAACTCGTAAGGTCAGGGTTAATTTTTACGTCCCTGTAACCTTGTGTCGGAGTTAACTCCGGCAATTGAATTTGTAACTCTTCCTGCGCCTCGGTGTCGCTTACGTCACAGTCCAACTGGTCTACGACCCCCGTACAAGCAGTAGAGAAGACAGTCTCCTCTGGTCTTGTCTGTGCACACAGATACTGTGGTCTCTCCTAAAATCTCTGTAGCATATTAACATGGAAAACCTTAACTGATCCATCAATGTGGATAGCGTAATCTACCTTCGAAACAACTCGCTCAATAACATAAGGGCCTTTCCATGTCATCAATAACTTATTATGGTCCGTAGGTAACAACAACAGAACCTTGTCTCCTGGCTTAAAAATTCTCAGTTTGGAACCTCTATCTTTATAGTCTTTTGCTCTTTTCGAAGCGATACCAGAAGCTTCTTCTGCTATAGTGCGCGCTGAAGATAATCTTTCTCTTAAATCAACAAGGTACTGAAACACCGAAATCTGCTCATCGTCTCCCGATGATGGCGACGTCATCATGTCCCGAAGAACATCAGTTGGGCCCCCAGGACTACGACCGTACATCATTTCGAACGGCGAGAATCCCGTTGACTCCTGCCGTACCTCTCTGTACGCGAATAACACTGCAGGGATATATCTATCCCAATCTTTAGGGCGATCAGCAGCTACCTTGCGCAGCATCGACTTCAACGTCGAGTTCAATCTCTCGCACATGCCATTAGCCTGCGGATGATAAGGGGTGGTAGTGATGGGTTGTATACTGAATAAGCGGAACAATTCCTTCATCATCTGCGACGTAAATTGCGCGCCCCTATCAGACAGAATTTGCTCTGGTATTCCTACCCTAGCGAAAATTGCAAACAACGCTTCCGCGACTGCCTCAGACGTTATGGTCCGCAGAGGAACCGCCTCTGGCCATCTCGTAGCATTACATATGACCGTTAAGAAAAATCGATTCCCCCTATCGGTCGCTGGGTGAATGGGGCCAACAAGGTCTATCGAGACCTTTTTAAACGGTTCCGAGACCGTGGGGATCTTCTGAAGAGGAGCCTGGGGTGTACGACCCTTATGCGTCGTCTTTTGGCACGCACTGCACGTCTTACAATAGACTTGCACATCTCTGTGGATCGATGGCCAGTAAAAATTTTTAAGAACCCTTTCTTTGGTTCTAGCTATCCCCATATGACCCGCTAACGGGACATCATGTGCCAAATGCAATACTGTTGCGATCAGCAACGCTGGCACAACGACCTGCTTTAAAATGGAGGACACCGTTACATACTTACGGAACAGAATGCCCGCCTGAACAATAAAGGAGGACGACCCGTTCTTATATCTCCTCGTTTTCTCGGTTCGCGCTTCCCCAAAACATGGGTTTAATGATGGGTCCTCCCTTTGTAATCTCGCCAAGCGCTCTGGCGTGATATCTAGGTTGACCGCTGGCGTCGCCAAAGGTCTAATCTTATCTTTATCCGCTACCCGTCGACGTGTTTCGACCGCGGCGCAAAAGTCAATACCTTTTGATTGCGACCATGCTTGCACGTTCTCATCGGAAGGGGAAACCACCCGTGATACATTCCCAATGATGAGCTGGGCGCCTGGAAAACAACCAACGACTGCTTCGACTTCCCCGCTAAGGAAAGGTGTATCTATCATTATTCTTGCCATGGGTAATTTCTCAATGGCCCCCGAAAATTGGATGCACGGGACAGTCTCACCTGTAAGCTGTGAATCCCGAATGCAATCCCTGTGCACTCCCACAACGGTAGATCCTGTATCTCGTAAAACCGAGACCGGTTCGTCCCCAACAAACCCCGGATAAACCCTAAGACCACCTCCTGTATGACATGAATTTATAACGGGGATCTTTCTCCCACAAGGTAAAACACCGGAAGATAATAACTTCTCACAACTGGGACACTTAGAATACTGTCCGCCTCCGTTGTCCGATGTAACACACGCAGCCGCATGATGAAATTTATTTGGGGAACATGGACTGGAGCTACTGTCCACGTTCGCCGCTATCCTACCTGCAGGGCAGTTCACGCTGATGTGATCTGCTCTTCCGCAGTTCCAACACTTCGCGGCCCTACACTCGCGCGAAAAGTGACCCACGCGTCCGCAAGTCCAACACTCCGCTCCCTGTGCTGCCCTAGGCCTGGGTCCCCGTGACCCCTCGCGACCGGAACTAGAGTCCCTATGCCGTCGGTCATCGGCAAAGGTCACAACTCGCCCCCGGCCATTACCGCGACCTAGCCCTCCTGCTCGGTCAAACTTACCGGATCCATATGCCGGTGATTGGTGATAGCCCCTACGCTGCCCCTGGGCTTGCCCGCTATAGGCACCACGCTGACGCGACCTGTCCCTAAGTCCTGCCGGCGACCCCTCGACAACGGCGACGTACCCAGCATCTTGGACGTACGCCCTGGCGACTGGTTTGGACGGATGTGCCGTACGGTATGCTTCCGCCAACTTAGACGCCTCCTGCACCGTCGCGGGTTCGTTCTCTTTCAGGAAAGCCACCAGATCTTTGTGGCACGACGCGTACAGCTGGTCACGGATCATTAGGTCTTTCAGTTTAGCAAAATCCGTGCCCACATGCGCCAAGTCTACCCAGTTCGCGAAATACTCCGTTAGTCTCGCGACGAAGGCAGCAAAGTCCTCCCTGGTATCTGCACGTGCCCGCCTAAACTGCTCCCGGAAATATTCCTCGGTACGCGCAAATCGGCGAAGCAGCAAAGCCTTCAGCTTATCGTAGTCTTGCACGTCTTCGCGCTGTAGCTCTTTAAAGTAGGTTAACGCTCGCCCCTGCAATAGCGATGCCAGGTACGTGGCCCATAATTCCTTATTTTCCCCCCATTGCAATTGTGCGTTCAGTTCGAACCTGTAAAGGAAGGCGTCTATGTCGTCCTTCCGGTCGTCGAACGTAGGGAGCTTAATCCTAACGCCACCCTTATTGTGTACCTGCCGCTCAACCGTTTCCGTTGGCGTATTCTTTTTGCTTTCTAATTCTGCAATTCTTACTCGCGCGTCTGTCTCCCGCTCCTGAGCTTCTATCTCCTTTAACTTCAACTCCCTCTCCTGCTCCTCTCGCTCTCTATCCTTAGCACGCTCATCGCGCATTTCTGCCTGCTGTTCTTTAATCCAGCCGCGTAGCTCCTCTCCCTCCAGGCCAAGTTCCTTACCCAACTTCATTAGTTGTTGGAGTTCCGCCATTTCACCGATTTATGGTTATGGTATCTATTATACGACGACCAACCTGTCGGTATGATCACTAACGATACGACCAGAGACCTGAGATCACACCAGATATAACAATACCCAGTTGTCTCAAATACAATTCAGAAATTTACCTTTACAGCACAACTAATTCTATATCTATAAAATGTATAGCACTATTAATTATAAAAGAAACTAGAAACGACAAGAATGAAGAAATACAGTAGAAGGACCACAAGTACGTCAAGGACAACGAACCGGACTAGGACAAAGCTTCTACAAAAAAAAAAACTATAATGGAAAAAAAATGCAACCTGCTACGCCGATTACACAACACGGTACGAACAAGAACAGAGTCTGAAAAAAAAGAACGTATCTACAAATAGGGAAGAGAGGGACAAGAGAAACGTCTTCCTAAAACAACGAGGAAGATAGAACGCTACAATCTAAACAAAAATACAGGTCCCTACAGAACTGTTCACTGTGATGAACGAAGTTCCTAGATTAGCCCACCTCCCGAAGAGGACGAACTACGCTCACCACAGCAAACCCGCGCCACCGCCCGTATAACCTATAACGACAACAAAAACAGCAAAAACAGGGAAAAAGACAGATTAAAGGAACAGCCCACAATCCAGGGCACAAAAATTTTGACTTTTACTTAACTTTGACCCTAGATTTCAATTTCTCCCCTTCCTCGGAGCTCTGGCTGCTTGACCTCTACAGGCTGGCACGCACACTCTGCAGAAATTTAAGTACACATTAATACATATTCATCAAAATACATGCATCAATACATATTATTATTCATAAACATACATAAATCATATCATCCTGAAATTTCCATTCATCCCACGAACAAGGACAACAGCATGAATTCCTAGCACAACAGAAAAACAACTTGATATAACGAATACACAATGTCAAAATGACCACAGGTAAACAGGACGAGCCCCCAATGTCACAACGGACGAGCCCCCAGTGTCACAAATCCCAGACTGGGAGATGTAATAGTTTATGACAGGACGACAATCACGAACAAACAAGTTTAACACTTAACAAAACAGCCCATCAGACTCACACATTTATTAAACATAATTATACATATAATAGCGCAATTACATACATTATATTATTGAAGTGACTGCCGTACAACGGCCTTATTCTCACACACACTCTCCCTCGGATCCACAATCCGGTAGTTACTCCTAAAGGCACTTCGGCCTCAGCCTCTCCCCTCAGGGTCTTAATAGCACCTTAATAATTTACTGGCACCGCAGTCTCTCAATATCCCCCTCCCTATTGTCATACACCTTAGCACTCCCCTAGCACCTCAGCAGGGCAATAACACATTATTATTTCCATAGCCATCAACATGGCAACAACATAGTATCAGTTCACTAGCCTATCAACATGGCAACAACATAGTATCAGTTCACTAGCCTATCAACATGGCAACAATATAGTATCTCATTCACTCTCATATCTACGTCCCTGTCCGTGGCCTGACTGCCACGACTTTATGTGCCTCTACTGTCCGGCCCCGACAGTCTCACTTCTGGCCTATGTATGGCCTCCGGCCCTATGCTGGCCTATCACTTGTGCTCATCGAGGTGGCTCTTCGGCCCGTCCCCGACACCTACAAGAATAACATTACATCGGTATAATACCCTACCATTTCTATTCACTCCACCTCTCCTTACAATCCATGAAGCGTACACACACTAGTTCACCTTTCACTCACCACACATCTTACGGTAACACACCTCCATCGGAGTACACACTACTCACTCGCGCTACAAATCCATGAACTCACTTTCATCTATCGCTCATGGCGCACATTGCTATATCCAATATCAAGGACTTCCACATTCCTCACATATACTTATTCACATCATGGTAATAGACGAATATAATATAATACATCAATCATAATAATCAATCAACGTTCTACATACCAGTCATTACTGGAACAACACTCATCCGTCTCCCGACTGCTTTCACTTATGTCCGCCCGCTGGGCTCTTATTCACAGGTCCGCTCCGTCGGACCTTCTAACTTGCAGTGATAGTTATACAGCGCTTTCGCCTCATTCAGACCCCCCCCCCCCCACTACTCACAACAGCACGCTTAACTTGCTGTCTACTGTGAGTCCTTCTTACTCTACACCCGCTCTGTAGCAATCCCCTTAATTGCACTCACTCCACTCGTGACATTTTTTTTTCTAGCATTGTTTGGCTTAAACTTAAAATTTCAATCTGGCCACCCTGTCACTGAATAGCCTTCCCATTGATGGTTTCTTGTTGTGCTTTGAATGACGAGCATGTTGATATACATGACATGTATTTTTCGATGTCATGTGTGCTAAGGAAAGCTTTTAAATATATAAGTAAATTTCAACCAGCATTAAGATTCAGATCGGCTCGAAAAATACATATGGTTAGAAAGCTTGTTCAGTTTACTTTTGAACTAATGATTCAGGCAAAGAATACCTGTACGCAAAGCCCGAAATATCCCAAGATTAAAAAAAAAAAATTAAAACATGGCAAGATCTCAATGTAACCCCAGAGAGTATTAAAATATTACTAGACGACGTACCGGTACCGGGCATTGCCCGGAATAAACGTGCTCCCTCTCTCTCTCTCTCTTACAATAAAAGTACCAAGCTTCATATGGTTACTTTTTATGACATGCACGGTACTGACGTAACAGAATGGAGCCAAGATGGAGGATGAAAATGACAGCACGATGAAACAATGCATTTTTAGTAGGGGGGCCACGCCGTCAGATGGCCGGGAATCTTGCACAAAAATATATACTCCTGATTTTGCTATAAATGTTAGGAGAACCACTTTGGGCTCCTGAAAATGCCGGATATAATGAGATAAAGGGAGGCAATGCTAAGAAATTCCTCAAAAACACCCCCTACGTGACATTACAGATTAGCGCTCTTTTCAGCCAAAATGACAGTAATAAAGTTATACCCAGCCAAATATCAAAGAGATACCCATGCTTAATATATATCAAATTAAAAAGAATCCAAATTCCTACCACATGAAAGTTATTCATACTGATTCGTGTTTATTACAAGAAATCTGTTGGACAAAATCAAAACTATACCCTTTATATCGCTAAACATTGCGAGTCCAATATTTTAAAAAATCTGATAAAATATACCAGGTGGCCAAGGTTGAACTTTACTGCCTATTATCACAGGCAAGTGCTCATAGAAGTTTTTGAAAAAAACATAATGCAACAATTTGAAGATCAAATTATTAATAATAGCAGTTACAGTAATACGTCTATTTGGAGGATCCGCTCTGAACTGCTTCACATAATGAGAAATGTTAGTAATTGTTCGTTACATCTGCTGTTGATGCTGAGATATGTATACAATATTGCTACAAGAGTTAGTTGTTACATTACTGCAGTTCAAGCCAGGTTCATTCAACTTGAATTATATCGGAATGTGCTGTGGAAACAATATGTTAGTGCTTGAGAAACAAGTCAAATAGACAAACCCCTCTGTGCTGTCCAGTGCGATCTGCAGACAACCTCCAACAAACTATCAGTCTTAGCGTGGCCTAAGCATACCCTGTTTCGTAGCTGGGTGTATATTGAAAGTTTCCTGCTGGTTTTGAATGAAAATTAAATTTCGGTTCCAGATCCGATCGTTGCTACCTATGAGAATTTGAGCGTTTTTCAATAAATGACGAACTCCAAGATAGCCGCCATTGAAAAGGTCCGGTGTCCTTCACATTACAACTGAGAACAACTTCCAAAGTGTTTTTTGTTGTTGTTGTTTCAGTTGGAAATAATAGATTTTGTAAAAGCAAACAGAAACATATCAAAATAGACATACAATATACATACATTTGGTGCCAATTGTTTAATCTTAATTCGAACATAACAATTGTTGAATGGGTGAGGGGTGATGCAGATGCATTTAGTCTCCAAAGACACCTACAAACTGATCACCGCCGTATCAATAGATGTGTAAACGAGGTCATTAATGATATTCTTTCATGTCATCACTGTTTCACCAATGCCCCATTACTTCAAGCATAGTAACTTCAATGGGAGAATTTTATTTTTAGGTGAGTCACATTCAATTCACCGATGTTGTAGGAAACTGGTTTTAGTGGTCTTCAGCTGGATTCGTCTCAGCTGCTACATCCCTAACAGGATTGTTATATAATATTAGAGTTTGTCTCCTTTCGTTTGCACAATTGAATACAGGTCAGTACATTAGACATTAGCTTGTGCTGCAGCTCGTTTTGCAACTGCAGCTAAACAGGTTAAGAGCCTTTTTGGTGCTCTCAGCTGCATCTCCACAGACCATATAGTCGCAGTACAGAGGGTTGAAGTTTGCAAATGAGCCACCAGCAACTCTCTACGGTAATACCTGATGCTGAACGTCCAGACATTGTGTCTGATACTGTTCATACATGGTGAAAAGCTGAACAGCTTTGGTGTGACATGCCTCTTGGCTGCAATTTTCGTGCTGAAAAGATGCATTTTCCTCAAGAATGTCCCCGGTGCCCGATGATGCAGCGAAGCTGTGAAGGAAGCAGAATTCTATGATTTCTTCTTCTGTTTAATACGTGTTACTAACTCTTGGAAGACCAGAGAACATTACATTTTTAACTTGGTAAGAGTGTAGTGTTTCCAAGGACAGCAAACGAGGCAGAGGAAACAGTGTTCCGCCCAGTGAGGACATGGATTGCAAAGATGTTCAGCAAGATGGCTTCGGGGATGCTGGCAAACAATATTAACGGATATGACATTACTGGTTGGCAATAATACCTTCATGAAAGGTACTATATTGATTAGACTTCCATGCGTTTCCACGTGCAGGGTGTTAGCGAGATATGGCGGTACGTCTGTGTCGTCTGAATTGACTTTAATGTTATGATGCCCATCACTGATTCCCTGAATCATGTGATATACCACAATAACACCAGCTTTCTCGTGATTGATAGATGTGTGCTGAATTCCACCTCCCAATTGTACTGGTTGTGGGTCTGGGCCTATGACAATGCGATATGTACTCACTGAATGCTACAGAGACCTCACCTAGCAGATAGTCACCCGTCTGGTTTGTCCTTCCTACGTAGCAACGGTGAGAACAAGGGGCTTCTGGGGACGCGACGGCTCTTTGTTAACAAAAAAGACGATTGAGTCCTCTCTGGATCGGGTGAGGTGGGGGGGAGGGGAGGGGGAGACATGCAGCAGGACTTTCTACTTAGTTTGAAACACTGATCGAAAACCACATACAGAATACGTGCCTTCACAAAGGATAAGTCCCTTCACCGCTGAAGTGATAAAGTCAGATACTTTGTATGGGGAAACTGGTGGTGGCATGGGTCCACAGGCAGCAAGGATGTCTACTTCTGAAACCCCATGGTGAAATGTTCAGTAGAAATCTTACACACTTTGTTTCAACACTAGCTTGCTGGTAGAGTGCATTTCCACCATTTGACCAAAGAGAGATGACGACAGTGAGTGAGTTGTAATGAGAATAAAGTCTCTATTAGGCTGGAAACGCGTGCACAGCTGAATTCAGGTTCAGTATTTAGCTCAAGAGTGGAAGCTATATCCCTGGCCCTACCGTGAATTGCACAATAATGTGTTATCGCAACTTCAGATGACAACTCTCTTTTGCCCAATATTCTACACACTGTATGCAAAAAGTTCATTTTTTTTCTACCTTTGAAGGAAAAGCACAATCTTTCAAATATTTACAGCTAAAAACGTAAGAAGATAAGCAACGCATTTGAAGAAATTTGTTTTCTCCCTCTTGTAAATCTGTCCCTTGCACTTATGCAGTTTCATATGTGGTTACATAACTTGGCCACCGACAGGTTTATCAGTTTTCTACTGAAGCCTGGGAAAAGGGGGGGGGGGTCCATTTAGGTGGTTTCAATGAAAAGGTCTGACCAAATGCTAAGTCACACACCAACTTACGATGCACAGCATGTCTACTGGAAAGAAACCTCTTAACGTGGACAGGATAAAGCCCTATACGAAAGGCAGGTAATACAGTCTGCAGTGTACGTAGCTGTTGTGATCTTCTGCGAAAAAATATGGCAGCATCCTCCCGCTGCAATCAAATGAAAAAGCCAGTCATCTTCCCTTTCTCTCCCCCCCCCCCATTTTCTGCCAGTACAAATACAGTCACTGCGAAGCAGTTCGTTGACTTCCCAGTTTTCTGTTCACGCATGTCTGGGGTTCATCATCTTGCGAATTTAGTGAATTTGGTGGTGAATCCTGATCTCAAGAGGTCTTTGACGACTGATTTCAGTGCCCAGCTCGCCGCAGGTTGGTCAGGTAGTTTACCGCCCTCCTGTCAGCTGGAATTGTACCTCATTCAATATTTCCCAAGATTGAACAGTATCGTGTGCAGGATCATCGATATTCGGCGTCGATATTGTGACGTCACAAAATGGAACATCAAAGGATCGCTAGTGTTGCAGTACCGTGGGTACATAGTATCGGTGCTTACGAAGGCATTGTTACTGATGATAGCGAAACATTTTGGCATCTCATAAAAAAGACTCGACTGGCATCATTTGGCATGAAACTGAACCGAGATTAGTAACTATCTGACAACCTAATTCAGCAATAAAATTTTCCATACGTCCAATCGCCAAGCTCAGATAGCCTTACAAAGAAGCCACACTCGAACTATATTTCATCAGTTTGAGAACAATTTGTTGTTAAGAGGTAACAATAGCACAGAGAGCACCCAAAAGGAAAATATTTGGTAACAGATTGGTAAAACTATAGAAACTTATTACAATGTGTCACAAATCCCAGACTGGGAGATGTAATAATTATAACAGGACAACAATCACGAACGAACACGTATAACACTTAACAGGACAACCCATCAGACTCACACATTTGTTACACATAAAGATATAAAGATAACAGTGCAATTACATACATTATATTATTCTATCAACTGCCGTCCAACGGCCTTCTTTCCCTCAAGCACTCTTCCTCGGGTCCACAACCCGGTAGTTACTTTTAAATACCCGTCGGCTTCAGCCTCTCCACTCAATGTCTTAATAACACATTCCTATGGCAATAACACCTGAGCATTCCAAGAGCTCCTCAACATGGCAATAGCACGTTAATAGTTCAATTCACATTAATCTCACAATAGCACAGTCGTATATCACTATCACATGTAGTACATCTTAAGAGCACATTAACAATTATATACACATCCCTGTCTGTGGCCAGACTGCCACGACTCATGCGCCCCTCCTGTCCTGCTCGACAGCTTCACTCCACTGGCCTATGCGTAGCCTTCGGCCCTATGCTGGCCTATCCCCTGTGCTAGTTCGCTTACCGCGGGTGGCGTCTCTGCCCGACCCCGGCACCTACAAGAAGAACATTACATTGGTATAATACCATACCATTTCTAACCACTTCACCCCTCATTACAAACCATGAAGCGTACACACAATAGTCCACCTTTCACTCACCACACATCTTACGGTAACACACCTCCACCGTACCACACAGCACTCACTCTCGCTACGAATCCATGAACCTAACTTACATCTATCGCTCATGGCGCACATTTCTATACACAGTAATCACTGACTTCCACATTCCTCACATATACTTATTTACATCATGGTCATAGGCGAATATAATAATACATCAATCATCATAATTATAAATCATAGTTCAACCTACCAGTCATCACTGGAAAACACACAACAATCTCCCGACTGCCTCTGATCTCACGTCTGTCCCCTGGGACTCCTTAACTTGCAGTGATTGTCAGTACAGCGCTCTCTCCTCATCCCGACCCCCCAACTCACAACATTTCACGCTTTAACGTTAACTAACAGAAGTCAATATAGGTGAGCAGCCTCACTATCCCGTGAGTCAATCCCTCACTTCCATGCCCCCGTAATCCTTGAATCCCGCTCACTCCACTCGTGACACAATGGTATCCCTTATTCTTATACTCAGAACGGCGAAGCAGGAGAAATGAGTGCTATAATTCTTAATATACAAAAATGTTAGGACATTTAGAAATTCTAAATTTATATTCTTGTGGGATTAATGTTAAAATTAGCAAATTAAAAAATGTTTGTAGCATCTTTCTAAGGCATCTGTGGTAAAAACATTTAGATAGTATCATATTAGTCACTGTAAACATGGATCCAAACTGATTTATTCGAAATTTTCAGATTTTTTAATGTGTACAGAGTTCTCAACCCATGATATGCAGAATAGTGAACAAATAATATATTTGAAGCTTTCAGTTCCTGGTCTGTCTATTTGAGAGTAAGTGTGTAGAGTATCGAAGCTTTTGGTAGAAAACCAAGGAAGTAGTGAATATTTTCTTACCCTACCTCCGTTAAAATTGAGCTATATTATCTAAATAAAATTGGGGACAAAATCGCGTCTACCTACGTAATGCCACCCTTTAGCCAAATATATCCGGCAGTTTCTTACGCCCAGGGGATCACTTTAAATGAAAATACAACAAACAAGAGTATATAGTTTAGTGCAAGGTTCAACGCTTATTTGAAGAGATAGAGCAAGTTGGCCTCCCTACTATTTCTATAAATTCAAGAACCAAACTAATCAAAATATTAAAAATTTCCATGCACCCTCCGCGGTATTTGAAATGAACAAGTAAAATTGGGTTAGTATAGGTGGTCTAATAAAAAGCCTTTTGCGTTCAAAGGTGGAGATTTTGTGAAATCCATATATAGAGAGAATAATGATGGATGCACTCGAAGATCATGAAGGCACAGTTAGCATCGGAGGTAGAACCATCACAAATCTCCGATTTGCAGACGACATAGATGGACTAGCTGGGAATGAAGAAGAAGTTACCAGACTAGTCGATCGCCTTGACAACACCTCAACAAGGTACGGAATGGAGATCAGTGCTGAAAAAAGCAAACTGATGACAAATGAGTATGGCAACTTCACAAGCAACATCTCGGTCCACGGAACTAAACTTGAAATGGTCGATCAATTCAAGTATTTAGGGGGCTATCATCTCAGACAACGGATCACGCTCGGAGGTCCTCGCAAGATCCGCACAAACCATGACCGCACTGGCAAAACTGCGACCATTATGGAGGGATAAAAACATCACCACGAAGTACAAGATCCGACTCATGCATGCACTGGTACTGTCCATCTTTCTGTATGCATGTGAAACATGGACCCTCACTGCAGAGTTGCAAAGAAAGATTCAAGCAATTGAGATGAAATTTTTAATGCTATAGAAACATCCTCGGCATTGGATACCTGGATCACATTACCAACGAATGCGTCCGCCAGATCATCCAACAATATATTGGCCCCCACGACGATCTACTCGCCATAGTCAAGAAACGAAAGATGAAATGGTATGGCCACACAACAAGATCCAATGGCCTATCAAAGATCATCCTACAAGGAACCGTTTATAGGGGAAGCAGAAAGAGAGGCAGACAAAAGAAAAAATGGGCGGATAACATCGCAGAGTGGACAGGCTAGCCCTTTGCAGAGACCCAGGCCCTCACCCACGACAGAGAGAAATGGAGGAGGGAGGTGTACGGTGCATCAAGGCGGTGCCCCGACGACACCGCAAGGGGTTAAGGGAGACAACAACAACAACAACATATAGATGTAAAACGAAACAAACGTGCAAAAATACAGATGTCACATAGCAATAAACATTGTTATCTTTTAAACATAAATGCTTGAAGTAAACAACTTTTAATTATAGCCATCATCTTCCTTATCTCAATTGCCACCTTCCTGCCAAATTTAAGGCCTGAAGAGTGTAAAGTTTGGTCAGTTAGTCATGCCAAAGGTTGCAAGTTACTGAAATAATTATATAATTAATAGACTAGATGACGTACCGGGCACTGTCCGGAATAAACAATTATGTGCTCTCCTCTCTCTCTCTCTTACAATAAAAGTAGTAATCTGCAGCCCTGCTTCAGAACTCATGCGCGCCAGGACACTGCGCACCAAGCTTGATATGGTTACTTTTTATGACACGCACGGTAGGCTACTATTTATAAACAGATTGGAGCCAATAGTGGACTGACTTAGCCTGAAAAAACCACTAAAACCTGCACTTCTGATTAGAAAGGAATTACTTGGCATAGCAATACCTTATACCAAACCAAAACATTTTAGGGTAGGACACAAGTTGCGGCTGCATTATTTGACCCTAATTTGCATAAATTAAAAATGGCCGCCACAAAAAACAATGAAAACCATAACATGTTATATTTTTCAATCTAAAAAAGCTACAAATATAATATTGGTATCCTTACTGTGGTTTCCAATGGTGGAGAATTCAAGGGAATGGAAAGAATTGCCATAAAATCATAAATTTTTTATTAAAAATTCAAATAACAACCTGGTAATTTAATTTCGGTACAAAAACATGGTCAGCATATTCCTTGAATGTTGACACAAGACCCGGCCTTAATTCAAATAACAACCAAATCGACTTTCGTATCACTTTCCTTCATCCAACCCCATTTTGAAGGATCAGGCATAGCAGGGCAATTGATCAGAATTTGTCCCCATATATGACCTGCTTGATATGCAGCCCGAAGAGTGTGTTGAAAGAGAAAATAAGTATTAGGCGGACGAAGGTTGTAGTGCCTAGTTAGTGCTCAAGAAAGCAAAGCGGGAGTGAAAGAAGGAAGAAAGAAAAATGATCAAGATGGGACTAGAACCCGCGACCTCTGCTACGGCACCCGTCGCCTTGCCAAGAAGAAAACAGATCGCTTAACCGCACGGCCACTCCGTCTCTAAAAAAAGACGATCGTGGCCGAACTGTTTCACGGTGTTTCTTGCTGACTTGAGTATTCGTTCGCTGGGACCCAACCCACTTGTGTCACCCCTCCCCTCCCTGTTCTCTCTTTTTCACCCACCTGCCATTGGACAATACGAACATCTAGGACAACGAATACAAGATGTATGCCTCCGAGTTTTATCAAACGGAAGTCAATATAGGTGAGCAGAAGCTCGGGGGGAGGCAGAGCACTAGGGCATCTTTTGAGGGGGGGGGGGGAGGGGGCATATGTTTAAATAAAGTCTTTGCCTTTGTAAATGAAAAGTTCAAGCGAGTAGAGTTGACAGATGTGATCTCTGGGGTATTGTAGAGTCGTACAACAAATGCCTCTATGTGGGACATGATATCATCATCAATGCATTGTGGAAATGTTGATAAATGGAGCAGGGCTGGAATTAGGTCTGGAAATTCTTGCCACACATTCCAAGCTGTTTTCTTCCCCTTCTCCTAAAATGCTGAAATGATGTTCCACCCTGTCAGGGAGTGAAATGCTAACAAAGCTCGAGACTTTGCTGGGCCTAGGTGTTGTGCAATAAGGTGAGCAGAAATGTACTTGTGCGCCTTAGGCCCCGCGCGCACTATGTTAAAATTAACCACCCGTTCAATGCAAACAATCTTTCGCGTGGCGTACAGCACGGTAAACTCTTTGCGTTTGCTCTGCTTTTGCAGGCCATGCAGCAGGCGAAACGGGATCGTGCGCGCGGCCCTTTACCAGATCCAAAGGAAATCCACAACTCATCAAGACAGAGATCTTGAACACATGAGACATCAATAACCACAACATCACTGTCACTGGAACGAATTATGATCCGTTTGAAATCATGGAGCGTGGCATCAGCAACATGGATGAAAATGCGGATATCTGCTTCTTCGTGTGTACAGAGAGCAAGCCCTTGTGATGTTGATCTGACAGGAGAACTGAGCACATTTTCTCCAAATGTAGAAACTATTTCTTTGCCTTCTACACATATAATAATAATAATAATAATAATAATAATTGATTTATATAGCTCCAAAATCCACTAAAAGTGCTCGGTGGCGCTTAACAAACACATAGAATACAGTCTCAAACACTCCAGAATATCACACCCACACACTAACACATCCAAAGATACATTTCAGTAACAGTTCTAGTGTCATCTATAAATCATACACTTTTTTGAAACGCAATGTTTTGAGTTTCGATTTGAAGTGCTCTATTGAATTAGTTGTTTTTATATCATAGTTCAGATTGTTCCAAAGTTTTGGGGCACAGATGGAAAATGCCCTTTCTCCAAGCATTGTTCTGGATCTAGGCATGCAGAGCTGACTGTCATTTAAGGACCTTAAATTGCGTGGCGGTGTGTACTTTTCTATAAGTTCTGAAAGGTAGTTTGGCGAACACTGATTTAAACATTTGTACACCATGCAAAGGATCTTAAATTCAATACGTTCCTTTACAGGCAACCAATGGAGAGTTTTTAAAATATCCTCGGTATGATCCGAAGCTTTACTCAGTGTTACAAGTCTCGCTGCTAATATAGAAAACAACTCTGTTTTGTTTGCATCAACACGCAAATAAGTCTACCAGTTTCCTGGCATTCTGGAAGATAATGTCACACGTCGCCGAACACCTTCACCCCGTCTTTGTCGAGTACCAAACTTCAGGCTGTCAGGTTTGTATATGTCCCATACAACATCCAGGCGAGAAACATTTTGAAGGCAAGAAAGAATGTAAGGTACAAAAACATGGTCAGCATATTCCTTGAATGTTGACACAAGACCCGGCCTTAATGACTGTAGAACAAAAGCTCCATCGAGAATCATAACATCAGCAGTGGGAGTCGAAGCTGAAAATTCTGCCTCTGATTCCAAGCATTTTATGATTTCCGATTTGGTTCCTTTGTGCATCTGGCCTGCTGAAGAAAGGTGGAATTTCACTATTCTCGTGAGAAAAGATGTCCTCATCAATTTCCCTTCCTGCATGTCCTGAAAGCACCATGTGCACTACTTGAGATCTTTCCTCTTTGAGAGATGCAATGTCAGACTTTTCTTTGCTTTGTGGAAATTTTGTTGAAATCAGTGGCAATTTGTTGAGGTGAATCTTTGCTGACCATGGAATTGAGGCTTTTTGTATTCGCTGTGAAAAAAATTCATCATACTTCTTGCTTCCACTTTCAGTGTTAGTCATCACTGTGCTATCAATATTGTGGCCCATGACTGAGATGTTCCTAGTGAGACCAGATCACCGGTATCTTCTAGTTCTAAAAAAGGATTGCCTAATTCAGAAAATGCATTGATCAACGAGTTTGTGTCTTCTTTGAAAGTTTCTTGGAATTTTTTGTACTGCTCATGATGTTTGTTTTTTAAGGACGGTGGAATCTGCTCAAATTCTTCTGTTATTCGTGTGAGCTCGGGTCCTGCAATCAGAAACCTTCTGAGAGCTTCAGGGTCTTAAGTGGGTCCAATAACACCACCGTCACCTTTTTCTGTGCAAATGAGCTGCTCATGCATTTGGTCAAGAGCGAGACAGGAGAAAGATCGTCTGTCTTCTGCCCAACAAATCTCCCCTCCACAAAATTTTTGTAGATGTGTGGATGCATTTCCTTCAATGCACACATGTCTTGCAAGTGAATGGGCAGATTGCGTGCATAATGTATAAGGTCTAGAGCGAAAATCCATGGCATAAGGTGTCGAAGACTTTCAAAGTACAAATGAAAATTGGCTGTACTGCTTAAAGTGCAAAATAAAATTAAATTTTGGGTAAAGCAGACTTTATATGCAAATTTTATCCCTTCTAATGAATTCAGCACCCTTTTAAACCTATATATAGACACCTTTGGTGCATTTATGCCATATTTTAACTAGAAGTTATGCTTCTTTCTAATTGGTGGTACTGCTCCGTGGCGGCCATTTTTAATTTATGCAAATAAGGGTCAAATTATGCAGCCACAACTTGTGTCCTACCCTAAAATTTCTTAGATTGGTACAGGCTACTTGTGTGCCGAAGGGCACCTTTCTAATCAGAAGTGCAGGCAATGTTGCCTAAGTCAGCCCACTACAAGATGGAGGATGAAAATGAGAGCACGATGAAACAATGCATATTCTATAAATTCGAGAATCAAACTAATCAAAATGATAAAAACTTCAGTGCACCCTCCGCAGTATTTAAAATTGGGTTTGTGTAGGTGGTCTAATAGTAATAGAAAAGCCTTTTGCGTTCAAAGGTGGAGATTTTGTGAAATCTATATTATATATAGATGTAAAACGAAACAAAAATGCAAAAATACAGATGTTACATAGCAATAAACATTGGTTTTTTTTTAAAAATACATGCTTGAAGTAAACACTTTCAATTATAGCCATCATCTTCCTTATCTATATTGCCACCTTCCTGTCAAATTTAAGGCCTGAAGAGTGTATAGTTTGGTCAGTGACTCATGCCAAAGATTGCAAGTTACTGAAATATTATAATAGACTAGATGACGTACCGTGCACTGTCCGGAATAAACATGTGCTCTCTCTCTCTCTCTCTCTCTTACAATAAAAGTAGTAATTTGCAGCCCTGCTTCAGAACTCATGCGCGCCAGGACACTGCGCACCAAGCTTGATATGGTTACTTTTATGACATGCACGGTACTGTAACAGAATGGAGCCAAGATGGAGGATGAAAATGACAGCACGATGAAACAATGCATTTTCTATAAATTCAAGAACCAAACTAATCAAACTATTAAAAACTTCCGTGCACCCTCCCCTGTATTTGAAATGAGCATGTAAAATTGGGTTAGTATAGGTGGTCTAATAAAAAAGCCTTTTGCGTTCAAAGGTGGAGATTTTGTGAAATTTATATAGACTAGATGTCGTACCGGACATTGCCCGGAACAAACAATCATGTGCTCTCTCTCTCTCTCTTATAATAAAAGTAGTAATCTGCAGTCTTGCTTCAGAACTCATGCGCGCCAGGACACTACGCACCGAACTGAACGCTTGATGTGGTTACTTTTTATGACATGCACGGTACCGTAACAGAATTGAGCCAAGATGGAGAATGAAAATTAGAACTGTTGACAACACGATGAAACAATGCATTTTCTATAAATTCAAGAACCAAACTAAGCAAAATAATAAAAACTTTCGTGCACCCTCCGCGGTATTTGAAATGAACATGCAAAATTTGGTTACTGTAGATGGCCTAATATAAAAGCCTTTTGCGTTCAAAGGTGGAGAAAGTGCGTAATATATAATTAGATGTAAAATGAAACAAAAATGCAAAAATACAGATGTTACAGTTACATAGCAATAAACATTGTTATTTTTTTAAAATACATGCTTGAAGTAAATAACTTTTAATTATAGCCATCATCTTCCTTATCTCAATTGCCACCTTCCTGTCAAATTTAAGGCCTGAAGAGTGTATAGTTTGGTCAGTGACTCATGCCAAAGGTTGCATTTAGTTAGGTGGCCTGAGAAAACCCACCACATGTCGCTGGGCCTAGTTTTGAGCTAGAGCTCAAAATAGGTCGAGAATGTGACCCCCGGTCGAAATATATACATGTAGTTACATACACAAATGAAATGGTCATCCACTTTTCTATCACTTATTAGCTGTTTGAAATCAAATTCCATGTATAAATATTTTATTTTCAATTATTTCTGATACCTATTTCACGATCAATTTGTCAAAATCGACCCTAAAATCGTTCGACAATGCGGATGCATTTTCACATGCTAAAGTTTTCCCAAATCCCTTCGTGTCATATATACGCTTTTGTTCGGAATTTATCGTAGTTTCGTTTACTACCGAGTGCGCATAAATACAGCAGACGACCTTTGAACTATAAGTAGTGCGCATGTTTGTAAACAAAGAGCAGAGAAGCAGAAATAAAGTCGTGCGTGCGTGTATGTAGAGAGAGAGAGAGAGAGAGAGATAACTATTCTTCACTGCCTACTTGTGGAATGTTTTTACTGTAGGCCTACTTTATTTACTGTACAATGAACAAAGAAATAGTGAGGGAACTAGAAGCAGCAGAGATATGGTTTATTTGAAGAATATTGAGAATATCACGGACGGAGAAAATATCGAATGAGTCAGTGCTATTTTGACTTATGTGTTATCTAGATGCAAAATCCATGTCTACTGCAAAATAAATTCAGTGAATGGTTATTATTGATTGAATGACTGTAGATATCTCTTCTTCAGTGTGATGGGGAGCAGTTGGAGTGATTGCTGAAGTATTCTCAACATCACATGTAATAATAATAATGTATAGCATTTATATAGCGCACATCCATTTAAAATGCTCTATGCGCTTTACAGAAACAACATGTCAACCACAGAGCAGAATGGAGCTGCCTGCGAAGCGCTCAACACACTGCACTGCTTCTTTCTCTCTCCCTGTCTCGCTCACTCTCTCTCTCTATCTCAGAGCAAATTGTAACGCAGCCTGTTAGGCGCAGTTCACAACTCACAACAGTTCACAACTCACAGCAGTTCACAACTCACATCAGTTCACAACACACAACTCAAATAATCCCCATTTGAATATTTATTAATAACAATATATATTTAATAATGAATAATAAAGTTTGTTGTTGCTGGTTGGGGGGGGGGGGGATGATATGGATAAATTTTAATCTATTAATTTCAATTTTGCCCGGGCAGCGGCCTCTCGGCCTGCTCTTTCCGATTTCCAACTGCCAAGGTATCTTTAACGTGCGCAACGTGCACACGGGCCCTCCGAATTTTTTCGTCCTTATCCGAGAAGACTTGGTACTCGATCCTACCAGTGTGTTATTATGGGTGAAATCGAAGTGTAAACTTTAAACGCGATTTTCTCAGTTTCTGTTTTTGTTGACTGCCTGTATTTAAAAATTCATAACATTGTCCAGAATTGACCAATTTGAATAATTTAAAAAGCAAAATAAACAGAAATGATTGCTGCAGACAGCTGTACCATTAACTCAAAATTTCACCATGTGGTGGGTTTTCTCAGGCCACCACACTAATAGATCTAGATGTAACCCCGAAGATTTGGGGGAAAATCACAAGGGCGCCAATGCAATGGGTTACATCAGATCTCTGGTTGCATCCAAAGAGGTTTATTATAAACTCTTTAGTTGCATCTATAGATCTACGGTACTCTCTGGTTGCACTATTGGTCAATTTGCACTGCAAGACACGGGAGGCTCTGCGAAACCATTGTTTAGCATGGAGCGGAAAGTAGGTCGCTGTGGTAAACAACATCCGATTGTGCATTTCTAAGGGGCGTAGGAGCTTACCAACGGTGAGGAAGGTCTCTTTCAATTCTTCAATTTCTTGTTTACCGCAGCGACCTAGTTTCGCGATTTGGCGGAAGTGAGATCGCATTCAGCAATGCATTCGATTCGGGAGTTATGCCCCTTAGCCTAGTCCAAGGCGGGTGGTAGTGGTGGGCGATATCCGTAATATCGAATTCGATACGATATTACTATTTTTTTCAGCAAAATATCGATATATCGATATTTTTCGATATCACAATATTCATATCGAAATATATCGATATCTCCGATACATTTCCATCGTGAGGCAGGTGGTAGGCCTGCACCTGAATGTTTCCTCCTTTTTTCTCTTTTTTTTTGGGGGGGGGGGGGTAATGCGAGTGAGTATCATGTATGTGTGTGTGTGTAAAGGAAAGGAGGTGGGTCTTTTTTTTTCGTTCATTTTTATTGAAGAAACAACACAATTCTGTAACTGTATTGTTATGTATTCAATGATCAAAACAAATTTCCTTGTACAAGGACGAATAAAATTTATCTTATCTTATCTTATCTTATCTTATCTTACCAGTAATCTAAAGTTCGATTATAATACAGATTCTACAACTCATAAAATGATATTTTGTCACACAAAGTCAAACTTAGTCAAAGTGTGAAACACATTTCTATATTGTTGAGGAAGAGAACTGAAAATGTTATTGGGATTCATTCAACCAATCTCCAATAACCAACACCATACACTGTCACATACATAAAATCCAAATCGTACACACGAAATCAAAATTTAACAAAATCATTATGCAATGCTGCAACTGACTTGTGCAACATGCATGAAAATGAATATGAATGAGAAACATTGTTGTTGAGGAAGAGAAACATGATTACTCTACACACACTGACTGACACACACATCCGATTCAAATCCAACAAAATCATATACATGTACTCGAACACGTCTAAAAACTACGAGTCGAAAATATCGAAATATCGATATTTGGCTTGCTGCATCGATACAATACGATATTTAAAAAATATCGATATTTCGATACGATATGCCCATCACTAGCGGGTGGTTTTTGCGTTGCTTTGCGGCTAGCCTACTGTGATTGTGTGTGGTCAAACACAGTCAATGTAGGGTTCGCGGAAACAAAACAAAAAAAAAAAATGGCAGAATATCGGAACCATCTGGATGCAGAGGAATTTTCGAAACCCATATTTGCAAATGGCCGATATCAAAATCCATGGGAAACTTGGACAGATCCAAAGTTGAGCAAATTCTTCAAGTTCTTTTTCCAGAAGAGCGAAGCGAACATTCCAAGTGTGGCGGTTAGTTCAGCAGCGTTTAGCTGTTTTTTAAGATTTTGTCTAGAATCTAGATCTAGAAATCTAGATCTAGTAATAATAATAAAGCAATAGCCTATAAGAGATAGATCTATCATTTATTATTTGTGAATTTCTTGATCAAGTGTCAGAAAAATATAGAATCTAGATCTAGATCTATTCTAGATCTAGCGATCTAGATTTTTCTAGATCCAATGATTTTGTTAAAAAATTTAATATGACATTGACATGCTGTGATCATGTTGATATAGATCTAGAGGTTCCCGCTACAAATACATATGCTCGGCGTGATGCTAGCCTAATCTTTGAACATTATTTTAAGGCTGCCATTATCCGCCAACATTATTGGCGGATACTGCCCAGGTTTATCCGCCGATAATGTTGGCGGATATTGCACAGGTTTATCCACCAACATTATTGGCAGATACCAGAGAGTATAGATTTAAATACATCTATAGGCTACTCTCTGCAGATACTGCATGGGCCGCCAACACTATCAGCAGACGCAGCCTGGGCCAGCAAACATTATCGACTGATACTGCTTGTTTTATCCGCCAACATTATCAGTGGATACTGCATGGATTTATAGTTTATACGGCAACACTATCGGCAGATCTGGGACCGCTAACAGTATTAGTGGATAAAGCTTGGGTTTATCTGCAGGTATTGGTGTTGATTAATTACCAAAAAAAGCCAACCAAACATGAAACAAACTGCATTTCTTCCCTAATGTTGTTGGATAAAAAAAAATAATTACCAAACAGATTGATTGCTGATAAAACGACTTTTATAAGAAATGAAAAAAAAAAAAACTACCTTGCCAAGAATTGAACTACTGTCCCCCGATTGATTTCTAATAAAAAGACATGTTGACTAATACAAAAAAAAAACAACTGGATTTATTCCCTTATGTTGTTGGATTAAAAAAAAATTACCAAACAGATTGATTGATAAAAGGTTTTATAAGAAAAGAAGAAAAAAACCTACCCTACTGAGAATTGAACCACTGTAGGCCTACCCCGATTGACAGGTGAAGATACAAAAGAAAAAAACAACTGGATTTATTCCCTGTTATTGTTCTTGGATCAAAAAAAAAAGATTGATTCCTAATAAAAAGACTGTTTTAATAATAATAAAAAAAAACCAAAGCTACCCTGCTGAGAATCGAACCACCGTCCCTTTACTGGGAGGCAAAGATGCTAACCACTACGCTACTGGGAACCCCGAGTAATTGCGAGGGAATTCTTATTAGATTAAGCATGACTGAACCAAGAAACCCATGTCTACTGATAAGACCTGAACCTTTGTATTTGTGTACATACATGTATCCATTTAATCAATAAAATTCCATTTTTATTCAGAAAAGCCTTTACAATTTCAATCATCCATCGTTTTCAACGCATGCTCAATATGAACATTGCTCGGGATGAACGGAACAAGGGAGGAAGACGGAAAAAGGTTCGAATCAGGGGAAATCACTCCCAACTACAGAATTTATGTTGGGGATAAAAAAAATCCTAGGGGAAATTTTATCCAACATTATCGGCGGAGAAACACTTTGTTATTTTAATCCTCATAACCTCAATGTTGACAATAAGTCAAGATCTGACCACTAGCATGGCAACTTTGAATACAGAAAAATATATACTATGTACAGTATAAAGGTCCAGGTTAAAACTTTTGAACAAATGCTCAGAAATTTGTCATTTCAAAGACTGAATTGAAAGAGAGACCTGCATGCACCTGGTTATCTTAAAATATAAAATTGTCTTCTCCATTTTCATTTCAGAAACAAGTGACATTTGAAAAGAGTGAGTTATTATGGCCCATATATCATTCCAAAATCCTTCTTCGAAATATGCAGGGCATGAATGGTCAAAAGCCTAATCTTTGTCTACTTTTATATTTTTATGTAGTCTGTTACACAATGATATGTATTTTTCATCAGGAACTGGATGTAACATTGCCAGTCATGAGACCTGACTTTTCACAATTCAAGATGTCACCCAGATGTGGTGTGCGCCATATGTGGATTGGTCACGCGTCATCACTTGTCCAGTTTGATGGTATAACTTTACTGACAGACCCAGTGTTTAGTGATCGTTGTTCACCCAGTCAGTGGTTTGGCCCCAAAAGATATCGACCTCCACCTTGCACTGTTGAAGAGTTGCCACTTATTGACTGCGTCCTGATTAGTCATAACCATTATGACCATTTGGACTACAAGAGTGTCATTTCCTTGAATCAAAGGTTTGTTATAAATTTTCATAATTTACCAAACAAATTGCCTTGCAATTTTTTGATGATGTGGCTATCATGTTTCTGACAGGCCATTAGAAATTCAGGCACAGATTTTTCACATGAAGATTTCAAACAGTTTTATGAAATTCAAATTCAAGAATGCTGAATATTATGTCTCATGGTGACTCATGGCCCATTTAAAAGAAAAAAGTATTACAGTGGTCACCGCCTAACAGCACGGTACCCGGGAGACAGTGTTTAGCGTGCTGGTAGGCGAACGTGCTGTTAGGCGAATAGGGGAGGGAACCATGCATGTGCACTGTGTAATTAACACGCTTACGTCCCCTGTTTGAGAAACGGAGGAACGTGACTTGCCCCTATTGCCTTATTGAAATGTATATTTTTAGAATGTTTTTTTTTTTCTTTTTTGTGATTTTTAAATTTTTTGTTTTTAATTTTTTTAAATATATTTTATGTGTGCATAGTGGGAACCAGTTGGTTTCAGGCTAGGCCCCCCACCAAAAGGTACTATCCCTCCTTTAGCACTTTACTTCACGTTTTATTTCAACCCAAAAATTATAATTTATGTTACAACCCTTAATTTGCTTTGGGAAAAAAAAGAAGTCACGGTTGTCTGTTTTTGTTTGTTCAGGGCATGATGTGCAACTTCTTTTTCAATGTCTTCAAATTATTGAAGCATTGAACTCTTTCCCTTCATCTGCAGGAATGTTTTTATGGCTCTTAGTACTCTTACGGCCGATGAAAGTTCTGTAACTGATGGTTCTTGAACTGGTTCATCAGTTTCATCCTCTTCCTCCATCACTTTTTGTTTCTTGACACACTGAATCAGTTCTGTGTCCGTTAGAGAGCCACAAACTTCAAGATCTTGGTCCTGGTCTATCATGGCATCAAACTCCTCCTCTGTCAAACTTTCGGGAACAGGCAATGGTTCGATGTCTGCCGCAGGTGTTTCACCAAAACCAGCTTTTCCATAACAGTTGGCAATGGTTTGCCGAGTCACCTTCCCCCAAGCACTGTGTGAAGCATGTAGATGGCGTCAAGAAGAGAGACTGACTTGGAAAGATGAACAACTTTTTTGGTTTCATCTCTGTCAAGTTCCGTGATAATGCGTCTGTTGATCAGAGTTCTGTAATGACCCTTCAAATTTTTGATGATGCGCATGTCCATTGGCTGTAGAACAGATGTGGTGTTGGGGTGCAGGAATTTGATCTCAATGTTGCTGTAGGACATGTCTGATGGATGGGCAGAACAATTGTCTAGAAGCAGCAAAATGTTGCGCTTTGCAATCTTAAGGCGCCGGTTCCAGTTGTCTAGGCGGTCTCGGAAAATAGTTCCTGTCATCCAAGCATTTGATGAGTTTCTGTAGGTGACAGGCAAGGTGTTTAGGTCTCGTGGAAAATGCCGTGGCTGTTTTGATTTCCCTATCACCATTAGCTTTTCTTTCTCTGTTCCAGACATGTTTGCACACACCAGCACAGTGACTCGTTCTTTAGCCTTTTTTCCGCCTTGCAAGGTTTCATCTTTAAAGGTGTAACCTCGGTCTGGCAAACCTCGGAAATAGATCCCAGTTTCATCTGCGTTGAAAATGTCGTTCTCACTGTATTGTTGCAAGATAGCAGGAAGAATGAGGGATCGAAATTCTTCTGATGCCGCCGTGTCTGTCGCTTGCTGCTCTCCATGCTCTTTTTTAAATTTTAGTCCGTGGCGAGATTTAAACCTGTTCACCCATCCATCAGAAGGCTCAAAATCATGCCCTAACTCCTTAGCTAATTCCGTTGCTTTGGTCTTTAAAATAGGCAAATTGAGTCTGGCATTTTGATCCAACTTCTGTTTCATCCACAAAAACAAAGCTTCATCCACATCTTCTTCTTTAAAAGGGCGTTTTCTTTTGAGTGTCAGCGATCCTGATGTTGCTTGTTGTTTTAGATGTTCTCGGTTTTTAGCGATTCTGGAGACTGTGCTGCGGTCCAGGTTAAACTTTTTTCCAATGGAAACGAAGTTCACCTTTCCAATCTTCTCTTCTTTCTCAATTTCTGCAAGAACATCTAATTTTGTTTTCAGCTCGATAGGTTTTCTACGGGATCTTAACAAGTTTTGCTTTGCTTCAATGCTTAGAAAGTGAAAATGTGAAATGAAATGTTACTCAGTCGTAAGTGTCCATAAACTCATCAGTGTAGACTGAGGCCTTATGCCTTGTGGTAAATTAAGGCCTAATCATGACAAAATTGGAAAGAATCCGACCAATCGAATGCAAAAGCCGATCAGATGCATAAACCAATCAAGTGCGACGAATGTTTTCTCTGTTCTCTGCTATCCGCCCACTCAAACCTTTGCAACTGATTAGGGCGGTCACAAACCTTCTGTTGTTCCCGCCCCCCACCCACACAGTCAGTTTGATCTACATACGCAACTGACCAAAGCAGCGCCGCCGCCATGTGTCCATTGTAAAGAGCACATGTCTGTGTGGCGAGAGATTAGGGCGGTCCCATACCCTCTGTTGACTCCAACCCCACCCTCACATGCCAGCTTGATCTACCCATACGCAATTGATCAAAGCAGCGCTGCCGCCATCTGTCCATTGCAAACAGCGCCTGTCTGTCTGGTGGTCAAGTACATGTAATAGACTTTGTTTGTAAAAATTTTTCATCTCTCTGATAATGAAAAAAGCATTCTCTTAGGCGAATGGTACTTTAAACAAGCGTGTTGTTAGAGGGGACCTTTTATATAGAAAAAATTATGTTTTTTTTTTTTAAAGCGTGCTGGTAGCTGGCGTGCTGTTAGGCAGTGACCACTGTATTTTTGGGGAGAGAATTTTATACAATACAACATTCACCTCATTCCCCTATTTTGAATAAGAGCATATTCTATGAAATTTTAATTTTTTTTTTCACATTATGTCAGTAGATATGGAGACAACCTGAGATGGTATGTGCCGGTGGGTCTGAAGAAGTGGCTGAATGACAGTGGATGCAACAATGTGATAGAACTTTCATGGTGGCAGGAACATTCCTTCAGTGGCAGCTCATGCGATATAAAGTTTATCAGTACGCCTTGCCAGCACTGGTGCAAAAGATCTGTTGGTGATGATAACCAGGTTAATAGAATGTGATTATTAATATGTATCAGTTTAAATAAAAAGCCAGTACAGTGGAACTTCATTATAACGAGGGGCTATGTTCCGATAGAAATCTCTCGTTATTCCCAAGGTCTTGCTTTTCCAGTAAAAGGGGGAAATAAGGAGGTAAAAGATACTTTTTTTTTTTTGCATGGTTACCTTCCATGGTGATTTCTCTCCATTCTACACTGTCTGGTGTCTTTGCACTGTATGTTTCATCGTGTATAGTAGGTGGGCATACAGGGAGAAAAGAAGTATCAGAATGTTCTTACAGTGTAGGGTATCTGACAGAAGATGATGAAGCTACCTAACTACATAAGACCATATGGATTTTGATAATAATAATAATAATAATAATAATATATTGCATTTATATAGCGCCCAACCCCGTCGATGACAAGCTCTGGGCGCTTTAACAAACTCTTACACACACACACACACACGCATACACAAAAGAAATTCAAAAATATTTACTATTGTTGCTGCCGAAAAACACCTAGCCTAGTTTGTCTGAAAGAAATGGGTCTTCAGATGGCGTTTGAAAGAACCAATGTCATTAATTTCCCTGGTTGTCTTTGGAAGAGTGTTCCAGATGGTAGGGCCAAGAAATGAAAAGGACTTTTCTCCTACAGTGGACAGATTCATTTTAGGTACTTTCAATTTTGTAGTGTCAGATGATGATCTTAGTTGACGAGATGGAACATAGTAATCAGTTAAATCAACTAGGTACGATGGAGCAGTATTATTGACACATTTGTGACAAATGGATGACAATTTGTACATTATTCTTTTCTCGACTGGCAGCTAGTGCAAACTCTGCAGAAGTGGCAGTGCTGAATCTCTTTTCTTTTTCTTCAAAACAAGTCTCGCTGCATTGTTTTGAGCAATTTGGAGTTTTCTAATATTTTTTTGTGAAATTCCAGCCAAAAGGGAGTTGCAATAGTCAAGCTTTGAAAGTACAAAAGAATTTACTAAAACAGCCGCAGTTTCAGTTGAAATAAGATGTCTGATTTTACCAATTTTCCAGATTTCCATGTATAGAATACGAATGAGGTGACTAACCTGAGACGACATAGAAAGATTTGAATCAATGTAAACCCCTAGGTTTTTTACTTTTTTTGAAATTTCTATTGAATTAGTGCCAATTATCATCTCAGTTCTGTCCACTTCTTGCAGAACCCGCTCACGGCCTAATAAAATAACCTCAGTTTTATCCACATTTAGTGCCAGTTTGTTTTGGTTCATCCAGCTTTTAATTTCTGTTATACAGTTTCCAGCCTGCTGCAGAAGGCTGTCAACATCGCATGGCAAGGCAGAACTGTAGAGCTGGGTATCATCAGCATAGAAATGATATTGTAAATTAAATTTCTTTATTTCATGTACAAGTGGAATAGTATAGATAGTAAACAAAATAGGACCAAGCACTGAGCCTTGTGGTACGCCATACTGAAGCGCATAAGAAAAAGATCTTATTTTGTTGGTTACAACAAATTGGTGGCGATTTGACAGGTAAGATTCGACCCATTTAAGGGCGACCCCTCTGATTCCAAACGATGTTTCTAGCCTTCTGAGCAGGATTTCGTGATCGATGGTGTCGAACGCTGCTGATAGATCCAACAAATTTAGCAGAGTAATATTTCCAGAATCTGCCTTTACTAATATGTCATTCATGATTCTTAATAGTGCAGTTTCAGTACTGTGGTTACTTCTGTAAGCAGATTGAAATGGTTCCAACAGGTCATTATTTCTCAAATGACACATTAGTTGTTGTAATATCACCTTTTCAAGGATTTTTGAAAGAAAAGGAAGGTTTGAGACGGGTCTGTAATTTTTCAACATATTTTGATCAAGAGTCGTTTTTTTCAAAAGTGGTGTTACCCAGGCTGTTTTAAAATAATCAGGGACAGACCCACTTAAAATAGAGTTGTTTATTATTTTTGTAATAGTTGGAACCAGTTCATCAATACAAGATCTAACCAAAAATGTAGGAATAGGATCGAGGTCACCAAAGATGAAACTCATTGTCAGTGAAACAGCATTGCTAACTTGGAATTCATGAGGTTGTCCTGAAAAGGACAGTGTAAAAGTGTAGGGAGAGGGGGTTTACTAAAGATTGGGAATGCCGTTTCCGCCCACGCACGTCCGTGTGCTTGGATGTACATCCTAAGTGGATGATCTGAAAAACGCTGTAATTGTGGACTGCTTCCGTTTATTGATGGCAGTGTTGCTCACAAAGCTTTCCATATGGTCGACATCTTAATATATGTCTGCCATTTTCCTGTTGCAGCACAAAGTGGCGCAAGGTTGTAACAGCTTCTAGTGCTGCGTTCGAAGACACAACTGGAATGGCCTCAGTCTCGTCTTCTTCTGTGGTGTGGTCTCCCTGACTGGTGACACAATTGATGATTTCTGGCACTGTCATTTCTTCTGTTGTTTCATGGTTGACGGATGGTGATTCCCCACAGACTGATTTCATGGCAATTCCATGACGAAGTTTAAATCCAACCAGCCAGCTTGCATTCATGTTAAAGTCGGTTCTTCCATGGGAAAAGGGACGCGATTGCCTTCCCCTTTTCCGGACAAAGGACTGACAAAGGAATGTTTTTGCTTCTGGCTTGTTTAAACCACAGCAAGAGAGCTTGGTCCGCATCTGCAAAATCAGGTCTTCAAATTTTCTTTCTTGCAGTGCAAAACTCATCACCTGAATGTGCCTCAATAATTTTATCTTTGTTCTTCAAGATGGTGTACAGCCTACTGGATGGGATGTCAAATTGACGGCAGATCTCCACATTAAATTTTGAATTAGCGCTCACTGCTTCGATGACGGCGGCCTTTGTACCAGTGCTGATTCATTTCCTTTTGTTGACAGTGGCCATAATTCAGTTGAATTGCGTGAAATGAGAAGAGTGCGTGTCCAGTGGCTTTCAGTAGTTATCATTCAACTAATGTGAACAGATTGACCGCTTGAAGGGGGAAGAGATCTTTTTATAGTGAGATCTAGCCCAAGTCATCGCTACCATAATAGTAAATTTATTGGTTGCGTGAATGGTAGCGTAAATCACTACCATATATGGTACATTTTTGGTTGTGTGGGTGGTCGCGTAGTGTGCGGTCAGTAAGAAAACAAAGCTTCTTAGGTATAAGCAAAATCTTAGGAGATGATTGTATGGGTGGGCGGACATAAATTTATTGAGTGTGTGGGCGGTGGCGTACAGTGCTGTTACGGCACATGGTCAGTAAGTAAGCAACGATTGCTAGGCCTAAGCAAGACATGATTGGATGGGTGGGTAGGCATAAATTTATTGATTGCATGGGTGGTGGTGTACAGTGCTGTCACGGCACATGGGCATCAAGTAGACAACGCTTGCTAGGCCTAAGCAAGACATAATTGGACGGGTGGGTAGGCGGGCAAATGTAATTTTATTGATTTCGTGGGTGGTAGTACATGTATAATGCGCTGTCATGACACGTGGTCAGTAAGGAAACAAAGCATTGTCGGCCTGAATGAGAGGTGACTAGATGGGTGGGCATGCTGTAACAGACAAAGAACAATATGTGTCTGACTCCCTACATGCTGTACTGCAGCTGCTCCCACAATTTGCCGTAAGCACTGAGAATTGATTATCTTGCTATAGCAAAGGTTGTGATTATCGATTCCTGTTATTCAAGTATTTTAATATATAGCCTATAATATAGTAGAAAAAACGGGGATTTAAAACGTTCTCGCTATACGCAAAGTTCTCGTTATTAAGTGTTGTTAAACATGATGGTCCACTGTACTATGTGATATTGCTGGTTATGTTAAAGGTTTGCTGCTTGATGAATTGAATTAAATTGGAATTTAGAAAGAAATAGTAAATAGAACTGATAATCTGATCCATTTCATCACTGAACATGAATTTGAATCATATTGAAAATGTAACATTAACAATTCAAAACTTATGGATGAATATAATTATTGTTGCAGTTATTGCCCTCCAGTATCATATCATATCTGTAAAATGAATATCCGTATCTCCGAAAATGATGGTTTTGAGATATGACCGTTTAAAGGTTTTGGAAGCGCATGGCTCTGGCCAACGGTGATATATCAAAGGGAGTGGCGTCCATTTTTACAACTGATGTACATTTTTCGCAGATCTCTCGGTTTTAGTTATTGAGAAAAATATAAAAGAAAATAGTATGTATCAGATACATGATCTTCATTTGAAATGATTCTCCATATTCAGAGTACCTGTATCAGGTGAACAACAGGTAAGTCCAGGTGTTAGATGTTCATTTATTGAAGTTTGAATTTATTTTCCTACTCGTCACTGCGGCGGTAGTGTGAATTCCATGCATACTGAGATATTTGATGTTCATGAAAGATTTCCTTCGCTACTACTTACTGACAGCGATGCTCGTATGAAGATCGTGCATCTTGGGATATTTGATGTTTATCGAAAATGATTTACCACTTTATCACAGTGAATGGTAAAGCATCCATGAAATTGAGATAGCCGATGTTCATTTGAAATAATGTCCCCCTTTACAAGTAGTAATAATGAAATAAATGTCGAGCATGCGCAAGTACAGTGGAGAACGGTCAAACTGAAAATGGATAAAATGAAATTAGCGGTAAACTGAAAGAAAATAGGAATCCCTGATTTTTTTCCTCTTTATCTTTGTTAAGAAACTAGCACTAAACCGAAGTAGCCCTATTGTTAAACCAAAAAGAAAGTTGCTGGATTCAGTGGTGCCAGTCCATTGTGATTTTTGCCATAGGCCGAGTCAGGTTACTGTACCATCCGTCTACCTCCCAACCCCCCCCCCCCCCCCCCCCACGAAAAAAGATCCTGAGCAGAGGATGCTTTATTCTGCCAGGTGGTATAAGCCTACACGGGAGCGGCAGCACTACATTGGTAGGGGGAGAGGGGGGCCTATGACCTCGCTGGTCTGAAATCAGACGGCAGCAGGCAAGACATTAGGCGCATTGCGGGTGACCTTTCGTGTAAAATGTATGACATCGGAAAGGCAATACGGTATACTAGTGACCACAGACAGCATAGTAGTATAGTACAAGGCATTGTGCGGGGTAACGAGATCAGCAGGACGGCGATTCTGTACTGTCTGTCCACACTCATGTCTCTCCACATTCGCCCGCATATCCATGCTTCATATGTGATATGTGTCCTTATACCTGAGCAATCGCCCATCCTAATTCTCAGTCAAAAACTCAGAGCAACGGATGTTGTGTTAAGTCTTTTTTGTATTCTGTATTCTGTATACTACTTTAATCCCATTTGGGAAATTTGCCTTTGTGCCATTGCAGCCCAGTTACAACTGGAGCAGGCACGTCGTCGCCACAGTGCAGCGCTGGTGGGCAGGTTTTTTTTGGGGGGTGGGGGGTGGGAATCTAGGGATGAAGTTTATTTAATTTTGCCCGGGCAGCGGCCTCTCTGGCCTGCTCTTTTCGATTTCCAACTGCCAAGGTATTCTCAACGTGCACACGGGCCCTCCGAATTTTTTCGTCCTTATCCGAGAAGACTAGGTACTTGATCCTACACCCACCCCCCCCCCCCCCCCCCCCATAGGATCAGGGACTCGAAAATATCAGAAAAATCCCAAACTTCCAACATGCCTGCACCAGCCAGGTTTTGATCCCAGGGACCCCTGGCATGAGAGAAGAGCACCGTGCACGTGCCTCTAGACCACCTTGTCCCCTGTAATTTTTGCTTAAAGGCACTTCCATTTGTCCTCTTCGATAGTGATTTGGGCTACCTCTCTTGAAACTGGCATTTTTCAAGCCTCCTATTGGTAAACCAAAACTCTTTCTGAACCGAAAACAAACCCGTGGTCCCACTGATTTCGATTTAACCGTTGTCTACTGTATTTACATGTATATTCATTATAAATCATACTAAAGTTAGCTTGAGTAATAAAACGTAAATTGGTCATTTCTGTTACACCCTCTCCCCCCTCACACACACTGCACCCTACAATTTCTGCCCAGTGATTTTGAAGCTTATTCGCCACCAGCCTTTCAGTCTTGGGCTGATCTCTTTGTTGTTTACATGTGCAGGGGTGAGAAATGCCAACAGACCATGGGCGGTAGTTGTGATTACGTCATTTGATGCCATTCATATTGGTGGTATTTTGGCCACGCCCATGGACAATGATGAACACACTTGTGTCGTTCATTGAGGCTCGGTCAGCGATCTTAAGCTACAGCTCATTGCCTATTGCCAGTATTGGGTTTGGCTGTCCCATTGGTTTAGCTATGCCATTGTATGACACAGTTTAGTGTTCCTATTGGTTTAGCTATGCCACTGTACGACAGATGATAAACTGGTTTGTTAATTACGGGCGTATGCCCTTGGTCTTTCTCATTCAATCACGACCAGTGCTATGCGACCACAGTAACTACACTTGAATAATATTTCGTTTCTATGACATTAAAATAATAGTCATTTAATACCAAACAATAGCCCAACATAATGTAGATCTACGAGTGTAATTTGTTAGTAAATCTTATGGTTGTTATGGCATAATCTCAAAACAGTAAAGTAGCATGGTCTATTGTAAGATGCACTGCATTTTTTTTAATGTGATTTCAAATACTGAGCAAATTTATTGTGTTCAGTTTAGTCCAGATGCACATTTAAATCATTTATCATTATTTTTATTCTTGTTATCATATAATAATGGAGCTTGGGCCCAACTTTGTTCCCGCAAAGGCTTTTTTACTACGCAACGTAGAGAAATGAAACTTGGCACATGTATGTAAAATTTATTAAGCCTGTACGTGTCGAGCTCATTTTTTCCCGAAACTCTTTACTTTTCCCAAAAATTCAGTTATAATTATCAGTTATCAATTCATGATTGCGAATATGACGTGATAATGTACTTCCGTCAATTTCGTCATTTCCGCCTCTTACCGGAAATGTAAACTAGAGTTCACGATCCAGCCACGCCAAGAAAACTTTGATACCGAGTATATTGTTATACAGATGAGATGAGTGCCATTCATTCATACCAAGAAAACTGTAGAAATATTTAGAGTGTGCTTCAAGCTCGGAAGGAAGTTATTTTAATTTGCACTGCACGGTGCATAAATTGACATAGATCTAGAATAATTATCATTTTACTTTCCATTTACATTTAAGAAAAAAAGAAGGCTGCATTCTGGGGGTGACTTTTACATAGGTGTCAGATGGATATTTATGGGAAACATTTTTTCTCAGTTAAGCTGCTGATGTAAAAACTGTCTTGAATTTGTCTCTTTCTCCATTGGATTTACATTTGTTTGTCTAGAAAGGCTTTAATGTCCAGACAAAAATTAAAACATACCGGTATCATACTGTGGCAATCCTCCAAGAAGAAGAAAAAGAAGAAAAAATTGCCATAAATGCTAAGGGCCTCATAAAACACCAGAAATCTCAACCTGCCCCTACCTCCTTTTATAAATTAGGCCAAACGAAGCTTCATGGAACAACAATAGGTCTCAAAAGCTTATCAAGTCAGTTAACAGAATTTATTCCGCGATTTTAAACCATTCATTGCTGAAGTTTCTTGAAAGTGACCTCTGAGTTGCTCAAGTTGGTTCTTTTATGAATTTGAACCTGTAACCATTTTAGGACCTATCAGGAGATGAATATAATTGTGTAAAATGTCAGCCTGATGCTGTGATACTTTTGTGCTGTATGTAACTTGACAATGAGATCACATGTATTTTAATAAATAAATTTTCGAGAAGCCGAATTGTAAGTGTCAGAGAGAGAAAACACTACATGTACCGGTACTTGATAGTGAAATTGAAGAAATAAGCTTGCATGGACATGCTGTAAGGTAGACAGAACTTTGAGACGGATCAACCTGCAGTTAGATTAATAAATATATTTCTTATTGTATATTACAGTCCACAGGTATGTGTGCCCACCTCATAGAACCCTCTTGTCTTGGAGTCTTAAATGCTACAGTGCATTTTCTATTACTCATTAACACAATTAGTTTCACCAGAATGTACAAGGAAGAGCGCTTTTTTTTCTTAATATCTTGTAGTGGCCATTAGGGAAAGAACATTGACAGGTTGTAGTGGGACTAGTTACGAGATGACAGTGGGACGCAAAAATAAAGTATAGAGAATGTACCATGCTACTTGCTAGGTTGTTTATGTCTCACCCCCCACCCCCAGCCATTTATTTATTTAGTTTGCCTTCTTGGAGCCAGGAACTGTTTTCTTTACAAGCTGTATAATAGATACTGTGTCTCAGTTATAGGTTTCTGTTTAAGAGTTCAAGGCTTCTGAAGGATTTACATGCACTCATACTAGCTACTTCACAGTCATATTTTACAATACATGCCATGTCTGCATAAAGATCAATGCATTAAGTCAGTTAACTCTTCCGACAAGCATACCGGTTTTGTACCTGAGACCGTAAGCTTTCGGTTCACTGTAATGAAGCAGCCTTGAAAGGGTTAGTACATGTAGTAAAAAACCTTCATAAAACAAGGTGATCTTTTTTCTATAATCTGAATTACTGAAGCATTCTGATTAATTTATACCTGTAGTTTTGAAGGACATGGATTATTTGCTTGATGTCCGGATTGGTTCTTTTCTACTTATGATTTTACATGTACATGTATTAAATTTCACCGCAACTCAGAAAGTTCTTGGCCGAGACTAAGATTTGGCTACAACCAACCACAGCCAGTCATCATTGCATTGGTTAGACCTTCCAACTGCAATAAGTATGCCCAGACAAAGGCTTCAGTAAAAATGGGAAAGTTTATATTGCGAGCCACTGCCGAACAAGATCAAACGGATTGCCCATCATTAGTAGTTCCCTCCAATCAGCACCTCGTGTCAAAGTAACAAAGACTATCGCCGACGAAGGTCTGGCTCTTCAGCCACTTCGTGAGTACTTATCATTGTAAACGCGCCCCACCAAACTGCACTTTCTAAAGCCACCGGTGTTCTTTGATACAGGAAGGTCAGTTCCGACTAAAGTATCTGGATGTTGTGAATGATTATACATACACAGGTGCCCATGCAATGAACACCATACACCGTGAGATATGCGATGTTCATCCTCAAAATATGATGTAGGTGAAATCATAAAATTGTCGATATCTCCACCATATCAATGTACAGTAATGAGACCGGTACCAAAATGTAAATCGTTCTTTGCTGGTTTATTAAAAAAAGGGACTCAAAATAGAGCCGGATGTCTGGTGGATTTGAACTCGGCATACCAAAAAACATAACACATGTAAGTTTCATGCTTCTTTCCAGAAGTGCACGCACCAAATGCACCGTTCACACATCTACCTCACTATATGGCTAATTATCAGTGGTCATGTTATGACCTGAGTAGCAATGTAATCTTTATAAAACAAAATTTTTTAAACTTATAATTTGTGGTTTAGACAGTTACTGGTGCCAGGCATCAGCAAGTCCTGAAATATAATTGATAACTTCATTATACTGTATGTAGTTCTTTATATTCCCAATGGATTGTGATCTGAATGCTTGATGTTTCACTCACAGATTGCACTTAAACTTTAGTTAATTTTTCATTAAGCGTTCAGATAAACGAAATATCTAATGTTTGTTTAAAATTTTTTTAAAACGTGGTAACACTGGTTTTTATCAATCATCCTCTCTCTCTGTGTTTTTAGGTGTCAGGTAAAGTGTGGTAGTTTCTCTATGAGTGTCTCTATGCAGGTACTCTGGACCAGCTGGTGTGTGATAGGCCCCAGACACAGGTTTTGTTTTGCTGGTGATACTGGCTACTGCCCTGCCTTCAAACAAATAGGAAAACGTTATGGTCCTTTTTCACTGGCAACAATACCAATAGGATCATACAGTCCAAGGTATGATACGCACGGAATTATATGAAATGGTCTTAAAAAGTATGTTTATCCATTATTAATTATAATTATATATTAATACTAGATAAAGTTCCCGGCATTATCCGAGATAAACCTGTGAACCCACTGTTCTATCTCTCTCTCTCTTTTGGGACTACAAAGCTTCCCATATTCTTACTACAGATTCCATGCGCTCCAAAACACTACGCACTCACTTCTGATAGGGAAATTGTGCACACGGAAGTGGATGCGTATTAACATCGTTTCTGGTGCGATGGGCTTACTAGTACTACAGGGAGCCAAAACAAAGATTGTATTTCACATTTTTACAACTTTAATTTAAAAATACCTGAAACTTGGGTCAACACAATGGGTCGATACAAAAGCCATTAGGCTGGATTGGTTAAAACTTAAGAAAATTAATTTTGTAATTTTTGAAACTGCTTTTTAGGCTGTAGAGTCTAGCAAAAAAGGGGGCAAAATTGCAGCACAATGAATTACTCCCACCATTATTTTTTTTTATAATAAGATTTTACTTGTCAGAAAGAACACCTGTATCATTCTTGTATGTAAGATCACTGACATGGCCATGCTCAGCATTTTATTAAGGTGTAATTGGTGTCAAAGTATTGCTGTACAATTTGACATCAGTTTAGATGAGAGGAACCAGTTGCATTTAATTATGCAGGGGTGATGAAATCTTAAAATTTAAACTAGTCCGCAGGACTACTCCACAGGAAAATCAGCTAGTCCGCAGAAATTTTTACTAGTCCGTCCACTTTGAAAATATAAAAGAAACAAAAGGCAGAGTAAAGTTAAAAAAAGTGTGTTTTAATTGACTGAAATGACAAGGGAATGAAACACAGATGACTAGAATAAGCATTATTAATTTATTGCATGAAGATCTTCAAATACTGTACTGGTTTATGGCTAGAATAAACATTATTGCTATCTGGTAAGAAAACAAATTCTGATGTATTCAAACTATTTAATCAGAGTAGACTGTCATCCAATGCAGCCTCAAAGTCATCCAGCTGAGTCCGTGGATCCATCTGACAGAATGGAAAGAAATTTGGCATCTGAGTATGCAAGCTTCTGCTCCTGCCTTGTAGTTTCAGCAATGGAATGCACAAAGACTTTAGCATACAGCCTGTTCAAATAGGTTTCTCCAAGGTCTATTCCTTTTATTTTGTCCAAACTGAAACAACCACAGAAACCAATACGTATAAGCTGACTTGTGATTTGAAAGAGAGATGTATGTGTGTGTCACAGTGTGTGTATCACTATGTGTCAAAAGATGAAATTATAATAATAATATGAGTCAGAGAGAGAGAGAGAGAGTGTATGTGTATCAGAGATAAAATTATGAGTCAGAGAGAGAGAGAGCTCTATATATATATATATATATATATATATATATATATATATCAAAATCAATGCTTTTTATGGAAAACAAAAGACATAAACACACACACACACACACAATCACAAAGTGACATACAGAAACTTATTTGCACATCCAAACGAAGTCTGTGAAAGGCCTGGCATTTTTTGCCAGAGCATGAGCAGTTCTGAATAGAACTGTTAGTCTCTCGACCTGGGCCTTGTCCATTGAAGTCAAGCATTTCGCTGCCTCTGTGTCTGCTTTCTTCTTGTCACGGTTCTCCTCGCATGTTTTACTCCACGTGTGTCCCGCAGACTTTTCATGAGTGGTCACACTTTCCAGTTTGAAAATCGCTGATCCGACCACAAATGGAGAGCTTTTCACTTTCCCCGTAGCAAAGCGTTGACAGAAAGTACAATACATTTTCTGTCCGTCGAACTTCAGCCATGTCCGACGCTCACCTGTCGACGCATTGACGTACCATGTTTCTTGAAAAGACCGGCTGCGTATTTTTTTATCATAATGACTGTCCCTGGATTTCTTCTCCTCGTCAGTTTTTTTCTTTTTTGGCGGCAGGGCGTCACCGGATCGTGTTAGGAAGCGATCCATCTTAGATCTAGTCTAGAACAAGAAACTTATTTGTAAGTCTGTGCGTAAAATCTGTCTGACCGAGACGGGAGGAGAGCTGATGCCCGACCTCATGGCGCCACTAAGCAGGAAACGGTCAAGCTTCGCCGTGATTTTAACATCGTCCGTCGGACCGGCAGTCGGCGCAAATTAGGTTGTCCGCGGAAAAGTTTAGTCGCCTGGGGCGAGCGGACTGGCGATTTCATCACCCCTGATTATGTCATTTTAATGATTTCATTTCGTTTCCTGAAATTGTTGGTCAAGAATATTTCAACATAGGATTAGGACTATTGAAGGGAATTTGGGTATCTTTTCCCAGACTGAGTATTGTTCGAGTTTAACAAGACTTAAATTCTGAGAGAAAAGCTGCTAATGCTATGTTGAGAAAAAATATTATGATGATTATTCAGTCTCCTTAACCAATATGTATTTGTCACAGTGATTATGTTCTGTTGGTTAGGTGGTTTTTATCTCCTCAACATGTGGATCCAGCTGAAGCAGTGATGATTCATAGTGACTTGGGATCAAAGACATCAATAGGGATTCACTGGGGAACATTTGCTCTTGCATCAAAGGAGGTATGAACCAGGTATAATCCACAGCCAAGTAGTTGAAATAAAGATCTGCTATATGAAGTATCTGGTGTTTTTAGTTGATGTAGGATATTCAGTGGTGAGCAGTTTCAGTTGTGATTCAGTTATGTTTCTAATCTCCTCATAAAATAGGAAAATGCCATTGTTAGGGTATACATGTGTACATAGTAAAATGTTTACATATTGATGCATACCGTACACTTTTTTTTTTTCAAACATGCCATTTAGGACCTACTGTGATGCTGTTTCATTACCTGAATGTTTTATATTTCAGTTTTATCTTGAGCCAAGGGCAAAAATCAAGGAGGAACTGATCGAGAGAAAAATGGAACCATCTTCATTCATCACGGTGAAGCATGGTGAAATCATTGTTGTAGGAGGGGAAGTAGAGAGCAGTTTGTCTACAAAAATAGAGGAAAAGTCAGCATAATGGAATATGCAATTTTAGAAAGAATGTTTTTACTCTATGTATAAGTACGTCCCCAAATTTTTTTTGTGCTAGGGGGACGTACATAGTGGTACGTATTTTAAAGTCTTTGTGACTCCTTGTAAAATATTCCTAGCAACAGCCTTAATTAATTATAATTAATATTTCTTTCAGACTTTCTTTTTGTTTTCTTACTGTTTTTCGGTTGAAAGGGTAGGGGGCAGGGTTACGGTATTTGATAAGATTTAAGGTTGTGGATAAGGACGGGGCTAAGGACAGTACGTGTATGTATGCGCTGCTGGCACAAAACATTTGGGGTGCATACATGCTTGTAACAATAGCCTTTTGGAAACACAATGGAGTCCATGTAAACCGAACTTTGGTCATTCGAATTTCTGCTAAATCAAGGTGATTTTGAAACAAGTTTTTTTTTTGGGGCCCCTGCATACAGCATGATTCTGCCCCAATGACCAATGATATCAGCCAACAACATGTGTATATATATTATGTATGTGTGATGGTGCTTGCATTATGGCCAGTAAATTTATCTATTGCTGACGTATCCACAACAGGTACAGCCAAGACACAGTATACCATAGAACGTATGTAAATTACACACGACAGTAAAACCATGAGCCTCACACTATCACACTGTGTCCATCATGTTCACATTGAGCCATTCTGCTATACATTTAGGTAATGCTTGCTTAGCTAGCATCGCATGACTGTATTAAATGTAAGAATTATAACAAAGGTCTCACTTACACAAGGTTCTTAGCACTTTAGTACTGCAAATACATTGCTGCAGTGTTTACACATTCACCACATTACACTCGATTGGGTGTGGGGATGATACGGCAGTGTTACACTGCATAATAATTTTATAATGTTAGGACAACGATGTAGGCCTACGGTCTTGCATTTGAACATCATACACGAGAAAATGTCTTTATCGATTGATCATGTCACACACAATACATGTGGTTAAAATAAAGACAGGGAACAGAGTTCGGTGACCAGATAGTTATATGAGGCCTAACCCATTCAGTGCCACTTATTTGTTTTACTGCTATGGTACAGTCACTTCTAAAGAAAAAAATAATCAGAGATCTCATGATTGATACAAGTTCGTATGCATTTTTTCTTTGTGTGTGTGTATGTTGGAGGGGGGGGGGGGGATTCTGTGAGGGGATGTAATTACATGTATGGTATGGGGGCAAACAGCATGATAGTGGTTATTTCTCTGTTCAGAGGTAAATTGAACTGTAATCTAATTCCCAGCAACTTCGAATTATGCAGGCTCCGCTGTATCTTAAATGTACTCTTTTTGTTAATGGCAGTCTAGGGCAGGACTTTATCCTTCTTTTTTTCTTAAATCTGACTTGAAGATGTATGGTCAGTATACTGCACAGTGTTGTAGATAAAATGCAACAAACTCAGATTCATGTAAAGCTCTTTATTATCAATCAGCCAGCTTCAGAGAGTAATACATGTACATCTGATTGAAATGGAGCACATATATATATGGAAGAAATCATAAGGAACTGACAAGACCAAAGTAAATTATTGTATGAGTGAATGCTGAATTGAATAATTAGTGATACTGGCTGAGATATCCGGTGTTCAATGAGATGAGCCTGTTTATTAGTTTCAGATTTGGATGATTATAATGGATCTCCTATACCTTGCCGCTTCTTTAGGTTTAATTTTTTGTTACTGTTGTTTGTTTGTTTATTTTAGGTAAATCTTATTGCAACCCCCTTGCTTGTTATTGTGCTACCCACTCCATCAGCACTTGAGGTGATGATTATCAATCATGAACTGGCAATAATCTACATACTGGGCACATTGGTGGGAAGTGATGACATTGATATATATGGGCTTTTAAAAAAAAATGATTTGAGATAATCCATCATCAGACACAAAATAAAGTTAAAAAAACACTTTTCAGTCATATGAAGTCTCTCAAATCTTAAAACAAAATGCTTATTCACAGACATCGGTGAGTGTTAATAAGATGCTGATCTTATTTGCAGATGGGAGTTTCTTAGTTTTCTGATGTCTACTACTACTACTACTACTACTAGTAGTAGTACTATGGAAGTGTTCCTCCTCCTGTCCATTAGGGTCTGCGGTAGTGCAATGGCTAGCATCTGCAGTTATCTGTTATCAGTTATCAGTTGGAGACTATGGGTCCCATACCAGAGCTTTTTTGGTTTTTTTTAAACCTAATACTGCTCATTATTAGGAATCAATGTTTTTGTGTCTTTTTCAAAGGATTTTGCAAAACCATGTCGTGGGGAAACTGATCATTGCTAGTGAGCTCCAGATTACTTCTTTTTTTAGTTATTCCTGTTCATTGAAAGGGACAGTTGCTAGTTAGAAATAAAATGATTTCTTTTAATCAATGTGATCTGAAAATTTCATCTCTCTCTAGGGTAACTTAGATCTATCATGAACTTACTGAAAATATATATTTGGGGGTCTTCTGCTTCAGCTGTTTGTAATGTTTTGTTTTATTACTTTTTTGCTTGCATGAAGTTTAGTTCATTTTTATTTGCACTGACTGGCTTTCTCTGTGATTTCACACCTGCCAAAATTGGCTACTATCAATCTATATAAAAACAAAAATTCATTTTCACAATTTCATACTCTGGAGCAAAGCAACAATGATCAATGGGGGTAAAGCAGAAGAAGAAAGTCTGCTCTTGTGGAGATTCGAACCCCCCTTACTGACTCGGCAGGAGTTTACTTGTTAGTAATATTAAAATATGCCACCGGGGAATCTGAGTAATACATGTACTAAAGCGTTACTATGCAGGGTCTCTCCAATGTTGCCGAGGACACGATAACTGATAAGAATTAAGAATCGCAAAAAAAAAAAAAGGGGGGGCAGTCTGGTGCATCATTACCGTAAGCAACACCATGCGTTAATCCGAGACAAGACATCTTACGGAGTGAAGAGCCTAATCCAGTAATCGTGATCTAAAGGAGCTCTTCCCTAATTATATGTATAAAAATCACAAAATCAAAAATCCATCTGCGAATAAGATTCTGATCTTATTCGCAGACGTGTGCGAATAAGTGTGGCCACCTTAAAAAGAATCTTCTGCAGGTCAAAAGGCAGGCATCCTCAAGATTTCATACAAATCAGAGCTGTGTGAGTGCCAGTAGGTGTTGCTAAAAATCGTGCAGTTTGTTTATGAGACAGTGGAACCCACTGAAGCCGAAATTCAGGGGCCGAACAGCTATTGTATGAACACTATTTTCGATGAGTAATTTTTTTTTAAATCACCGTTTTTAGCCTCTTGACATACATGTACATTGTATTAGATTACGTTTCTCTTGGATATTTTCAGGACCAACAATAGAGAAATGTGAAATATTTTGCTCCCTTTAATTACAATGTAATTGAATGTTATAGATTTAACCATACTCATGGACCATCACTATTAGTTTACCATGTTCTAAACTAGAAAATAAAAGTCATCAAAGCATTTCATAATCATCGCCATAACAAACACTATGTCATACATTGATAAGATATGATGGGAAATTTACTGATTCCCCAAAGGAAATCTAAATTTGTTAAAGAGTGAGATCGGTATCGTGAATTTAAAAAATGCATGAATATCAGACACTAAATTAGGTCCTCAGATACATCAAATCATCCCATAATGCATGTCATGCTTTTGTCAGTTTATCATATGTCATCACACCTTACAAAGTTACATTTCCCTTTAGTATGGCGCTTTGTGTGGGTTGCTACTACTGTAATTGCAATTATGTGGATTTTATCGGTATTAATTCATTCCATGCAACGCATAAAGCAAGAGATATTTGCTGATCCCATCTCGTGGCTAAATCAACCTTTCTGTCTTCAGGAAGTATTGTGAGAGCACTTGGATAAATATTTAAATGCTGAAGTGCTCATTCTGTTTGATGCTGATAGTAGTATAATATAATCTATGCAAAGTGTAGGTTGGGCAAAAAGCAACCTTATCTGTTTCCAAAATGCTGTGTAAAGTTATTTTTGAATTGTAAGAATGAGTGTTATATTCTAATTTTGTTTCTTCACTTCTTTCATTCTTGATGAAATTTTCTTCTTCGGATTTATATGATGACCATAAGTTTTGCTAATTTTTGCAGAGATGCATGTACACATTATTAGGGCCTCTGATGCATGACTTGTGATCTCTAAGAAGTAACAAAAATGTTATTAGTAATGAAGTTTTGGCCCTGTTTCTGAATTTCAGTGACAGGAAACCAAGAATGAATATGTTCATAAGTTTTAAACTGAGGTACAGTTTGTTTCTGCAAATTTTTCATAATTGTACAAAAGATAAAAAGGAATACAATGTACTATTGTTTTACTCCTCTTTGAATTATGTTTTTATAAGCGAGTGAAAGCTTTTTCGGTCATTTTAAAGTGTAATATTGTAACACATGTACCTGTGATTTTATTGGCTTTTGGGGTCAAATTTAGGTCAAAATAATCCTGGTGTGTTTTATGTTCATGAACATTGTTGTTGCGCCTTTCAAAAAGGAATAACATACATTGTACATGTATGTAGTTTGGGTTTTGTCCTCCCAAATGCAAAGCTGAGGCGCTGTAAGTTTCTAGGTACATGTATTCGGCTGCTGTATCTCTGACCACTTTATCAATTTGTTCATAATATTAATTGTATTTCCTGGATTTGTGATATATGTTAGTTATTGTTACATGTGAGTCATAATGAATTTTTGTGGTATCTCCAATTCCAAAGGCTTTGCAGTTTTGCAAGTCATGACGTGACCAACTATTTAATTAAATTTGAAGAATCCAAGACAGGACAAAACACGTAATAATAATAATAATAATGTATAGCATTTATATAGCTATATTACGTACATGTAATTAATCTGTGTTATTGCAAAATACATGTATTACTTATAGTTTATACAGTTCTATCTGTTAAAACCTGTTCTCTCTTCCTTTCGATCTGTGTGTGAATGAATGATGAGTGAGTAATTCAGTGAGTGAGAGAGAAAGAGAGCATGCATGTGTGAACTGAAAGAATTACGGCTTTACAATTACATGTTTTTCTTCTTAATCAAAACATGAAGTCCAGCTAGCTCTGCTAGATGAATTAACTGTATGCGTAAATAATGGCCTTGTCACTGTAGCTGTATGTAAGTTCTACTGATTTCAGTGCATTTGCCTCTTTTATTAAATAAAGCTCATCATTTATTTTAAATTATTGTCCGTCCAAATATAGAACCATGTCTTTTCCCTGAAGCGCAGGATAATTATTGTGTGAAAGAAACAGACTGGAGAGAGAGTGCATGTTGTGTGGAGTACACTTAATTGTTACGGCCATGGGGACTCGGTGGTCTAGAGGCAAGGTGCTCGCCTCTCATGCCGAAGGTAGGCTACCGGGTTCAAATCCCGGTCGGTGCAGGCATGTCGGAATTTTGGGATTTTTCTCACATGTATTTTCATGTCTCTGACCCTAAGGTAGGTAGAATCGAGCACCTATAGTCTTCTCGGATAAGGACGAAAAATTCGGAGGGCCCGTGTGTACGTTGCGCACGTTAAAAATACCTTGGCAGTTGGAAATCATGAAGAATAGGCCACTGCCAGGGCAAAATTCTAAAAAAATTAATCACCACCACCACGAGAAAAGTGAGGTGTAAGTGCAAATGCCAAGGGCAGCGAACTTTCTAAAATAAAGACCTAAACACTACATGTATTACATTGGTGTTAGAGGTCCCACACAGTGCAACCAGTTTCAATTCGCGCACCTCTCAGCATCGGGTGACGAGAGGTAAGAGACAGGTAAGCAAAACGGATGCAACACATTTTACATTTGATTCCTTTACCTCTCGATAATTGCAAATTTGGCGGGGAAAAAGACAACAGACTGAGGCAATAGAGACATTGCAGCTTAGGGACCGTTCACATATTATGTCATCACATAAGGGGGAGGGGGTGTTGCGTCCAAAGATGATGTCATCAATGTGGTTTGGTAAAATTGAAAAAGAAGAACAAATGGATTATATAGATCAAATTCATATTTTTCTTATAATACTTGCCAATATCAATAAAATACATGTAACTAATTAATTAATCAACCAATACCTTGAATGACTACTATTACTACTCAATATAGGTAGTGGAAAGATCTTGTCAGTTTGCTAACAGGCAGCTTCTCTGTATATATGCGCTTCGTGAGTTGAGATGGTATTAAATGGTTGAATTAGCCTGTCAGGGACACCTTGTAAAGCGCTTAGAGCATTAGTGGATATTAAGCGCTATACTCTTGTTGATTTTATTTTATTTATAATCTGTTAGTTTGAATTAAAATAAATAGCAAACAGCACTCTACAGCTATTTTTAGTCGTTATTTGTCAAGTTTTGATTACGTCATCAAACGGGGGGGGGGGGGCGGGTATAGCCATTTGATGACATGTGACTATAAGGAGGGTCAAAATTAGTCAATTTTTGATGACATAACATGTGAACGGTACCTTACGTTGATGTTGTTGTACTACAACTTAAAAAAGACGACGTTCTGATGGATGGATAGATAGTGATAGATGAATGGCTGGACGAATAGTTTAGAAGAAAGTGAGTGTGTATGTGAGAGAGGAAGGGAAAATGAAAAGGTAGAGGCTATTGCGGCCATGTGACCGTAATACTAAAATAGAATACAAGTACGTATGTATTGCGACCACATGTACTAGGCCTACATCTATCAGTAAATCATACCTAACCCTAAGGCCCTTTCACTGTCTTGTTTGTCAATGTCACCTTGATGCTCCAACCGGCGTCCAAACTTTGAGGAGGCAAGCCCCAGACTCCCTCTTAGGTCTAATCAGTAGAGTTGCCCTTGTCTCACGTGGCAGCAATAGACACTCCGAAATGAAAAATAGACTAGGGCCTAGAAAAATAAATAAAATAAGTTCACCATCAATGCCAAACTCATCTCCAATTTCCTTACAGTTCCACTGTTTATTTAAATGTAAACTCTGTTCGAGTAATTCAAGTAATTGTCTTCGGTTTTATCGTACAATGCTGGCCTTTTCTGCACAGCTGCAATTAATGTTCCATTGAAACTTTTTGTTGATTGTATCTTGCACTGCCGGTTAGTACACCGGTAATACTATTAGTAATACATTTCTGTGTGTACGCCTACTGTCTGCTATGACACACCAAGCCCACACCCGAGAGACAGTCGAGAGCAATTTTAGTGAAACCGAATTGGAAGCGGGACGGAGGCACTGTGGCGATATATTGAAAATAAGAGACACTCCCGTTTCCTTGGTTGTCTTTTACGACGAGTTCACCGGGGTCATGTGCTGATATTGAGTTGTGAGCGGGTTGAAAATGGCTGCACTGTGTGCGTACCTTTACTGCCAGTGTCACACACTACAAAATTACACACAGTCAAAACTGGGCAAAAAGAAAAGGTTTAATGTTGCGAAACCCTGCGTGAGAAATAAAACTCAAACGCAAGGTTTGGGAACATACAACCTTTCCTTTTTGCCCAATTTTAACTTTGCTTATATAGCCCTGCTGCGACCCCACAGTTTTTCTGTAGTTTTTATGATATTTCGCCAAAATTACACACAGTAGAGTCCACGTAACCGCACTTTGATCATTCGAGGTTCTGCTAAATCGAGGTGATTTTGAAATGGGTTTTTTCCCCCTTCTTTATCTCCATTAACCATTAATCTACTGCCAATTCGAGTTCGAACCGCCCCAATTCTGATAAATCGAGCTGATCGAGGACTCTCATCCTCATTCAACTCAATGTAACTTCTGATTTCCAGCACTGTGGCCGTAAAAACCAGTTTCCACAAACACGCTGACACAGGCCTGTCCAACAACTATTTACTCTTAGCATCGATCGAGGGGGAGGATAGAGGTGCCAAAAATGATGCAGTGGGTTGACTGCACAGCCTTCCTCTTCGTCTGCCCCGCCCAAGCGAGAAATATGCCGCGCAGCAGGGTTACCAGACTGGCTTTTTTTTAAAAACCTAATTCCAGAAATTTGGCGCTTTTTTTTTCTAGATAATTATGGTTGGCGACAGAAAATCCATTTGGTTTTTTTTTTTTTTGGCTTGTTTTCGATACAAACTAAAAGTATCTGCACCAAAGCTACATAGGCTACCATGCTTTTTCTAAAACACTTTCTATCGAGGAAATATGTTTTGGTCAGATCATCATGCCAAGATTTCTGCCGCTAATTGTGAAGAAACCCTTTAGAAAGAGCCAACCAGCAAGGTCAGTGCCCAGTTGACACTAGATTCTATGGTTGATATTTTTCAAACTGTTACGGTTTGTTGAAAGACTGTCGTCACCCACCTTAGGACTTTCCACCCACGTTGTGATTTTGGATTGATTTACTTCACCATGAAGCATTTAAAGAGCTCGTCACCTTTGTCTTTGTTTGCCGATAGTTCTAACAACCTCAATCAGCAAAGCTGTACTTAAAAGGACATTTTCCCATGTATCCTCCATTAAAAACAAGACTAAAAACAGAGGGCAGCATCTTGATGCTATTGTGAGAATCGGGCTAGAAAAAAATGTTGCGAAAACTTTCACTGCATCACCAGAAATACGTAAAGAAAAAAAAATTCAGAACTGACAAGATTTAAGCCAAATGTCCCACTCATTCTAGTGGAGAGAATGATATTAACCTGGTTCTGGCGCTTTTCAAGTTAATATGAAAACTATGCTGAAATTTGTTTGGCTTTTTTTTTTTTTTTTGGCTTTTTAACTTTTTTCTAGCACTGTTTGGCTCAAACTAAAATTTTAATCTGGCCGGCAATCCTGCCGCGTTGGGGGGTTGGGAGGGGGTGTCAGCAGTACGGGTGGGGCCCCTGCACACTATGACCCATGACATCAGTTATCAGTCAACAACACGCGAGATGGTGCTCGCATTATCCTGGCCAGAAAAATTTAATAATAATATATTTTACTGTATTATAATTCTTTGTAGATCTAGATCTAGTTATTTCACTCGAACCTCGAACTGTGACACGGATTTCGATGAACCAGTTTTCCTGCTACGAGGGTGATCCAAGTGGCCTAGAACTAGAAGTAGAAAAGAAAAAAACACAACTAACGCCAGAAACTTCAAAATACCTGAGACGCCCGAGTCGGACAGGAATAATTAGTTGCTGTTTTTTTTTTTTTGTTCGTCCCGCACTCATACGCCAATAAAAAAAAAAAAAAAAAGATCGAAGCGCTGCCGTAGGAACGGAAGTAAAGACGAACAGAGAAAAGATGGTGAGTTGTGTTCACCTTTTAGTTTATGGTGACCTTATATAGGCTACATATAGATAGCCTAAAATATAATCATGTTAAACTATACTAATGGCTATCCCCCCCCCCTCGTTTGATGACGTAATCAAAACTTGACAAATAACGAATAAAAATAGCTGTAGAGTGCTGTTTGCTATTTATTTTAATTCAAACTAACAGATTATAAATAAAATAAGAGCTTTTATTTATATATAGCGCTTAATATCCACCAATGCTCTAAGCGCTTTACAAGGTGTCACTGACAGGCTGATTCAACCATTTAGTAGTTCAAGGTATTGGTTGATTAATTAATTAGTTATTTTATTGGCAGGTATTATAATAAAAATATGAATTTGATCTATATCTATTATATATTATTTGTTCTTCTTTTTCAATTTTACCAAACCACATTGGCGACATCATCTTTGGACTCAACAACCATAAACGGGCGACCTTATTTAGGCTACTTATAGCCCCAATAAACACTCCCTTTATTTTATCCCTGTTGGGCTTGACTTGGAAACGGTTCTTACCGAAGTACTTCCAGAAGAGGAAAAAAAAACCTTCGGGCACAAGGTCGCGTGCCGCTGTCGCCACGCGCGTCAGTATAATTCTTGCTTATCTTTCAATTCAACTGACCACGGGAAAGGGGGGGGGGGTGGAGGGGGGATTAAGGGAGGTAATTCGTGGTACACGTCAGCTGTGTTATTTTCCTTGAATGATATAATAATAATGTTGGATGAACTACGAGTGGCTAATGTGGTTACTGCGTGGGTTCAATAGTAACTCCCTTAAGGATACACAGGATTAACAAACACAGGGTTCTACTGGCAATCTTATTTATTCAAAAGCCTAACAAAGGTATCGCTACCAAAAGGCATAGGGAAAACCCTACCAAGAAAAAGGAAAAAGAAACCCAGAAAAAGAAGCCCAACCAGCCATAAGCTGGAACAAGAGAAAAAGACAAAAATATGATTAGGATATAATGACAACATTAATCAGGCAATCAATGGTGGACATGCATAGTAATAGTATTAAGTATTAAATCAAACAACAACAACATAATATAGAATTTAAGCAATAACCAACTGGATATGTATGCATGGAATAAACTAGCGCTAAGGTTAATGAATAACAACTACAAGTGGCTATATCATATACACAAGGAGTTTCCTAGTACACTGGCAACATAAACTAATTAATGTACTTATCAAAGTATGAAGGACATAACAAATGAAGGGGCAGGAACACAATAGTTTCGCTCCACTGAGCCGGTGTACAGCACATCCAGAGTGGCCATTCCATAAAATAATAACGCAGTGGCCAACATGGCCCACTGACCGTCCATAACACAAACGCTGCATCCCAATGCAGGCCATCCTCATAGGCCCACTCCCATTATTAGTACTAACCCGCCCCAGGGCTATTGTATTGGTTACTTCCCTTCCCAATCGATACTGAAGGGTCATGCCCTTTGACCTTAGCCGCGGAGCTATGCCGCCAGGCTAACATGTGTATGACACACCACTAGATACATAAAGTAATGTGTACATTCCTTAAAATGAAACTGTCCTTCACACACTTACGAAACTCATAGAAGCATAATACATCTGGATAACTATAATACATGCACATGATATATATATATATGTCGGCGAGACTCATTGCAACATGTGTAGACTCACTGAAACATTGTTCATCCACCGCCGCACAAAGAACAATCCTGGGGCTCACCCATGTGAGGCCCAACTAATATTATACATCTCCAATACGTGTAATTAATTACACATCTTAAACACTAAACACGCAATCACAATCACACTGCTCTCTATAGCATAGTGGTACTGGCAAGGTACACAAATACCCCGTAATACAATCAAGTGTATAGTGCCGCTCGCTATAACATAAGCCATCCACAACATGTCAGGAAATCCTCACTGCCTACCACAACAAGGCAATGCTACACATGCACTATATGCACACAAGCAAATCGTGATAGCTTGGTTAGCGAGCCATCATTATCATCTAGCACCGCAAACGTTAACTTTGACAATAAAGTCACAATATCAAGACACTGCACTGCACCGCGCATCTTACACGTCTAATGACAATGGCAATTACCGTTGAGCCGGACTCATAATGGTCTCTGTAGATCAGCATTCTCTACGCGGCATCCAAGAAACGGCGGGGGGGGGGGGGGAGGGGTGCGCAAATTAAAGTCACTTCTAATATAATAGTCTCCAACTTACCCAAAGTTTCTCTGCTACTGGCGCAACTGGACTAGGCCATGTTTTGGGCGAGGCGCGCCACGGCAGGCCGCCGCCGGTCTAGGTTCACTGTGCTGTCGGCTCTTGTCTCTGCGTCTTTGATGGAGTGTACTGATCACTCGAACTCGCATCTTATTTATGAGCCAGCGCGGACGTCCGAGAGAGCTATTACGTAGTCCAGTGTTGGACAAGTGAAAGGCTCGGACGTGGAGTCCAGCCCGACAATAAAACTGGTTAGGGTCCTAACACAATCGAATTTACAGTACGGTTAAAAGGGTGCACACAAAAGTCAGTTAGTTATCCCAGTAAACTGCAGAAATTACTCTATGGTCCCCTCCAGCTATAATTGAATAAATTTGACCCAGGTTGGATTTATCGGGGATAACATGCGTCTAACTCATAGTTTACTTTAAATCCGAGACCCTCTTATTAATTATTTCAATAGGATATGTGCATCAAAGTACAACAAAATTGGTACCATTATAAAGTAGAAACTTGCTGCTAAAATTCTAACTGACTACTTATACCAGAAACCCGGTAATAGTTTTAATATAAATTTTCAAAGTGTCAGGACTAACAACATTTGCCAGATTTGTGTGGGATATTTCAGTCCATTAATATGACGTATCTCCGTTGATAACAAACGTTATCATGAGTACCTATTTTGTACCGATAGGGTATTGCCTACTCTCAACAATGAATTCGGGTTCCCGTCTTTCTGTCGGTGGATAACAACGAAGGAGCGAGTTGTAAGAAACTTAAAGCCATGATATAAGAGTTGGAAGCCCGGTGGTCAACATTTCCAACTGACCAATCAAAATGCGCGCTTTTCACCGTGATGTGAATAACGGGTCCCGCGCTAGTATCACAAGGGAAATAATCCAATTAATGGTACTCTGCCAAGTGCCCATAAACTGCTATGAGTGGCCGTCCCTCACTCACGCACTAGAGCTACCATGAAAGCACATTAAAAATAAAAAGTCGTTCATCCTCTCACAATAATACATGTAATGCCTCGTGATTAATGCCTTCACGTATTTGTCGAAATTCGGCAAATTCGAACTAAATCAGTAAATTAATGAAGGAAGAATTCAAGTTTTTGCGTGCAAATTACAGTACCGTACACACCGTTGAAACACGAGCCGTAAGGTGTGCCCACCATGCTCACATAGAGCCATTCTAGTACACACCATTCTATGACACACCAAGCCCGCACCCGAGAGACAGTCGAGAGCAACTTTACTTTTAATACAGCCATGTGATGCTGTATAGCTCGTTGAGCTATACAGCATCACATGGCTGTATTAAAAGTAAAATTTATCGTAAGACCCTGGAGGAACAAAGACCTCACTTACACAAGGTTCTCAGCACTTCAGTACTGCAAAGTTTACGTCGTTGTTGTGTTTACACATTCAGCACACTATACACTCGATGGGGAGGGGAGACGAGTACGGCATTTACACTGCGTAATACTACTATTGTATTTGTACTGATGAGTAATTCCACGCCACCAATAGCAAGGTGGGACACAGGAGTAGGCCTTCAGGTTTGCATTTGAATATCATACACGTAAGAAATTCGAGAATGTCTTTATCGATTGATGACGTCACACACAATACACGCGGCCAAGATAAAGACAGGGAACCATGATGGATTACACTACTAAACACAGGGAACAGTTTGGTGACCAAACCTACCAGGTCGAAGAGGTCACTTCTAAAAAAAAAAATAATCAAAAGATTTCCTATGTCTCACACGGGTTCCTTGGCCGTTTGTGTGTGTGTGTGTGTACATGTGTATGTTGGGGAGGGGGAAGTCCGCAAGGGGGTGTAATTACATGTATGGTATGGGGCAGACTGCAAAATAATGGTTATTTTATCTGCTCAGAGGTAAACCGAACTTTGGTAAGTCGAAGTATAATCCACAGCCCCCCGCCCCCCCCCCCGCGACTACGAATTATGCGGGCTCCACTGTACATGTACTATGAAAAATAAAGTTGAAAAATCATTTCAGCGTAAAATTTCTTGTAATTTATGTATTTGGTGTACAACAGTTGATTCTGATTAATTTATTTCATAACGACATATTAAAATTGTTTTAAATACATGTAACACATATCATCATCACACAGGGTATCCCTAATGTCTGGACACATAGGAAATCTCATGAGCTATATTTTTTTTACCTCCACAGATAAAATATGGCTTCGTCGATGAGGCAATTTTATTGGATGAATACTGGATGTGCAGTTCAACTTGGTTGGAGAAGGGGGTGGGGGGGGGGGGTGAAGGTGTTCTCGGTGAAAATCACAAATATGCAAGGGCAACACACTTGATGGAACGCATGAAGAGTGAATGCCTCAAACTGACGGCAGCGTGGAGTTATTGCATCGAGTTCACGTGAATTTTGCAAAGCGCATCGATCTTTGCATCACATTGGTGGAAATCATATTGAAGATGTGGTAAATTTGTTAATATTGTTATCATTAATAATATTCCAATTGAATAAAATGTTGATGAAAATTTTAATTGTACTGTATTTCTTGAAAATATATATTTTGTCTTGTGTCCAGACTTACGGACCCCAGTATAATGTAATGTACATTGGAGATGCTGATGAAAGATATTACTCCTTCTTCTTTCTTACTCTAGAGTCCAAGATCTTTGTGCCTTGCTCATGCTGAGGTCGTTTTGTTGTTTCTGGGCCGGGGGGGGGGGGCGCTCAGCCTGATGCTGCTGCCCCCCCTCCCCATACCTGCATGCATACCTGCCTCTTAATATTTACTCTCATCCTGCCCCCACTGACGTTAAAAGTTAAAAGGTCCAGGAGGTAGGCCTACGTTGATCTAGAGGCATGGTGTTCGCCTATCAATCATGCCGAAGGTAACGGATTCTGTTCCTGGCCGGCGCAGTCCCTGATCCGAGTTTATGGTCTTCTCGGATAAGGTCGAAATACCCGGATGGCCCATGTGCACGTTTGATTTGATTTGATTTGATGACAGGAAACCTAGCACAATGGGCATATTACAATGTAAGCGCTCCTCTACCCGCTCCAAGATCTACTCGAGGGTTTTCCCATGGCCAGCTGGTTCCATATTGTCAGGTTCGTCCAGCCTTGTCGCATTCCTTCCCTCAGCCCGTCTGTACGCAACCTCAATAATTCTGGTAATGGTTGGAGGGGGGGGGGGGCGACCACAAAGGCAAAGTTGAACCCCCCTTCCCCACCCCACCCCCACCCAGTGGATGAAACATAAACAAGGACAAGAGAGAAACGGTGCAAATGCCAAGAGCAGAAATCTTCTGAAAACAAAGAACGAAGAACCGTTAGGACTATTCATTGCCGAACAACTGTTTCTCGTGTGTAATTACCCTAGAGCGTGCCAAATGCCTTGTAAATTGTTCATCATTGTGATAAAAATAAACAACAACAGCGTGGAGCTGAGAATACGAGAATGTTCTCATAAACACCCCCCCCCTTTTTTTTTTTTACAGTGAAACACATAATCTAGATACAGTATCGTAATTTAGGTGCATCGTGCACACTCGCATTCGAATAACAATTAGCATCCTTCCAAACCCTCACCCCAATTAAACCTAATTTGTAACAGATGAATAAGAGAAAATGCATGAGTATGTTAATGGGAGAAGAGGAGAGCTGCATATTGGTTAATGTGATGGGGAAAAGACCATTAATTCTGGGTGCATTTATTGTTTTTAAAATGATAGCCTACATGTAGGCCCCTACATCTCGTTTTGATAGGACAGTGTGCAAGGTAGTGATATTATGGGGCTTAACAAGTTCCTGCTACTCTCTTCACATGACCATTATTCCACCCTTTGTCATTCTCATATTACAATGAGGAAAAGCAGATTATATAGTTGTAATCATGACATGTAACTCTGCTTATAAAAGATAGTCACGATATTTATGTTTGGATTGGTAATGGTATTTGTGACATAAATTTTGCCCTTTGTTAAGAGTGCTGGTAAAAATGATACGTGTGTGAATGTACATGTACATGTAGTTACGTGTATAACATTTATGTCGGTAACATTTATCTATGGTTATGATGGTATTCATGACATTTACCCTTGACAGTGATGACAACAATGACATTGACATTCAATTTATATCTTCAAAAGATGAGAATCTTGACATTACACTGTGGTGGCATGGTAGACTATGACATTTGTTACCGACAATATTGATAACTAGCTGAGTACCTGTTCGATGAACAGGTTGGTTTTTTTGGGGGGGGGGGGGTAAAACTTAAGACGCCTGTGAACTAAGAAAGGCATTAATGCTGCATAGATAGCTTATAACTATTATAAGAGAGATGTAACAACAAAGGACACCACTTCAGACCGAAAGGAATAAGAACAAAAGCCGAGATGCGTAGGGTCATCCCCAAAACTCAGCACATACAGTGTGCAGTGGTGCGCATCGAAAATTTTCAGGAAGTGATGACGTCATAAAAACCTACAGCATGTCAATGAGCCTAGTGAAAATTGGGTAAACAATAAATTTCCAATAAAAAAAACTACACTGATTTGAGACTTTTATTAAAAACTGTGCACCCTTACATCCATTCTGATGCACCATATAAAATTTGAAGACTGAGTATTGAGTGGTTCAGAAGCCTTTTGCATCGAAAAATCTCAAGTCCACAAATATATATAGTATAGATAACCATCGGTTTTTTTTTTATCCCTAGTAATGGTGATGGTTGTGACATTTGTCTCTGGTAATGATCATAATGATGATATTTTTCTCATGCAATGATGATGGTCATGGCATTTATCTCTGGCACTGATAATAGCCATGGCATTTATCTCTGCTAATGACGAACGTCACGATATTTATCTCAACGAAAGATAATAGTCATGACATTTATCTTTGGTAATGATACTGCTAGTCATGGCATTTATCTGTGGTAATTATGAGAGTCATGGCATTTAGAATTACTATATATGGTCATGGCATTTATCTCTGTTTAAAATGATGATAGTCACGATCACTACACTCAGTGACATTTTTTACTGTATTACCGGTACCGGTAGTTATATTATGACAGTCAATAACACGCATCTCTAGTAATGATAACAGTCTTGACATTTATCCCTGGTAATGTACATGCAGTCGTGACATCTATCTCATAAAGTGTATCAGAACGTTTTAGTGACACATACAGCCCACAATAAACTGGCCGAAGTGGTGGGGATTCGCCTACCGCTGGATGAGTAGGAATTCCACGCGTTTTCCTCACTGGCAGTACAGTCTCATCTAAACTGTGTAGCCTATACATGTAGGCGTTACAACAATAATATCACTGCTAAAAGTGTGGCCCCAAAGAGCCGGATCATGGGGTCATTTGCTCTAAGGCAGCGGACATAGAACAAAAGCAACATTACAATAATATTATCTTCATTTTCTATCCTGTCATCCGTTGATCTTATTAGGGTGAACTTTCAAGGAGTGCAACCTGGAAGTTCTGAAGGGGCAAGAGGTGCACTTGAGAGTGACTGTAATTTCTGAACATCATGGAGGGAAGCACTTAAATCCTGGATAAAGAAAACACAACTTCTGTGTGCGGGGTGGAGGAGAATAGTTTGTAGTAAAACCGACATTTTTAGATTTTTAGATGTTGCCATCTCCACTGGGGAAGAATGTTAGAGTTCGAGTCAGGGTTCATTACAGCCAGCACACTGAAAAGACATACATGTATTCTGATAAATAAAGCGTCGGGTAAGAGACACCACAAAAACCTTTCAGTTAAAGTGAAGCTTGGGCCCCGCACCTAAGCTTCCATTCCACTTAGCAACTAAACTTAGTTCTGTCAGCAGTTTGGCAAGATAATTATGATGCAGAGGAGAACATGAACAAATACTTGAAACAGGCAGCGGACCGGCAAAGGACGTCTTTTATTTTTAAGTGGATGAACACCAATAAGATAGTACATGTACTGTGTCGCAGCCGGGCCAGTGTCTATACAATTTGACAGTCGATCAATTATTATTAAAATTAACTCAATTAATATAATGTATAAAAATCTTATGGAGGGTAGACACACACAAGAAAACCGAACCTATAGGAATGCCTTGACACACTAGGCACCACTGACGTATTGTATGACACTGACGCTGTGACAGTCAGAGAAAGATGAAACCGACAACAAGGAAATAACATTGACGTCGCCTGAGTGAAAGAGCAAGGCCTATGTTTTGGCATTTGGACTTTTCACTCAAAGTCATTATCTCCCTTTATAAGCCCACCATCTGAGCCTCGCAGCCTGGATTGGCCTAGGCCCACTGCCATCGGATCTACTGGAGTACAAGGTAGGACTAAGGTGGTTATATTTTTGCCAAGTTTTTTCTTCCTGTAGCTGACTTGGGAAATAGTCAGCCTTCAGAATCCATGTTACAGATCTCGGCCGGCCAATATTATCACTGGGTGTGAATTCATTGCAGATTTGTTACAAAATACCCAATAGGACGGCCAGTCACCCCCCCCCCCCCCAACCACATTAATTTTGAAGTATGCAGTGTCAAGTGTTCGTGATATCAGCCCTCCATGGCAAGAGCGATATTGATCCGCCGGGACCGGGCAGGACGATGATGGTAGACGAAAAGTAAACTAAAAGGGTGCAGGGCCTGTGTCACCGAGTGGAATACGAGTGAGAATAATATGGATTCACAAGATCATTGTTTTTAAAGCGCAATTAATCATGCAATTTATCCAGCAAAATTAATTTCACCTTTATAAAAATATGAAGTAGACTAGATCTAATCTAGATCTAGACTACTATTCAGCATGTCTAGCCGTCAGTAGAAAGTGTAACGTCATGTATTCGTGATTCAGCGGGAAGTTCAGGTGTAGCGTTATAAATTAAATATTATGGACCAATTATCGTGTACTAAACATGGAATGCGAGTATCTGAAAGCATGCCATGCTAGAGAATGTTCATTTATTTAAAAACCATTCCGTGAAGATGGCACACTGGCCTAATTTGTTGTAATGCATTGTTAGTTTATTTTACTATAGTGTAACAGAACTTTCAATGATTTTGAATGGGCAAAATGATGGAACAAGTTAGTGTGTGATTTTATTCAACACAGCAATAGGCCTATATTCATAGTTTTCATACTACTTCAGTTTCAAAATTTTGTTCAGCAGTATTCAAGCAATTTTGTAGCCTAGTTGGTGTAATATTTATAATTTTTTTCAGTAAACTATCTGCATAGATTTTTGTTACTGTACCTAGTGTTCTAATTTCAACACAGCAGAATATGTGGATCATCTGCACACAAATAAATTAGTTACAATAAATCAAAATGACCAGTAGAATTTGGAAAATGATCTTAACATTACCACATTAAATTTAGGTATCTCAGAGAGTCTGTCTTAGTTATCTTTGTTGACATATTATCGTTGGGCATTTCTTATAATTGTTGTATGTGCATTTTTGTCTTTTCGAGAAAATGAGGATCAAAACTTTGAAGAGCTGTGTAAAATTTTCAGATGACAAGTCAAGTCACAAACACAGTGAAAAGTTTTTAACTGATTGGAATGACAGTGATACATAATGAAATTAGGAGTGAGAGAACCATTTTCATGACCACAAAATCTGCAAAATGTTGCATAGAACAGTATGGCAAATACCACGTGATCACGTGATGTGATATTGTTGTTCATGTGATATGTGTGATTGCCATAGATGTGGCATGCATTTCATTTGTGAGGCAACAACAGGTATTCCTCCCTTGATACAATATAGACGTACACTGATGAAGTTTTGACCTCCAGCATTGAATTCTACATTTAGAAAATTGGAGTGTTATGTTTTACCAACTGAATAAAATTTTTGTTAAGGCTTCACATTTAATGCGCTTTTTACTTCAAAATTATGTATGCCAAGGAATGCATTATCTCTGAATGAAGTTAAGTAACAAACAAAATATAAGCAATTTTTGCCAGTAACTATAAGGATTCTGCAGTGTCATTGTGGTTCTCTTCTGTTGCAGAACTGCTTTGCAAGCCAAGTGTGACTTTGCCAGGCAGCTGGTTTTCTACATTGCAACGTTTACACTACAGACTTGGTGAATTCACTGAACCGTACAATCACATAACTTTCATAGCTGACGCTCTAACATCTGAATCTTATTATGGCTGCCAATGTCAGTGACAAGGAAGAGTATACTCAACCAATTTTTAAAAATGGACGCTACGTAAATCCTTGGCCAACATGGGAGACACCAAAGGTCTCAAAATTCATAAAAACTGTTCTGAAGACAAAGAGTGAAGCTAATGTGCCTGGTAAAGTGGTAAGTAATACTTGAAAGGTTTGAAATATTTGTAGTGATTGTTTGAAATCTTTCTGAAGGCTTATAACATGAAATTACTTTGAAACAGTCTTATCTACCCAACAGTTTGCCACAGTATTTTACCAAGTATCATTGACATAATAATAATTAATAGTGATAGCTAACAATACACAGTCAGTCTATAGCCTTTGTATGGATAATGGTAAATGCATTAATTAAAGTCTAATTATATTAATTAAATTTATAAAACATTTTCTTGAAAAGAGAACATCCTGACACATTCATCACCAGTGCGAATTCTCTCATTGTTTAAAGATTATATATAATTGTTATCTTAGATTGAAATTATAAGTTGTCAGAGTGATAAAAATGAGTTGATATTGCAGGGAGTCTTAGAGTAGGCTAATATCAATCATGGTTGTATGATTTGTGCAACACTGCAAAATTATTTGCATTTTGAGGAGAATGGAGACATTTTAGTATTGTGATTTAGATATGAGCTAATATTATATTTTAAAAAACATTTTTCCCCGGTTGTAATTATAAATTCAATTGACAACTAGAATTTATAGATCATCATTCACCACAACTGTGAAGCACATTAAGATAGAAAAATCAGGCTCAAACATGGTGTTTTCACTGTCATTACAGCATAGACAAATATTTTGTTACATGATGACATGGCCTTTACACCTGAGTAATTTTTGGGCACTGGCGAAGCAGTAGTCTGAAATGCTGTCTTTGATGTGAACATTAATATTACTTTATAATTATTTAATCGTTGGCCAAAAGAAATTTAGATATAAATTTCACTCTATTTAATGGCATTTGCTGAAATGGCATAGCTGAAATTGATTTAATAATGGAAAAATCCATGTGATATTTGCAAATATTTTAGAACTTTTATGTTTATTTCTGTTAGAAGGCAATTTTAAGTTATATATTACGATAGAAGTCTTGAAACAAACACTTTGTTTAGCTAGTTTAGGACCATTTCTGCCATGGTCTCAGCTTTCATCATTCATTGTTTTACTTATCATCATATTTCCTCATTTTGCTTTACTTCCTAGATATTGATCAGCTCTTGATCATATAACATCAGTAAAGCATGATGTTTTGTAGAAGGGGCAGGGCTAAAGGAACAAATTTTGAAAATAAATGTTATGCACACAGTTTCTTTTCATTAATTATAAGTAGCACTGTACCTTTTTGGGGAATGCTGTCCATTGTAATTTGGTGTGAACTGTACAAGATGTAAGTTATTTGAGTTCTGGCTAAAAGCAGTGCAAATCAAAAGCATTCAAATTTCAAATATATAATCAAAGCGAAAATATGTACAATAAGACACACAAAAAATGCAGATGAACTACCATGAATTTAGAATGACTAATTTCTAAAAAATTTGTTCAAAGTCCAGTTTGTGTCAGCTTTGTTAAAGAATACTTGTGAAAACTTGGGTTTTTGTTGAATCTCAGGCTTGTGAAAAGTTGATGAAAAAGTTAATCATGATCAGCAGTTTTTTTTTCTTAATGTGGAAAGGTTTAACTTTTGCATGCAAACATGTCAAAGAATTTTGTGGTTAAACTCAAAGTAAGACAGCAAAATTTGACGATTCTATCTGTGAACATTCGAAAAGGTCGCATGGAATTATAGCATCATATATTATGCAGTACTAAATTTTCAGTTAATCTTTAATCATTATTTTGTTGAGGAAATTAAGTCCTCGGCTGGGAATGAACAATAAAATTATATTGCTATGGTCTGCTCTATAATTTGTAAAACTACCGTTAAAAGAGATTTAGATATTTACCCATTTTGTAAAGAACTTGGTTGCAGAATACATGGAGCAGAGGTTTAGATCTGTTTAGCAAACAATGTGTTGCTTTACATGTAGGCACTTATGAAGCCCAGACTGTGAAGTTTCAGTTTGTGAACAGTGATAGAAATGTAGGAAAGGAAGTTGATAACATTTACATGTTCATCAATTATGGGTCTTATTTCAAAAGCTGACATGCATGACACTATGCATACATAATTTATCAAATTATGCTGCACTATACATATTAGTATTAGTAAACACAACAGTTATTCTTGTAGCACTTGGGTGGGTATCAACACAAAATGCTGGACTATTTCAGAATACTGGGAATCATTTTCACATCATATTAAGGAATGTGGAAGACATGTACTAGCTATTTACAACAGTTTGAGAGAAACATTCTGTTCATTTCAGGAATTAGACCAAACTCTGCCTGTTGTCACACCAGATCTCTCTCAGTTCAGCGCATCACCACCATCAGGTGTACGTCATATGTGGATTGGGCATGCTACATCTCTTGTGCAGTTTGATGGCATTACAATCCTTACTGATCCAATCTTCAGTGACAGATGTTCACCAAGTCAGCGAATCGGTGGCAAACGGTATCGACCTCCTCCATGCACAATTCAAGATCTGCCCCATATTGATTGTGTGATCATTAGTCATAATCACTATGACCACCTAGACCATGGAAGTGTTGTGGCACTGAATCAAAGGTTCGATAAATCAGCAGTTTTGTTATTTATTTAATCTCATGCTCAACTTCAGTAATTGTGAAAGGCAAAGTTTGAAAATAAAAATAATGTGAAAGCATTTGATTTCATGATTTAATAGATTTCATTCAGAGCTGATTTTGTTCAGTGGATAGATGGGATAATTCCATTATATCAGAATCATGGACAGCTTTCTGATCTTGTGTTTTAAAGTACCAGAACCTCCTAAATGAAGATATTTAGAACGTAATATATCAGAAGTTCTCAAAATTTAATGAAGCTAGACGGATGATTTATTATCTTATGCACTCTACAGTTTCAGGTTACTGGAACACCATACATGCTTGAAGCTAGTTTATTTTCTGCTAATTTCTTAAAAATCACCATCATGTCAGTGCGTAATTTACAGATGGTACTAATTTTTATAAGATCATTTCCTACACTTCTTAAATTTACTTGTGTTTACTCGTCTACCTGATACAGGCTTTTTCTTAAGGCCAGAGTATGGTCCATGGGAGACCAGCTAGGTCTCTTTCGTCTGTTTCACATAGTAATTATACTTTGCACAATGGATGAGAACAGCATTATATAACATAAAAGTAGGTCAAATTCTATTTTTAGCACAATGAGGGCTATTTTTAGAACAAATGAAAGTGTAATCTTTGGGACCAGCTGTCTCAGTAGTTTATGAACATTTTTGCTTGCAATTTTGTGAGCAAGTTAAGCATACTGTTATCCTTGTTTTGAACTAAAATAAAAGGATTTGAATCGAATGAATAGTTTTTTATTTTAAAAATTTTTAGTGGAAGTGCATAGGTAGGGAAGATATTCCCTCCCTGTGCACTTTGCATAGATAGGGAAGATAGTGTACTACGTCATCACTAAGCGTGTGGAATTATTATTGCTCTAAATTTAGTTCATTTGATTTGAATCGCGATATTAAATAGAATTAGTTGTCGGCGAGCCAGTGGCGGCAGGAGCGAATCGCGATTTCGAGTCAGTCAACGACAGGAGGTTATATGAAATTTAATAAAATCATTCAAATCAGTCGGCGAGTCAGCAAAGACAAGGGTCAGATGAACGGCCTAAACCGAGCTCAAAGCAAAACGTAGGGACAAAGGCTGGCTGCACCATCGCCCACTCCGAGCAGAGAAGGTCAAAACGGAAGCAGCATGGACTATAAACATAATCATGCACATACTGAACTTGTGGTGGGGGGGGGGGGGGGGGGTAATCGGTCGATTTCTTTATTCACCAAAATTGAAAAACAAACCCAAAAAAATTTGCGTGGACAATACTGCACTGGCAAGAAGCAAATATTAGCTTGAAATAGTTTCAAAATTTTTGTTTCACCTCTCCCGTGTAATTTGTGGAGAATGAACTGAAATGTGAAAGGTTCGATCGCCGAACTACTGCGTAGTCGAAGTTGCATCACTCCAGCCAGCCAACCCTAAAGGTAATCCTCTGTATAGGATGTTTGCATAAAGCAATGGTATCGTTCCCTCGTAGATCCGCTGTTTACAGCATTGACCGACGTCTGTTTGATGTAGGGACCACACCCCTACGGTAACCCTACCTACTCTACGGGGATATCTTACACAAATACGTCGGATTGACGTAGGGGTGCTGGCTGGGAAATTCCCAGGAATGCTTGACCTACAAGTGCCTCAACAAATTAAATACCGGTGTATTCTTCATGTAGGTGTGCTTTACTGTATGTTTTCCTAAGTAGGCAGGAAACAGATGGTTCCCCTTGCTCCTCTCCCAATATATCCACTCCGGACTTTTCATAGGTGCCATGCTCAATTACAATAATACATGTACAATGTAATTACATTTTGGCTCCATGGGCTTAAAATTAAAGCCTGTCAGATTCATTGTCCCCTCATACATGAACATAAATTGAAAAAGCATTAAGAACAACAGAACAGAAAATCTATGGGTCGCCTTTCTTCTTACAGCTTTTTCTTTTTGCCATATTTTGACAGAGGTAGGTTAGGTTTGCTGTCGCCAATGGATCGTAATGGGGATAGGCACTGATTTGGCGTCCTACCGCCGGGTAATGAGTGTGATACATCGTCATTAACCGTAATTATAGTGTTTCATAGCTATCGCAAACAGAGCAGGCAAAGCACACAAAGAAAGGACTATCTTCCCTGCCTCAGCAAAGTAGGCCTATTACACAAGAAATATCGTCCCGACCTAAAAAGTATCATCATCATCACTGCCTTTCTTTTCCATCCAAAGACAAAAATATTTTCCTTGCCTAAGTTAAGCGGATAGTCAAAAAATATCTTTTCTGCATGCATTTTGCACATAGGGATTGCATAGGCACGGGATATCTTCTTTACCTATGCAAAGTGAATAGGCAGGGGATATCTTCCCTACCTATGCAAGGTGAATAGGCAGGGGATATCTTCCCTACCTATGCAAGGTGAGTAGGTAGGGGATCTCTTCCCTACCTATGTAAAGTGTATAGGTGGGGGATATCTTCCCTACCTATGCACTTCCATTTTTAGTCCATTGATCTTTAAAAAGAAGAGTCGAAAAGCCTCATTAGGGTTCATAGCATATCTAATTTAACTAAAGTATCCTGTTGTTAGTTCAGAATCTGAAGAAGACCCATAGAAATATGTATGCCAAATTTTAATGTGTTTGAACTAAAACGTTTTGAAATGTCTTGTACCACAAACCACGGTTTAATGAAAAAAAAAGGAAATTCAAGAAATTGGCTAAAACAGATTTCAGTGTCATACAGAAGGAGTCGTTGGGGGCAAAACATATTATTTTATTACTTTAGATGTGAAATGTATTTTAGCTCACCCCACTAGAAGAAACAGCACATTTAGAAGTTCCCAATGTCATTATTGTGACGTGAATAAGTAGGGTCATACTTCTGTTCAAAGTCTATGCGGGCCCTCTTTCGTCATTCTTCAATAATATCCACAGATGGTCTATATGCACTTTTTATTCTTTTACAGTCTTCTTGCAACAGTCCAGAGATAGTATATATGGCTTTACACTGAGGTCTAGGGCTTTATAAATATAAATGTCTAGTCTCGTATCTCACCATCATTAAAAGCAATAGTAGAGTCTTGCACAGCAACTTCTAATCGTCTCTGAGACACAAAGTCCTCAAAATAGCATTTTTGGTTAATTTTCCTTTCCCGCCAATGCCTCGTACTGTTTTCCCCACTGCCAACGAAGAGGTGTTTTTCAGTTGGGTCACTTTATCCATTAGTGTACGCCCCATTCTTTTCTGTACGTGTCCACGACATTCGCACTGTTTAATTTCTACCAGGTAGTCCATCCAGACCGCTACACTGAAAGGGCGAAATCCCATTTTGGCATAATTTTAGGCCAGCATTACAAGGATACTACTGCTGTGTGTTTATGTAAAACGGCGTGTATCCTACATCAAAATAAAGTTCAATTCCCTGAGCGTCACGCCGATGTAGCGCATGTGTTTGAAAATAGCTCACACAGAAAGCCAGATAAATGAGATTTAATTCAATGTATTTTTCATGTTTTAAGTTGAAATTCCTATAAAAATCGTTTGTTGAAAAGTTTGTTGATCGAGAAACTGGTGGAAACTTTAATAGATGAGGATCAAAATTATACGCAAATAAACCTCAGCCTTTGTGTTTTCAGGGTGTGCCAAAATTAGACTTGGGGCATGTTTCGGCGCAAAGCGCCGACTGTTTTTATAGACCCACCCAATGCTCAATTTCGTCACCTTTTTCTGACATTCAGCGCTAAGACAATGGCGACGCGGTGACCTCCTTTTCAATTTAAAAAAAAAAAAAAAAAAGTATTTTGGTCTCCCTTGTAAGAGAGTTCACACAGAATTGATGTCAGATGAAGTTTGATGACTAAAAAAAGTAAAATGAGATGTTTGTACTATATTTGTACCCCTCGAAATAAATTGAGCATAATGTACACCTCCTTGACTTGGAAACTGGTAATTTTTAATGCTGCGACTCAATAAACAGTCATTTTATGGGCGGTCAAAGTTGGACTATTGTGCATTTTGCAAAAGGTAGCAAATTCGAGGTTATATTATTCTTAGAAAAGCAAGCTCCATCAGATTAGACAGTAACTGGTGATTTGTGATAAAAAGTAAAAATCAGTTTGGATTACCTATTTCTACATCACTGTAAATGTTGGCATTTTTCATATTTACGTAGGATTTGCCGTCACCATCCCCCAGCTAGCCTGCATATAGTAATCCTCTTTCCTCTTTCGATCGTCCAAATATTCGAATCATCACCTCAGGTTCCATTCCTCCTGCAGATCCACTGTAATTTTTCATGCACTGATCTTTACGATTCTCATACCATGTCTGAAAGTCCATTTCTGCAAGCTTCTTTGTCATTGACGAAAAAGTTCCACAAAGATTTGACATAATTTCTGTGTCAACCACCTTCGAGGCACCACCACAACCTTTGACCGTCAAGGCAGTAGCCATGCCATTCTTGCTAGCAAAGCCTCTTCTCTGTCAAGTTCTGTCACATGATACGGTAACTTGAGTAGCACCTATCTCATCCTCACTTTGCGTTTTGACTTCTTTTGCCGCCCTCTTCATGCTGTCTTCAACTACAGCTTTTGTGGCATCATGACTCTTCTTCATATAGTATGACTATGATTGTCGAAGCTGTGGTTAAGGCATGTTCAGTTCCGCACATAGTTTCTGCTCATCTTCGTAATGGCTTCCTATGCTCATCATGGCAAGAGTAAATCTTTTATTGATGTCATATGATCCATGAGCATAGCTAGATGTTCTCAGCTCAGGCCTTTTCTTTGGCTTATTTGTATTACATCTACATGCATCTGATGTGCATTGTAGTGTAAATATACTGGCCAGTCCATTGTGTTTCTAACTGAAACTTAGAGTTCCTGTGCTGCCACAACTTGGAGAGCTAAAGTTTGTGTTTATGAAGGATCCAAGACGCTATATGTCAATCAATCTGAATCCTCGTGGATAGTCCCCATCAAATAACATACTGTCCCATCAGATAACATACTGTCTGCACGGGCAAGCATTGGGACACTTGAAAGCTTGGCTTTCGTAGCACTCGCTTTGCTAGAATCTAGATGCGATGGTTCACATGTCTTATTTGTGTACCTGTCGCCATGAAACACTCTCTTCTTCGATATTTTACTCTTCGATAAGTTTCCCATCTTGTAGAGTCAATTGAAACAATGTATGATTTCTTTGAAACTTACTGATTCAAAAACCATGTAAAAAGTCAGGCAGGAAGCAGAAACTAGTGTTTACATGTCAGCGTCAAGAGCTGTTGGAAGCTAGCTGCTGATTGGCTGAAATAAACTAGTTCTCTCCAACTTCCACTTTTCTAAGCCAATGAAAATTGAGTTTGGAAAGGATTGGTAACTTTAAAAATAGATTTATTCACCTTGTCATTCTGATTATAATGGTCCAAATTGTTTATTTCTGTGTGTATTATGAGCGGAGTTATGATTTTCTAAAGTTTATGAATTAGCTGAAAAACTGAGAAATCAGAGTAGGGATGGATCACTAAAATCATCTCAAAAACTACTTTGAAAAGCAAAGTATGAGTCCAAACCTATTTTATTAGCATAATGAAATGTTAAGCTGTGTGAAACAGTAAAAAACAAAAAATTGATAATTTTCTGATTTATCAGTATCTTTAAGGCATACTCTGGCCTTAAGCTCAGTATAACTTGTGATATTTGTACCATAAAGATTTGAATACTTATAGTTATATGTAGCATCAGAGGTACACATATTACATTCCTGTTTTAGTAAAAAAGATTTCTTGACATCAGCAATGATAGTCAGAAAATAGAAATTGGTTGACAGCAAATTATTATATGGTTTTGCTTAACCATTTTTGAACACTCAATATATTTTGCATGTCAAAGGACATATAGCAACAGCGTAGTGGGAACAAGTCAGTAATTTTAGCAGTTAGTGTAAGGAAATGTGTGAGCATGAGATTACAGCCTCTTCAGGCCAACTTCACCTTAGGCATTGTGTGGTCACCATCAGAAATGTTTAAAGATTCTGTATTCTTCCCCCCAGGAGCACTAGTATAGCAGGGGAAATGCACTCAGTTCATGCAAGCTGACAACTGATACCTTAACTCACTTGAGACTGGGTTTTTTTTTGGCCAACATGCGTTGGAGACTGGGTTTTGTTTTGGCCAACATGCGTTGGAGACTGGTTTTTTTGGGGGGTATTTTAAAAATTCATAATAATTCACCTAACTAAGATATTGTAATGAAATTTGAATACAAATAAGTTCAACTGAAGCACAATGCACTGTAAAAATTTCAATGTTTTATCTATTATGGTTTTGATTTTATAAATTTTTGAAAATCTTGTTAATTTTTGTTTTCTGGGAAATTTCGGAAATTGAGTGTGCCCGAGGCATGTACTCGGGGTCTACATCATCACTCAGATTAAATCTGAAATATTATCACCAAAAACTTCAAAAATATTGGTCTCTTTTCTTTTGCGTTTAGGGGACGATATTCTGTTTACAATAGCCAACTCAATATTTTTAGTTATTGCAGTTACTTACCTTGGTTAATCATAGATCCAAAACTATAACTCCTACTTCCGCCAAACTCGGTACGAAACGAAACGAATGGCTCTACAAGCGTTAGAGACGTGTCCCGCAGGGCTTGCATGCATAGCATAGGCGTTATCGATTGAAAAAGTTCATCACACAAGGGGTGCGTGATCCGTCCACAGTGGAAACGGACCGTCACGCAACTGTCGTGTGATCCGTCTCAAGTGAGTTAATGTTGGGAAAAGTTCTTGTTTTTCTGTTATGCTGGTAAAAAGCCTCTTTTCTTTGAGGCAGTAGTTAACTCACTTGCGACGATCCGCCAACATTTTGCGGACTGGTCGCTTTACAAACTGGACCAACCCTTGGCGGACCGTGGTATTTATTTTTTTTCTGTCCCTAACCCGCCGAGAGCTGGCGGAACCGTCGCCAGCGCTATTATAGCCATTTGTCTTGTTTCGTGCAAAGTTTCACGGAGATCCCGGTTATACTTTTAGAGTTATGACTGATAAAGGGAAGTCACTCTGAGTGACCCGGACAGTGCATTGAGAGAGGAAAACGTACTCGCAGTGCTGTGCGATGGCTTCTAAAAAACGAAGGCCCAGAACAAATGTTTTTGAACTTTTTGATGAAAACAGTTCAGATTACCATGTAAGTGATGATCAAGACCCAGAGTTTTTGCTTGGGCCAGACGAACGTGATGATTCAGATCATGAATTTTCTGAAAAGTCAAAATATGGGTAATTTTTAATAAATCAAAAAAAAAAAAGTTTTGAACATACAGTATTTCTATTTGTTTTATTACATTGTGCATTGTTTTATGTTTATTGTGTCAAAAGAACAAGGCAATTGAACAATTTTGAGCTGCTTGGTGATTTTTTAAAAACACCCTGAAAACGCCAGTCTCCAGCATATGTAAAATTTCCAAAGGTCCAGTCTCAAGTGAGTTAACTAAGGCCGAAATTGCAACAGTTAAGAATGTACTAAAGAGTCGTGTCAACTATTTCAAGGTTACTAGTAGAATGTTATCATTCAGGATACATAGGTTCAAAACTTTTTTCTTTTTTTTTTGTGACAGATTTGGAGACAACCTGAGGTGGTATGTGCCCATGCGTCTGAAGAAATGGATGAATGAAAATGGCTGTAACAATATTGTTGAATTGTCATGGTGGCAAGAATACACTCATACCCTTAGCAATAAGTCAGAGATAAAGTTCATCAGCGTACCCTGTCAGCACTGGTGTAAACGCAACCTTACAGATGATAACATGGTTTGTTATTTGTCAGTGTCTGTTGTCTCACTGGCTACACAAAGCTGCAAACAGTAGCCAACAAATTTCCATAACCTCTTCAAAGATTGTTGTAGAAAGCCAGTATGGTTTGCCATGTTATTTTGTATTTCATGGTTATCATAAACAGGTCATTTTTTTACATATATATAGAAATGTAGGTTTTGTGACAATTGTTGGAATTCTGAGAATCCACAGGTAAATTAAATTTCGACCATCAGCAGCTCCAACAGGTTTCCGATACCGTATAAAATGATTTTAAAGTTGGAAGCTAATTTGAGATGCTAGAATTCTGAATGCTGGAAACAATGACTTAACCACATGTGGCATGCATGGAACACTATGAGATAGACGCATTCTGTTTTCGGTCTTCCGAGTTTCATGCTAGATTAGGCCTAACATTTCAGACCTTGCAGTGTCGGAATTAGACTATACCTTTTTCCCATGGCGCGAGAGTATGTCAGTAGAAACTCAGGCCTGAAGAATATTGAGGGAAGTGTGAAGAATAAGTTCAGATGGAATTTGCTTGGGGATTTTGTAATCCTTTGTAGATCTAATGTAGATATTTCACTTAACATCGAATGTATTTTGAATTAAATTTCTATTTCACTCTCGTGGAATTTACTTGTTTACCTAGTAGTTCTGCCGTATAGCAGGCCTGGCCAGTAAACAGCATTCAAGATTTTAATTGGGATGGCCACACAGCAAATTTTGGGAAAATTATCTGGATCTTTCCAGTGCATGTGTCAAGAATTTTCATTTAGATGTTTTAAGTGAATACTGTATGATTATTCCTTTCTTTAAAGAGGCAAAGACAAAAAATTCCGGCCCACCCATAAGGGGGGGGGGGGGGGGGGCGCATTGATACAGTGCAACTGGCGAAAATAGTTCAGACAATTTAGGGGTCACTTACAAGTCCACTTATGAATCTGCTCCCCACAGAAAGTTGTGTTGATGAAATGCCTTGTTCACATCTTGACTTTTAACCCTCGTCCTGCGGGAGGCCACTGTATTGACCTACACGCGAGGCCAGCGAGGCCAATATTGTGGCCTATGCATTGCAAACCGGGTCCAGCGGGAGGCCAATATATTGTATGGCAGCGCTGCCCCTCGTGTTTTGTTTATTTGGTTGCCACGACTGTCGTTTTTTTCACGTTATTTTTTTCCACACTATTTTCGCGTGTTTATCTATCCTGTCACCCCTACTATATCTAACAAAATGGTATCGTCCGATTACGTTTATAACGATGCAGCTATTCATAACTATTCGTCATACTCATGTAATAGTACTGACGGTCTGAAGTTCGAATAGGGGAAAATCTTGGGAAAAACTTTTACTTTGATGTTGGTTGTCCTCTACATGTGAAATGAGAAGAAAGCGGCCATGTGCGTATTTGAGATGCAGTTCTATGTCTGCAATGATGAATTCTGATGTAATACTAGGGCATGCTGCATAAGGGCGCCTGTCAGTAGGTTTTTCATCAGGGAAAACTGGGAGAAAATGACCGACTTTGTTGTTGATCGTTGTCTTTATTTGATGTGGTAATTAGAGAGATATTGTGTTGCTTTGTTAAACCGCTTTTCAGTGCATGACGTATGTGTTCTATGACCTGGAAATCAAATCTCTTGCTAAAACTAACATGATAGTACGTGGAAGCTTTACATAGTAGAGGAGGGAGAAGGCAATGCCACGATACATGTGGTTAGTAAATTAAGGGCCTGGCTTAAAAAATAATTTTTTCACCTGAATGGCCTGACTTAGGGACAGAAAAAGGGCAGGGTTTTGGGAAAATGATAAAACCTGTGTTAAACGGCATGTAAATGCAGAAAATTCTGAGTTTGGGCCTTCCATTTCACAATAAAACTTACTGCATATCATCACAAGTACTTTATGCAAATATCATAGGGTCACTTACGATTTATCTACCACTATTGTTGTTATTGCGTCCTAAAGTATACATGATACACGTGTTCACAAGAACCCGATTGATCCGACCGCCGAGGTTATCGGGAACACGCGAACGATCAGCTGACTGGCTATGCCCGCACTGGGCGTTAGGTGGATGAGTTCACTCATCGTGGGACGAGGGTTAAAACACTCAGGGGGTGATTCCTCTTGTGGTCCATATTCCAAGAATTACTGCACTTCATTTCTCGTGATATAGCTGCCAACCAGTATGGTGAAAAACATGTTTAATATGTAAAAGGGATCCAAGTACGGAAGAGTGTTTTGGCAGTGAAAAGTACATATTTGAAGAATTTCCCGTATTCTACAAGCAAATCGAAAGGAGCAGGAAAAAAAAAAGATAACTTTTGCATCTACTGCAAATAGCCTTAGATCTAACGATTTAACCAGCCTAACCCATACCCGTCAATGCAGATCTACCTTAAATATGTTGTGCCAAGCAGCATATGCCTGAACTCATGATAACTTTTGAGGCCCCACTACTGCCCTTCTCAACCAAGCAACAGTAATGTTGCCTTATTAGTTATTACGGCACACACCATCATCTGTGTCTACAAGCACATGTAGGCTAGGTCATGCTTATTATTGTAAACAATCCATTCGTATATTTTTATTCTGTAAATGTAATGTTGCAGGTTTTGTGGACCAGCTGGTGTGTGAAAGGACCAAAGCACAGCTTCTATTTTGCTGGGGACACAGGCTATTGTGATGCATTCAAACAGATAGGTCGACGATATGGACCTTTCACTCTGTCCACAATACCCATAGGAGCATATCATCCAAGGCAAGAAGATCAGTCAAAAGATGCTATCACTCAGTGATACAAGCAACATTAAAATAAAGTGACAAGATCTATAACTGTGTTATACAAAGCGAAAGATAATGTATGGCAAAATTAATGGAGATTGCCATCTATTTTTACTTTGTTGTCAATTTACAAATAGTTTATTAGTAACTGAGGTCTTTGATGTTGCTTGGGATAAATCTGCTTCTGCCGCCTCCCCTCCTTCTTCTCTCTTTCTCTCCCTATCCCTCTTTCTCACACCCAATCTCTCCCTGTTGGTTCTAGCAATGCCACTCGGGCACATTGCCGTGGGTCCGAATTAGGACACCATTAGCAGGTCAATTTTTGGACCGTGTGTGAAAGAGGGTCGTTCTCTTGTATACAACCGTACCGTGTTGTTTCTTTACCAGTATGAATGAAACTTGGCAACTGATCAGAAAATAGGTCTAATGATATGCAGACGACAATTTTTTTACTCTGCGTAAAAACAGTTTGAAGTCTGTTTCATCGTTGTGTATTTCGTGAACTACACGGAACAGCAGTTTCGTCATGGACGGGGAAAGTCTTGAATACTTCTTTCCTGTCCTAAAATTTGAAATTTTGTGTTTTTTACTTTTCACCTACCGCTCACAAACATCTACGTACCCCCTGTCAAGACCGGCACGGCAAGGCGATCGGCCATTCATTCCTGGTGACCCGGCAACCCAGAATAGACAAGGGGTCGGCATATGATCACACCGCACTTTATGATTGGTCACTTAATCCTCAAGCTGCGAGAGGCATCAAAATATGGCATCAACTTTCCAGGCATTCACTCTGCGAACTATTGCTCAATAAATTTGCAATATTATCTCATTTTCTCACAAACTGACCGTCATCTGGAGTTGTCCATACCTGAGAACCAAACAGAAACAAGCTCTGAAATGACCTTTGCTCCAAATGCCCACATTGGTTCATTAGTATGTGTCAATCTGGATTAAATTAAACCATCTGTTTATGGCTTGGAGGGCATGCCTATTTATCATGCTTCGTTCTCACTTTCAGCTGTCAGTTTGGTACAGTGGACCATCATGTTTAACGACACTGCTAATAACGAGAACTTTGCCTATAGCGAGAACATTTTAAATCCCCGTTTTTTCTACTATATAAGCTATATATTAAAATACTTGAATAACGGCAATTGATAATCACAACCTTTGCTATAGCGAGAGAATTAATTCTGAGTGCATACTGCAAATTGTGGGAGCGGCCACAGTACATCGTGTAGCGAGTCAGTATATTGTCCTTTGTCTGTTACTGCACGCCCATTGGTCTAGTCACCTCTCACTCAGGCCGACAGTGCTTTGTTTCCTTATGGCCACGTGCCATGACAATGCATTACACTATCCCCCATGCAATCAATAAATTTACATTTGCCCGCCCGTCAAATTATGTCTTGGGTAGGCCTAGCAAGCGTTGTCTACTTGATGCCCATGTGCCGTGACCACACCGTACACCACCACCCACACAATCAATAAATTTATGCCCGCCCACTCGTCCAATCATGTTTTGCGTAGGCCTAGCAAGCGTTGCTAACTTCCACCACCCACGCACACAGCACATTTACGTCCGCCCACCCGTCTAATCATCTTGCTTATATCAAAGGAGCTTTGTTTTCTTACTGACCGCATACTATACCACCACCCATGCAACCAAAAAATTTACCGGTAGTGATTTACGCGGATCAAAGACCGTGCTGCGAGTAATAATTATTGCACATCACAAGTTGTGACCAGAGAGTGCACATGTCTGACGAAGCTGCACGGTTTGCACCGGTGAGTGATGAATCATCACCTTGAGCTGGCTGCGCGTAGTGTGCTATTACAGCATGTGGTCAAAAAAAAAAAGTACATGTACCGAGATCAAGGCCGAGATCTTCCGTCAGTTTGATTTTGTAGGCCTAAGTTGATCGACAGGACATGCCAACAAGAGAGGTAACCATTATTTTTCACGGTTACCTCCCTTGTTAGCATGTCCTGCACATAGTGGAGTATTTTAACCTCTTGCCTTGCCTATTTGACGCTTCCCTGGAATAGCGAGACCTTTGGTATAACGAGACATTTTTGGTGGACCATAACCTCTCGTTATAACAAAGTTCCACTGTATCATGAGTCAGATCATTGGTAAGAGACTTACAGACAAAGGTTTTACTGGTTAATTCATTATCAAGCATGATAAGGCATAGCAGTAGGTAGTCCAAACTGATTTTTACTTTTTACCATATCTCACCAGTTATTATCTAATCGGATGGAGCTTGCTTTTTCCAAAAAATGTGATACCAAATTTATCATTCTAACTTAAAGGTTATGAAAGTTATGGCATTTTCAAAAGTGAAAAAACACCTCAAATTTGCTACCATTTGCAAACTGCACGATAGTCCAACTTTGTCTGCCCATAAAATGCCGGTATATTGAGTCACGGCATTAAAAATTCTGTGTCCAAGTCAAAGGGGTTGACATTACGCTTAATTTTTCGAAGGGTACAAACAAAATACATGCACAAGCATCTCATTTTACTTTTTTTAGTCAGCAGACTTCATCCAACATCATTATTTTGTGAACTCTTACAGGGGAGACAAAAAAATTGTTTTTTTGTCTTTTTTAATTGAAAAGGAGGTCTACCGTTTCACCACTGACTTAACACTGAGTGTCGGACAAAGGTGACGAAATCAAGCATTGGGTGGGTCTATCAAAACAGTCAGCGCTTCGCGCCGAAACATGCCCCATGTCTGATCTTGGCACCCCCTTATAATACAAAGGCTGAGGTTTATTTGCATATAATTTTGATCCTGGTCTATAAAAGTATCCGCTAGTTTCTCGGTCAACAAACTTTTCAACAAATGATTTTCAAAGGAATTTCAATTTAAAACATGATGAAAAATACATTTAATTAAATCTCATATATCTGGCTTTCTGTGTGTTATTTTCAAACACGTACGCTACATCGGTGCAATGCTCTGCGACTCTTTGTTATAAGAGGGTCAGTTTGGTATGCACAGCTCAGAGCGAAAACGGTAAGAGTATGTCCTGTTAAAGCAATAAAAACACACAGCTAAACACATTAAACAATACAAAAGAAAGTATATTTTGTCAGAGGAAGGGTTGAACTTTATTTTGATGTAGGATACATGGAGTTTCACATAAATACACAGCAGTACATGTAATAGCCTTGTAATGTTGGCCTAAAATTGTGCCAAAAAAGGGATTTTGCCCCTCTAGCATTGCAGTTTGGACTACCTAATGGTGGCGAATGTTTTCATAATGATCAAATATAAATCAAACCGCGTGGACAGTGGTGGTATGGTCATCACACATCAGCAAGGGTTAGTGCAAACCAGTTAAGATTCCTTGTGAGTAAGGTCACTGACTGGACAATGGGCTTTAAGGCGTAGCACGCAAGATGTGGTTAAAATAACTTAGCTGGGCTGGTTACACACGTTTTATTTATCACTCTATTCCTCTCTTAAATATGTTGGGGGTGATAGGTCATAAACGGACGAGACGAAGCATTATTACATAGAAGTAAGAAGTACATAGAAGAGTAACGCTAAGCTCTTCAGCAGAGAAAACTTCAATACTCCGCGGACGCCGCCATTTTCTGTCGATGTAGGGCATAACGTAGTAACGGGAAGCGCCAAATGTAAACAAGCGGAGCACGCTCGTCGAGTCACTGCTAATTTTGTTTATGTTTATTTTCACTGCTGCATCTCTACCGGGGTTAGAATTATTTCACCAGCTCTTACAATCTTTAGTGACAGTTTTAAGTTTGATTTTGCGTTTTGGAAGTGGTTAATTAGCGTTCTTTACCCTAGCAGGAGTCACTGCCAGGTCGTTTGTTTCTGTTGCCTTAGTAAGTTAGGGCCTATATCGTATACACCCAGTCTCATATTATGATGGTTTCGTGTCTCTTTTCATTACTTGCACCAGCGTAGTTATGAGTTTGATAGTAAGATCTTAATCTAGAAGAGGCGTGTCTAGCATTCTTTACCCTAGCAGACCACATGTCAGGTCACACTCCCATGTTTGCTCATGCATCATTGATCATTGTTAATTGTTTTCTGTAATAAGTCTTTGTATCCACTCCCATTGAATACATGTAGTTTCATGCGTCCTTTCACCACTTGCATCAGTGTAGTTTGATTTTAATTGCTACTGTGCTAGATCTAAATCAGATGATGTAGCTCCAGAAGTGGTGGCATTCTTCTTTCCTCTAGCAGACTGCACTTGTCAGCTCACACCTCCACCTTGGTCATTGCTATGCATCATTGATCATTGTTACTAGTTTACTGTAATACATGTAATATTACATCTATCCAGTTCTCTACAAATTTCCTGGTTCTTTTCTGAAAGGATAACGGGTAGGCATAATTATATAATATGAATAAATTTGGACTCAGGATATTCTTGACTGTGTGGTCGGGATGCAAAGAACTCTATGGGAAAGATTTATCGCTCAACATGATGGACAATGTACCTAAGCTTTTTATGAACATTGGTACCCTGAATAAAAGAGTGGTCCAACTCCACCATTGTTGGAAGCTGAAATCTTATGAATTGTACAGCAGCTTGTACCTTGTAGTAGAAAACAGCTATAAGTTCCTCATGATAAAATAAGTAATTATTTCAGGTATCAAAAGTGGTTTTTTTTAATGTATTTCAAGTGATTGGTTGTTTGTAGACAATCAAACCTCCCCTTACATTCAAATAGCCTATAATCAAGATGTTATGAAACATTTTTATTTTTACAACAAACAATCATGTGCCATGTAAATATTAACAGAAACTAAAAAATGATGACGTCAATAACAGTAACAAACATTTGAAATTTCTTTCTCATTATCATCTTTAAAAAAGGAAAAACATGCTATTTCAATTTCTGGAAGAAAACTTAAGGGTGAACTCTGTATGACTGGAACTGGGATTTAATGGCAGACTTAAAAGAGAGTATTAATTTTCTGTGACTGATTTCCAAAATTTCTTATAATGCTGACAGGGGGCACAAGAGTGATTATGAGGGAAGAGGCGCAGAGTTGAAAATAGTATCAGTGAATAATGAATTTGCATTAAAGCTGTCTTGTCTTGGTGAAGAGATACTTGATAAAGTTGTTTAATTTGTGTGTGTGTGTGTCAATTCTGTCAACAGGGTTAATTTGGTAAATCTTCAGTTGTACTTGATCTATTGGTCTGTTTCTTGGTGTGAAATTTCCTATCTGGTTGAGATAATAATCCTCAACATTCCTTTTTTTAAAAATTGCATTAATGGCACCCTATTTGGTGGGCTGATTAGTCTAATGACTCAAGTAAGTCCAAGTACTTACACTACAACTTAGTCCGTGCTTTTACTACAGCAGACAAAATTATCGTTTTTAAAAGAATGAACAATTTCAGCTTTTGTGCTGATTACTTGTAATTGTTTGTTTTTTAATGTCATGATCTTAAATACCATCGAAGACACCGTAATAATCACTCTTATAATCGATAGTGTGGGCTATGAAAGTGGTTGTAATCCACTTCAGTACCCCACCTTTTCCTAAACTGAAATCATGCGTCCATTGTTGTTATAGCACATATATACAGGTAATGAAAGGGTGTTCTAAATCCTGGGTAAATTATTAGTATCTGGGTATATGTTAGAATTATTTCATCTCCGAAGTCTATCAATTATTCTACTTTTGGGTGCAGACAAGAGAGATTGAGAAAGAGAGAGAAAGCGGTTGGGGCGGGGGTAGCTTTCCAATCGATCTAGATCTAGAACGAAGGATCAGGTTATCATTGTTTAGAAATTATTCCATGAGGATAGTAAGAACTCAGATCCCTATGAATTTTATCGTTCAGTCGGTTTCATTGCCATGCCTTTCCATTTCCCCCTCCCCTTGTGCTACTGCTACTATTGCTAGTGTAGGTGACTGCTCGCTCGGTTCACGGCGCAGTGGGATCACCCACTTGCCCTACACTGGCACCAAGATGGCGGCCCCCGCATTGACGAATACCGGATCCCCGTGCTTACTCTTCTATGTACTTCCTACTTCTATGCATTATTATAAACGTTTGTTCATGTCTGTGATGACTGTTCTTCAGTAATCAGCTTGCGTTCAAACGATAAAACAATGGGGGAAGTGATCAGTAACAGAAGAAGAGTGCTGATTATGTTACATTGTTTTTATTGTGGATATCTGAGATGAGCTGTAATGGGTTCAAAAGCTAGTAGAAAAGCGAGAGGTTCTTCATTAGTCCTTTTAGTTCATATGGTACAAGCCCTTCCGCCCCCCTCTTCGCCAGTGTATCCCCCACTCCTGACTGTTCTGTACCCCTTTCCACCCTGTAAATTATACTATTTCTCCTCCCACCCCTTCTGTCCCCCCTACTCCTCTGTACACATCTGTCATAAGCCTTTCGTAGTTTGCAAATCATTGTTGAAACCCAGCGCACCAAGTAGGGATGATTTGAGCTAAGTGTAACACTTTTCAATAACATTTTTATTGAAAAAAACTTTCAAATGCAATTTTGACTTTTGATCAGTAATTTGTGAACTGAACTAGTTTTTTTATTTATAATTTTTAATTTTAAATTGGTATAAAATTTGGCCAGTAACATGTTTGAACAAATCAAAAAATTTCTACAGAAGGAAAGTTGTTTACCTTTTCAAATTTTTTTTTAATGAATTTTTTGTGATAGAAAATAGGAAAAACAGGGTTCACACCTTAAATTCTGAAAATGATGTCAGAGTCCTTGAAAAGTCTTTAAAATTTGTGTTTCAGCGGAAACATTTGAGATTCAAATCTTCCAGTTGCACACTGGATAATTGGTACTTTGAACTAACTGAACTTTTCAGAGTGAATTGACTATAAATAGTTTGAACTCTGGATACAGAAACATCCTGTTTTGATGTGCTGCCCACAGCTTGTATAGTTGTAATGTTTCTTGTGCATAGGTATTGATTTTTGAGTGCTGCATATATAATATGTAATATTTCTTGGTCACAGGGACACAGGTCCTTAATTTGTTTACTGTGAGTCCTTAAAATTAGTTTTCAATACGTTGTATGAACCCTGGAAAAAATGGAATTCCGCTACATACCATTTTCAAAAATTCATAACAAAAGATCTGTAGAAGATATCAAAATTCCCTACTGTAAGAGTTTTCAATAGGATTGAATAAGATATAAGAGAAGTTTCAAATAAATCCAATAAAATTTGGCAAAGCCTTTCTATATTGAAGTTGACGCTTTTAGAGGACTCAAAATCCAAGATGGCGGCAACCATATGACAAACAAATTTTTTTACATTTTTTTTTCTGCTAATTCAGTTGTCCTGAATTAGATTATTATAGTTCAAATTGTCTATTTCTCAAAATAACAAAAATTGCCTTCGTTTCATCAGGATTTTTTTCGGCCCGCAACATGTTGATCCTGCCCAAGCAATTGACATTCATAATGAAGTTGGCTCAAAGAATTCTGTTGGAATTCACTGGGGTACATTCGTCATGACTAAAGAGGTAGGTTATTGTTTAAAAAAGGAAGCAGAAATTTTTGGATTGGTTTGAAACAGTGAATAATTTCAGTTGTTCTTTATCACCTTATTGAATATGTTGAAATGATGCAGTGCAAGATCAGATATATGTCGTGAATAAAATTATATTTTTGTACACTTTAGCAGAGATGCCACCCATTCCGATTTGATCGGAATCATTCCGATTTTTCTTGGAAAAACGGGTGTGATTCCAATTTTCCCATTACCAAGGCTGGCATTCAGATTTTTTTGTTACTTCCAGCAATTGGCTGTTTTTTTTCCGTTTTCATTCTTCTGGGTTCTAGTTTTTAATTATAACTTATACACAATGGGGCTGAAGCGGAATTTTGCGATCATTTTATGAATAAACTGGAAGTTAATTCTACTTTTTTTATCGCTTGGTTTGCACCGATCGGGAATTTGATCACTTGCTACACGCGATGTTTACATACTTTTTACCGTTCCGCTGGGTGGTGATTCCGAAACTAAATGCATCTAATAGATCTTATCTATTCGCCCTCACTTAAGTCCAAGTGTTATATTTGGTTCTGACTGTAATGGAAGGAGGAATCAGTTCTAAACCTAGCTAGATGTATTCTCTTCCTTCAAACTTAAGCCAAAGTCTAGATCAAAGTGATGTACTTGGCAGCGACAATGACGGATGCAGGATTGAGACCGAGATCTAGCAAGATCTCTGGATAGGCGTATTAAGACTAAAGTAATTTATTCGGCGGTGATTGTGATGGAAGGAGGAATCAAATTTAAACTTGCCTTGAGCTAGATTTCTTAAATCCAAGCCATGAACATGGAGAAGGTTGATGTTGCATGGGCACAAACTGCCAAATTAAAACATGAGATGGGAGTGGTAAAACACTCCTCAGCACAGAATAGGCAAAATTATGCATGGCATTTATGCATTTTGGCACTCAAATCTCAACATGTCAAGGCAGCTCTTGTCTAACATAACTGTACGAAAAACACAGCTCCAGAGCAAAGACAAGTTTGACACTGTGCTTTTCTGGAGAGGAATCTTTTTCAGTTTTGACCAAGATCAAAATAAAGGGTGGATAATAAAATATGGTTGAAATTAAGTAGTGTAAGTTTTCAAGATGATTTTCAGCTTAATCCTTTGTGACCAAGAAAAATTCTTTTTTTTTAAATATAGATATTCTAAGTTTAGAACTGGTACGGTACCATTTCATTTTTATCGTCATTTGCACTGATTCAGATTTTTTGGGCGGCCTGATTCAGATTTTTGTTTATATAGGATGGCATCCCTGCTTTAGTCTCATGTTCTTTGTGCAACACTGCAAATCACTGCATCTCATTATTTGAGTGAATACAGTTCATGAATATTTAGCAGAAGTTTTTCAAATTGGCAACAGTCATTGAGAACCATGAGAAGTCACGAATGGTAAATATGAAAAAAAAAATCATGACTAATTTGCATGTACTTGTCTGAAAGAAAATTTCAATAAACATTTTGCTTTGTCTGATTTTGAATCACTTAATATCATGGTAATATGAAAGTGTGTGACTGTCTGAAACAATTTTTTAAGTTATAAATCAGAAGTGAAAGGAAATTTTATGGGCTGAATTGCATGTCACTTTCAGAAACTGAATTAAATTTCTTGGTCAATGAACCCTCATCAATTAAAATCAATTTTGAACATATGGCAATATGAGATAATAACTCAAAGATATATTTTTCTGAGACCTATGTTTATGATTTTATAAAAAATGATAAGAAGACATTCTGTTGTTATGAATATTCACAGTTTTATTTGGAACCTCGAGAATTGCTGAAGGCAGAACTTGAGAAACAAGGCATGGATCCAACATCATTTGTGACAGTCTATCATGGTGAAATTCTGGTCTTTGGTGGAAACTGAAAATTAAAAACTATTTTAGGTTTCCTGAGCCTTGAAGAAAATTTTTCCATATTTCTTATCCACTTCAAGTTCGTATGTCCCAGAAAACAGTGTGATAATTGTATTTTTGTACTATTTCTGCTTTTTTTTTTCTTTCATCTACATTTGTGAAATGAATGCATGTTAATTTATATTGTCAGTTATATGATGGAGAAGTCATTGCAAGAAAACGAAAAGAACAAGTTTTCTCTGGAGAATTTGACATAGCATGTGTCCTCAGCTTGTGCAGAGCCATCTATCATGATGCTGCTGTCAATAGTAGAACTTTGTTCATTTGACATCAGTGGACAGAAATCGGTATACACTTTTTTCTTTTAGGACCACACAGTGTAACTTAACATGTACACCATAAATAACGTGATATATATCAAACTCTTATGACTGTTCGGAGGTTATTTGATATTATAGTATATATATATTCATATATTATATGCCTTTACTAAAACCTCATATATATGGTTTTATATTTGAGCAGACTAATTTCTATTTTTTGTGAACTGATACTGTGATACAATTACCACTCACAAGCTAATAGTTTGTTGATCTTATGTTATATATATGGCTCCCTGTGACAAAAAGAGGAGATATGTATACACCTGCATATTGTGGAGATTGGGTAATGAGTAATGTGTCCGAAAAAAACAACCCCACCAGAAAGAGATCTTTGTACCTGTCAGTTGGGTATATGTGGTACATATTGTAGAGCAATGTCAGATAGTGGTAATGACAGGAGATTCATATTTTTTGTTTGTAAAATGCATCGTGCAGATCTGATTGGTACCTTATAAATGTTAGCAGCACTTAACAGTAAGGAGACCATTAGAAAAGCCATCAACAAGTTGGTATGTTGAAATTAACCCTCGTCCTGCGTGAGGCCACTAGATTGTATGGCTGTGCTGCTCCTCATGTTTTATTTGGTTGCCGCGACTATCTTTTTTTTATACTTTTTTTTTCCACACTATTTTCGGATGTTTATCTATCCTGTCACCCCTACTATATCTAACAAAATGGTATTGTCCGATTACGTTATTATGATGCAACTATTAGTAACTGTTCGTCATACTCATGTAATAGTACTGATGGCCTGAAGTTCGAACAGGGGAATATCTTGGGGAAACTAGTTGATGCTAGTTGTCGTCTACATGTGAAATGAGAAGAAAGGGACCATGTGCATATTAGAGAAACTGTTCTATGTCTGTAATTATGAATTCCGATGTAATACTAGGGCGTGCTGCATAAGGGCGTCTGTCTGTAGGTTTTTCATCAGGGAAAACTGGGAGAAAATGACCGACTTTGTTGTTGATCGTTGTCTTTATTTGATGTGGTAATTAGAGAGATATTGTGATGCTTTGATTAAACCGTTTTTCAGTACATGTAGGCCTGTGCTCTACGATCTGGAAATCAAATCTCTTGCTAAAACTAACATGATAGTATGTGGAAGCTTTACATAGTAGAGGAGGGAGAAGGCAATGCCACAATATATGTGGTTAGTAAATTAAGTGCCTGGCTTAAAAAATAATTTGTTCACCTGAATGGCTTGACTTGGGGACAGAAAAAGCGCAGAGGTCTTGGGAAAATGATAAAATGTGTGTTAAATGGCATGTAAATGCAGAAAATTCTTGGTTATGGGCCGTCCATTTAACAATAGAACTTATTGCATCTCATCACAAGTACTTTATCCAAATGTCGTAGGGGTCACTAACGATTTATCCACCACTATTGTCATTATTGCGTCCTAATGTAAACACAATACACGTGTTCGAAAGGACCCGATTGACCTGCCCGCCGAGGTTGTCGGCAACACGCGAATGATCGGCTGACTGGCCGCTGGCTATCCCCGCACGGGGCGTTGCGTGGACGAGTTCACTCAACGTGGGACGAGGGTTAACAGAAACCACACAGTGGAAAGGACTGATTTCAAGAAGCAAAATTGTAAGTCTTAGTCCTTAAACTTACTTGAACCACTTCCCATGTATTTGTGGGACTAGCCCACATGTGCCTTGGCCGGATCCCGCACATATATGGGATTAACATTCAGGGATGGGAATTCTCAGGAAATTTCCTGATTTTCGGATTTTTAATATGTTTTTTCCTTACTACTAATACTACACACTATTTCATTTGTTGTTGCATATTTGATTTGGCCTTTGTGTATTACAGTTGGCAGTGAGGCTTTTCATCAAAAGTTCAGGAAATTCTTCTGTCAATAGCCCATACCTGAACATTATCGATCAATAACACCCGTGCTTTCCCATGCCTGCTACAGGACCCAGAGAGACGCTCGCTGAACGTGTCTTTTGGTTTTGTTTAAAGTTTGGTCGAGTGTTATAAGAAACTCTTTGAGATATTTCCCGACTAAGGGAAGTCACTCCAGAAACTCGTGACAGCTGATAAAATCAGTCAGAACTGCACACTTGTCTTGATCAAATGATGGCTGGTAAACAAAATTCATACGCACAAATAAACACAATGAACTCTTTTGTTGCCTTTTTTTCACACTCATTTGCTGTAAAAAAAAAACAAATTTTTGCATGACCCTGAATATTGTCCATTTTCAAATAGTCATAAAATGAAAACTACTAAATCAATTGAAGTACTGTTTATTTTATCTCATATAACATTTGTTTGTTTGTGACGTTGTTTCAATTTGATTTCTTGATTAGGTTGGTTTTAGTGAATTTTTTACTAACCCCAAAAACATTAGGCTGTGGTGATTGTTGGGCTAAAAATAGCTCAGGCTCATGTGAGTTAATTTAAAAAAAAGAAAAAGAAGGAGAAGCAAATGAAGTGAAGTTGCCCTTAGTACAATCTACTTGTAAAATGTGCCGTTTATTGGAAAATTAACATGTCCTGCCTGGCATTGTTTTGTGCAATACTATGGTTGTGACTGCATAGATATGCATGGGTTGAAATAAATTATAGTCCTATTGTTTTGATGCAGATGTCTATATTGATGAGAGAAAGAAAGCTTCTGGACAGGACAACTAAATTCTGTAACTATATTGTTATGTATTCAATGATCAAAACAAATTTCCTTGTACAAGGACGAATAAAATTTATCTTATCTTATCTTATCTTATATGAGATTCTGTTATTTTGAATACAGATCCTTTTCAATCATGCTGATTTAAGCATTACCGGACATCATCTTGTGCAGCTCATAGTGAATATGCTGTACCTTTTCAGTCATGCGGGTTTAAGCATTACCTGACGTTATTTTATGTTTCTTATATTAGCATCATTTTAGCATTTTTTCAGGGTAAAGCACAGTGGACCATCATGTGTAACAACACTGCTAATAAAATGAGGCCTTGTCGACAGTGAGAATATTTTAAATCCCAGTTTTTTCTGCTATATGTGAGCTATATAAATACTCAAATAACGGCAATCGATAATCAAAGCACCTGCTATAGCTTGAGAATTCATTTTGAGTGAATACGGCAAATGATGGGGGCAGCAGCAGAACAACATGTTGGGAGTTGGGCAATAGCAACATGTATTGTTCTTTGTTACTAATACTACAAGCTCACCATGCCCGCCTTGCGAGTTGTGACCATCTCTCGCTTGGACCGGATATGCTTTCTTTTTGTACTGACCATGTGCTGTGACAGCACACTACATGCAGTCAGTTCAAAGTGGTGATTCATCACTCACTGAGGCAAACTGTGGGGCAGGCCACGAAGGCTACAACTATGTAGCTTGGTCAGACACGTGCACTGTCTGGTCACTACCTGTATTGTGCGATAATTATTACAAAAACATGTGGCACGGTCACTGATTGTCACTGAGCGCCACGCGGTGTATGCTTTTTGTCTACACCGGGCTTCATGACCACATGCCTATACTCCCTGTGTCACAGCATGTGGCCAATCTGTTCCCATTCTTTGGATGATGCAGCAGGGGAAGCCACCGGAAACAAACGTACTCATCTGTCTCTAACTTTTGCATCTGACTCTCTCGTAATTTGATCGAAACATGGCTACTATCAGCGCCAATATACATATTATTTATATCTATATATATGGATACCTGAAGACAGAGATCTGCTGTCAGTTTGATATTATATGTATATTGATGTACAGGACATACTAACAGGGGAGGTAACTATAAAAACTAGTGGGGTATTTTAATCCCCTGCCTTGTTTTTTTTTTTTTTTTTGCTCTTTCCTGGAATAGCGAGACCCTGGGTATAATGAGACGTTTTTGTGGACTATGACCTCTCGTTAGAACCAAGTTCCACTGTATAGGTAATGTGTATGATCTTCTTATTCTCTGTATCCTAACTATTAGGTATTGTATTCTTTAACATTACAGAGCATCAAAGTGGGCAAATACCTATTAGAAAAGAGTTCTTTACAGATTTCATTGAGCCTCCTTATGCCTAGCGGATGTTTGGTGTGCAATGAGAGACCCTTTCAGAGCACTTGTCAAGAATTGTCCATGGCAGTGCATTTCTATTAGATCACCATGAGTGTATTAATAAGTAACTGGCATTCATCAGTTATTTGTCTATCGAATTGGAAGAAAGTTCAATGGCAACCTGTCAGGCTCCCTTCTGAGACAAACAGTTATATGGTTTTTTCTAGAAGACGTTTGATTCTGTTTTGTTTGTTTTTTTTTTGCTTTTGCAAGCTAAATTCCATTAAGTTGGTGCTATACTTTCATTTTATCTTGTTGTACATGAAACAAAGGTGCTCTTTTTTCTTTTCTCTTGCTCAATGAGAATATTCACCAGAGTGTTCCATGCCATAACCATCTCAGTAAGAGTACATTAAAAACAAACCACATCTATTTCTACATGAATTGTTATTGTGTGTTCGGAAATCAAAGATATTACTAGTAAATAATTTACCGTCCATCAGTAGTAGACATGCAGTTATGTCCTGTCTCTCCAGTGAAATATATTATGTGCTTGTATGTGTGTGAATTGCAATTAGTGGATATTGTTTCTTTCTTCACAAATTGATTGCAGGCATAATGAATTCTTCGATTTTACCAACCATCTTTCATTAAATGTGCTATTGTGGCATTTCATAGTCTAAGTTGCAATAGATTTAAACCTGATTAGAAAATTTATTTGGCTGTTAAATAAAATAGCTCCTTACAGAGCACAGATGGATTCCAGAGATGCCACCCATTCCGATTTGATCGGAATAATTCCGATTTTTCCTGAAAAACGGGCCTGATTCCGATTTTTCGATTAGCAAGGCCGGCATTCCGATTTTTTGTTACTTCCAGCAATCGGCATTTTTTTTCCGTTTTCGTTCTTCCGGGTTCTAGTTTTTAATTATTACTTTTGCATAATGCGCCGCCATTTTATGAATAAACCGGAAGTTAGTTCTGTCTCTGCTTTCATATCGCTTGTTTCACACCGATCGGGAATTTGGTCACTCGCTACGAGTTGTTTACCTTCTTTCTACCGTTCCGTGGCGGCGATTCCGAAACTAATTGCGTAGATCTATCTGTTCGCCTTCACTTAAGTCTGTTATATTTGGTCCTGACTCAGGAATCAGTTCTAAACCTAGCTAAATGTATTCTCTTCCTTCAGACTTAAGCTTAGCTAGACATTGCCCAAGTCTAGATCTAGATTAAGTGATGTATTTGGCAGCGACAATGACGGATGCAGGAATGAGACCTAGAATGGCTAGATCTTGCAAGATCTATGGATAGACGTATTAAGACTAAAGTAATTTATTCGGCAACGATTGTGATGGAAGGAGGAATCAATTTTAAACTTGCCTTGTCCTAGATTTCTTAAATCCAAGCCATGAACATGGAGAAGGTTGATGTTGCATGGGCACAAACTGCCAAATTAAAACATGAGATTGGGAGCGGGAAAATACTCCTCAGCACAGAATATTCAAAAATTGTGCATGGCATTTGTGCATTTTGGCACTCAAATCTCAACAGCTCTTGTCTGACGTAACAGTAAGAAAAACACAGCTTCAGAGCAAAGACAAGTTTGACACAGTGCTTTTCTGGAGAGGATTCTTTTTCAGATCAAGATAAGGTTGGATAATAAGATATGGTTGAAATGAACTGTAAGTAGTGTAAGTTTTCAAGATGATTTTCAACTTAATCCTTTGTGACCAAGAAAAAACCAAAAACAAAAATATGTTTAGAACTGGTATCATTTATTTTTTATCGTTGTTCGCACCGATTCAGATTTTTTTCCGTAGATTCAGATTTTTTAGGGGGCCTGATTCAGATTTTTGTTTGTGTAGGGTGGCATCTCTGGGATTCCGCAACCTTATTTGATTTTAGAGAAAGTAACTCATCAAAATTTACACAAGATACAAAACGCACAGCTAAAGAAAAGCTTTGTATGCTTTATTCTGCTCTGGTCTGTGTGTGATAATTTCAGTATTTGGTGAGTTTTGTGTGATCCGCTGTATTTCGGCCATACATTTTACTGTATAAACCATGGCACAATTCATGCATTTATAATACTTGTACTTATTATATTATGCATTATACAATATATTAACTTCAAAATGTGTCAGTGCGCATGGAGACATCATTAGGAATATTACAATTAACCTAATCAGATATGATTGTTGGGTGTTGCTATAATACCAGGGTATTATCACAGAAGAGAAATATTCTATGTAATAGCTAGTAACTGACCTGTCCTACTAACAGTAAAAGACAAAGGCACAACTTCAGTCGAAAACTAAAAGGAATCCGTGCAGGAAGTTAGCTTATTTTAGGTGCTGGGATATATGTGGGGTCACCAAGAAAATTCACCAATTGATCGATTGATTGCCAGGCAGGCTGCCATTCAGATTACATGTAATTCTCTAAACAAATGTACACATAGCAGCCAGGGGCAAGGCTTCCTCATAATCAAATAATCAGTGATTACCCTTCAAATATTAATTCTAGAATTACTACGCTTTTCAGATCGAGCCCAACTCCAAGTCCATTTAGTCAGTTCAGCATTCTAGTCTACCTTGCTATTTTGGGTTTGTTGTTATAGTCTAACACCCCTCACCGAAAACCATCTTTGTAGGGACTTACGCCATATGAACTGGTCCAAAATCAGTGATTAACAAAGACGAAGAAGACTTGACTACACCCAGAAGCTAGCTTGAGCATAGCCTGTTTTCGTCAAAGCGGCGCCGCAGACAGAAAAATAGTGGGGGGAAAAAAATAGGTTTATAATCAAGGTTTGACCTGATTTTACGTACTTATGCAGGTTTTTCACTATGCGGTCTTTTTCATCCCTATCGAAAGGTAAAGAGTAGCTCTAGTGAAAGAGTTTGTGTGGATCTTTTTTTGTTTGTTTGAGATAATCTAAGAATAATTTACTCTACGCACAGCAAGAGCTATCAAAGAATAATAATTATTATAGTCTAGATCTAGATATAACTGTGATCAAAATCAGTCGAACGTTTTAAGGTCGCTCGAACCTAAACTGCAACGGTAGATAGCCACTTCTCCGAAATCGCTACACATTGTTGTGTCACAGAGGTGTCAGTTAAGCTCTTTCTACCATTTAATGTTAATGGGTCCTTTCCGAGAAACTTTATGAGATGGTAGAATAACAAAACCTCTGGCTATGAATATGACAATGAAAACGTTCAAATTATATTTTAAAAAATGGGTGAAAAATATGCATTTATAAGTCTGTTAGTATGAATGAATAGTTTTTCAGATTAGTTTGGCTTGTAAATTGTTGCATTCCTGTCCTGTTGACAAGAATAGTCCGCTCTTTAGATTTTTGCAGTGCCTAGCAATCGTTTCATTGTTTTAGTTGCGGCATTTATGATTATGTGAATATGATGTAGCGATACGTCCTATTATGAGGATCTTACTAGCTTAAATTCTGATTACCCTTTGCAGAGGGCCACGCTTCGCCCCTGATAGCAGCACTTTTTTTTCCTATCGTATCACTGCCAAGGTAAAATTTCCAGTCAAATCCATGTCACAGACATTTAAAGGTTCTTCAAAATGTCTTATTTAAATGGCAGTAGCAAAGAGATCACTCAGCTTTTAGAAATGAAAATATATCTGCAGACCAATTGGTGAGCCAATACTGTGAAAGTGGCATGCAGTTTTTGAACTAACTTAAATTGGTCTGCCTCACCAACTTGTTTAGTACTGACCAAGGTCAATGACAGATGCAAAACAGAATTTCGCAACTTGAAAATTGTCCATAGTATAAAACTTGAAAACAATATTCCCAACCAACTATATGTAGATTGATAAAATGTTCAAAAGGCACCACTTCAGACCGAAAGGAATCCGCACAAAAGTTTGTTTAATGTAGCTGCATTAAAAAAAATCAGCTTTCTTGATGTATTATAGATTAAATCATTTTTCATTTTACAAGACATATAGATGATCATTTTTTTTTGTGTCCTGTGACCATCCTGAATGAGGAGAACGCATGGGAGATGATTTATTTCTTTATTGTTTATGAATGATTACTTACATCATTTTATTGTTGTGGACTAGGAAAACTGTTATGTGTCAAAATCACTTATTTAGAGGAGAAAAAGCAAAAGCTGCTTTGTTCCTTCAGATGAAGTGTTTCTTCTGAACTAATTCATAAATACAGAAAGCAGCTATCATCTTGTAACCCAGCTAGTTTAAGTTAGATTGACAGGGTCAAAAACTGTAACATCAGATGTTCAGTTCTTGGGAAATTTGACTAGACAGTTTTCCTGGACTGTGACAGCATATCAATGTCTCAGATTTAAAAGATCAGAAAATTTGTGTTATAAGTATACACAACATTTCTGCAGGGGTGTTTCTTACTCTTAGTTATACTTTTTGATAAACTGCAATTGCTCAATCTAGGATGGATAGCTCTGGAAAAGATTTTTTTTTTTTTTCTTTATTGTGCCAAGAATTTGTAATAGGCTATTGCTTTGATTGTTGTCTCTGTGCTTTGCATGTCTCTTTGATCATAACACTAACAGGCCCTCACTTTGGCAAGTCCAGCAGTTGCAACTTTCCGAGGTAGCCTGAGCCAAGCGCACTGTAAGCATTTGTGGGTGATATGAAGAAGGGCAATATTATTTATTTATTACATTAATGCACTATGCCTAGCATGTCATTTTGTCATATTGTGTTAGTTCTTTCATTAGTCCGCCTTATGTCATTGCTACAATTACAACCTATATTCACAGTGTTGATAATATGGTATTGTTTCAGCTAAATAGCTAAAGCTGTTAATCACATTTAATAATACAGGATTTTTTTTTTTCAGGTAGCTGGATTCTTCACATACATTAAGACAATTTTGCATGACTTTCTCTTACTGTCCATGATTTGAACAGGTAGTTTGTTTTTGTGAGTGCTAATGATGCGAGTTTCATACCCTGCTGCTATTTTCCATGTTTTGGGCGAGTCTGCATTTAAGAAAGACTAGTGCAGGATTATTTGTGTTCCTCCCAGATTATTTACAATGGATTGCAAACATATTATAATGATATATATACCGGTATGGTGTTCTTTATGTGTAAATCATTAATGAAATTATGCCTGTTCAAAATTTCCCAACATTCCAATGGCTTTCTGTGTTTCATGAGAGTCTAACAGAGAAGGAAAATTATTTTCCACATGGTTTTAATGTTATTATCAGATGCATTAACTTCTTATATATATATATATATTGGCAGTTTGATAAGTATTTTACCTGAACAAGGAGGAAGAGTGAGTGTTTCGACATTCACATACATGAGTATTGTGCTGAAGAATCACTGAATTAATTCACACCATATTAAGGACACTGCCATCACACCATGTGTTGAACTGAAATAATGCTTCTGAAATGCCCAGATTATTGATGGAATGAAATATTGGAGCGAAAACTTTTCTTTTTTGTGGCTATTGAAGATGACCATAGGGGGAATACCCAATTCTTGATGTGACCAATGAATCTGTGGCTGCTGCCACAAAGATTTTGATCATGACCTTGATGTAACTAATCTTTCCATATGAAACTGACAAAATGTGGATATCTGAAAAAAATAAAGACTTAAATAAAAATAGATTATTGAACATGATAAAGTTTCAGTCACACTGGTCTCTGGTAACATATTTTCTTACCTACGATAAAATGTCTTAATTAAACTGTGACCTGAAGTGCATGATCCCCTGTCTTTTAGAATTTAGGAAGGCCTTTCTCCAGAAAAGAAACTGGATGAAAAATTATTGTGTCTGTCATTTTGATCTCACATTAAGGTTTTGTATAATAATTTTATTATTGGCCTGACTCTCTTGGAATCAAGCCAGAATGCAGTCTGCTTTGGGGGTAAAGTGATGCTTACTTACAGTCTTCTAGTGGTTCAGTGGCATGATGATGATTGTGGAGGGGACAGTTTGTCAAAGAACATTATGCATGTGCATACATCAGCTCCAGAGACTACAGTATGGTACATTTTATTTTTGAATGAACTTATCCTGACTGGGACATTCCTTACGACCATAAAGGACTGCACTCGTTCATTAAGGCAATTAAAAGTGCAGTAAGTGGCAGTTTGCATGGATTATTTAGCTGTTTCATTGTAAACACAACCTGTGCCATATTTGATTTTTATGCTTGATAATCATACAATCTTTTTGTTAAAAAAAAAGATTACATGAAACCAAACCTTTTAATTATTCATTACCCTTTGAAAAGCTGCCTACTGTTTCCAAAACACCTTGCCCCATGTAGGCCTTTCACATACTGGGGTCACCCCACCCCCCCTCCTTTTCGAGGTAGAGGTACTGGCTTACTACTTCATGGGTGAAACCATGCACCATTCCTATTGCCCAGATTAATTGGCAGGTCAAACGTGTCATTGCTTCCAAACTTAACTTGGAAGTACAATATGTTTTAAGATAAATGCTATAGTTATCAGCAAGATGAAGGAGAGCTTGGGGTCCCAGTAGAACTCTTTCATACACAGAAGGGAGAAATGATGGATGATAATAACTCAGATAACATCAGGAAAAATTTAAACCTCTGTATTTCCTCGTGCTCAGGACAAACACTATTACATGCTGAAAATTATACATGTACGTTGCATACATTCTTATGACATATCTTTTTTTATGCAGAAAAAAAAAGCCCAATGTAAGAATAGAATGAGCTATTTGATGTCAGTCTCACTGTAAAGTTTGTCAGTCTTCAGTAAGTTAGCTGCATAGTAAGAAATCACATACATTTATATCTATTGTGTACCTGGCTTGCTGTCTTTTAATAAATTCAACATATAAAAACTTCTTGCATTCTGAACTTATTTCCTCTTTTTCCCTCGCATGGTGTGTCAGGGTCAGAAACCACTTTGGCGTCCACGGTACCAGCATTTACAAAATTCTCCCTGACATGTTGTATTTTATTTTCTTCAACAGTGTATTTTTTTTGAGGACATCAGAATATCCTGTGGGCGACAGGAATGAACTGGGGAAAATAACAGAAACAAACAATAAATGCAACACAAAACAACAAAAACAAAAACGACAGTTAGGCTTGAATTGAGCAAAGACAAAATGCGGCAAAAAGAACAATTTTGTAGCTTCATGTTGCAAAACACGGCGCAAGAAATAATACAGAAGCGATATGTACATATATGTACATGTATATGTACAATAAAGGAAAAGACAGGCAAAACGAGCTTTCTATCCAAGGACCGTCAGGCACAAAAATTGAAACAGTATGAAAAGAAAATTCAACAAGTAAAGAAAGTGTAAACTTCACTTGTGTGCGAGTTCCAGATTATGAAAGGAAAGGGCATAACCCACTGTAGCTTCAAGATTTGATATAGAACCACTCTTTGATGTGCCTAGGAGCTGAGATATAAGCCTTCAAAGTTATGAAAATTATAATTTGGGTGAGAAAAGTCCCACCGTACTAAGATGCGAGCATTACAAGGAGCTTAGGGACTGGTACCAGACATATAGTCAGATTTAAGAGTGAACGGAGAAAATAACAAGTGCTGTAATATATAAGAGAAAAGTCTAGATAAATATTTCTTTTTGGCATATAGAGGTTTAATTGCTTTCAGAAACCTCGTGCTGGAGGCGAACACAGTAACAGTCCCGTTCTAACTAACTTCGATACTGGGGAAACAGCTGGAGATGAAATTTATGAGAATGTCCGCGGTCTTGAAGCAACTGGAATAATTCTGTGCCATGGGTTCATTGTCCACGATGAATGATCCGCGAAGGAAGCATCACTGTTTACTACTACTGTCATCTATGAAAGAAAAGTCTACACAGGAAATGAAATACACTGTACATGTAATAGTTTTTAATCTATAGGCCTACTTGCATAGATGTTTGGTAAAAAAAGTTCTAGACAAATAAGTCATTTCAATTTATGGTCTGATATTTTAGCCAATGCATCATTTTCTACAAATCTTCGAAAGGAAGCCGATAAAAGAATGTTGTTGCGTGACGCAGAAGCAGCCAACGCGATCATAGAAACATCACTGACCGGCTAGTGGATACTAATGTTCTGTTTCCGGTCACATTTGGCCAGAAAATACATTCTGAGAAATTCTGGACAGCATTTGTATTTTAAAAAAAAATACTTCAGAATGACCACAGTCCGTGTTATCCGTCCATATTCCTGGTCCAGAGAGCCGGGCAGAACAGCCAGTAACTTAATTATAGCGGAGAGAAAGTGGTAGGACGCACGAAAAATTGTTATATGCATTAGGTAGGCTGGAAAAAATAAATAGCGACTACTTTGAGGTAGGAGGAAGGGAGAGAGAGAGAGGAAGCGAGGCCAGGAGTGGGGGATGAGAGATTAGAGGGGGTCAACAGGAGGGGTCACTGAGAGAGAGACACACACACACAAAGAGAAGCGGAAATAGACAGAGACAGGGGAAAAAGACAGAGAGAAGGGAAAAAACAAAGAGACAGAGACACAGAAGAGAAAGGGGAAAAAGACAGACGCAGTGAGCAGGGGAAAAAGACACACAGAGACAAAGGGGGGAAAAGACAGAGACACAGAGAGCATGGGGAAAGGAAAATACAGACACAGACACCAGAGGGAAATGACACAGAGAAAAGGGGGAAAAGACACAAAGAGAGAGAGAGATAGATGCATAGAGAAGGGGGAAAAGAGTCAGAGAGCAGGGGAAAACACACAGAGAGAAGGAGCTATGGGGAAAAGGAAGACAGAGACACAAAGAAAAAGACACACATTGACACAGAGAGATGGGGGAGAGACAGACAAGAAGAAAGAGACACACACACATTACACACGTGCACAGATGGAGAGAAAGAGGGAAAGAGAGAGATACATACACAGAGTTGGCGGGAAGACAAACAAAAAAGGCATAGAAGGTGAAGAGAATGGGAGTGACAAAGAGATAGAGAAAACGAGAGAGACCAGGGAGAGACACCCCCCCCCCCCACACACACACGCGCAGATGGAGGAAGAGACAGAGCGAGAGAGAGAGAGGCAAAAGAAGAAAGGGGTACATATCATTTGGGGAACTAAAATTTTAAAACTTCTCATTTGGGGAACTGCTATTTGGGGAACTGCTCGATACAATCCTATTCGATATTATCGAATCAATGTTGGGGAAAAGGGACATCTCTGATCACTTCATTGCATGAGTGATTTTGATAGTAAGCGGGCAGAATGTGTGGTTGGGCAGAAAGCAAAAGTTCATTCAAAGATACACGTTTGTTGAGTTGTTGATTGCATAATTTGACAAAGTGAGTTGGCCTCAGTTGTTTTTTGTTGTTGTTGTTGTTGTTATCTTTGTTGTTGATGTTGTTAGTGTGCGAAACGAATGGGATATATAAAGCAAGCCAAGCCAAGTCCAAGTTTCATCATCATCATCATTGCCTTTCTCACCCTGGATCAGGGTATAGGCCACCAACAAACACCTTCCATCCCTCTCTATCATGGGCCAGCCTCTTTACATTATTCCAAGTCTTTCCGCTTCGTTGCACATCATTTTCTCTGGCTCTTCTCCACGTTCCGCGCGGCCTTCCTCTTGATCTCTTGCCCTGGGGATTCCAGTCCAATACCTTCTTCGTGATGCTGTTTCCTGGCCTCCTGAGAGTGTGGCCGATCCATCTCCATCGCCTCCTACCAATTTCCTCTCTGACTGGGTTCTGTCTTGTTCTTTTCCATACAATTTCATTGCTGACCTTGTCTGTCCATCTGATCTTAAGTAGCTTCCTCAAACATCTGTTGATGAAAACTTGGATTCTCTTTATGCAGGCCTGGGACGCATTCCAAGTCTCACATCCATACAACAGGACTGACTTCACGTTCGAGTTGAATATCCTCAGCTTTGTTTTTACAAGTCCAAGTTTAGTTGCAAGTAATTTTGTCTGTTATAATGGAGCTGTACACAATAGAGACGAGCAAAGGAAAGCCTGCGGTTCTTTTAAACGGATTTATGTACAGATGAAAGAAAGAGACGGACACCTATAAAGTTTGGACATGTACGAAGGGCACTTGTCGAGGAAAACTGTCGACTGAAGCAATTTATTGGAAAACGGAAGAGGCAATTAACTTGGTGTTAAAATATCGACACGGAGAGAAAATATTTGTCGAAATAGTATCGACACAAATTGGTTCCCCAAATGCACTGTTTTTGATAGTTCCCCAAATGAGAATTTTTGCGGTTCCCCAAATGATATGTACCCGAAGAAAGAAACACAAACAGACACAATGATGGGGGAGAGAAAGAATGAGACGGGGAAAGGGAGGGGCAGACGGAGAAGGAGACAGGGAGAGAGAGGAGGAGGAGGAAGAGAATGAGGGAGACGGGGGGGGGGAAGAGCAAACAGAGACTGAGAGAGATAAAAAGATAGAGTTGGAAAGGGGTGGGGGGAGGAAGGAGACAGAGAGACAAAAAGATGGGCAGAGTCGTAAAGGGTGGATGTGGGGGAAAAACAGAGAGAGAAGGGGGGAGGGTGAAAGAGAAAGAGTCGAAGAAACACGCCCACATACACACACAGGCTGACCGAGATTAATAATGTGGGAGCAAATTAATTGATACGTTTCATTTTCAAAATTTTGCAAAATCTTTACAGGTTTACCAATCCTCTTTCATAAAAAATCAACTTCTTTAAAGAACACCTCGGTTATTTAGGTTTTTGTGGTCGCGCGAAACAAGCATAATGTACATGTACATGTAGTAACACAGTAAACCTGCCTCGACGCTATTTCCGCAGTTATGTCCCCTGATTTTAATACTGTAGGCTATAGTGGGAGTTAATGGGGAAATATTTTGGGTCCTCAAAGACATATTTCGGTAAATTTGCCAGAGTAGTTCTATATAATCAACATTTGTTCCTGGTGGCTTTAGCATCGTCTGGGCGACACTTGGTGCTTTCCTCATTAATTTGCAGAATTATATCCTAATTCCCTCTACTACAACGACTCCCCGGGACCAGCCAAAGAGGGTGTGGCCTACTTGGATAGAGAGTGCGAGAGACCTTTGGGATAATATCGATTCAGAATTCCGTGCGAGACAGATCGCAAATTGCTGGGTCATTGTGTACTAAGTGGTGTAGGTGTAAGACTAGGAGTAGAAGGAGGTATAGGCCTACACCACCACTCTACGGTATTGTACCCAAGCGGCCATAGGGTACAGTACGGTCTCTCTTGAAGTTTAAAGCCTCCACTTAAGATAGGCTTACAATGGAAGAATATGCTCAGCCAGTTTTTAAAAATGGACGGTACAAAAATCCATGGTCAACATGGGAGGAGCCTACGATCAAGAACTTCTTTAAGTTCGTCAGGACCAAGAGTGAGGCAAATGTTCCTAGCAAAGCGGTGAGTTCTTATTAATTTTAAGTTGTTTGTAAAAGTTATCCCCCCCCCCCCCCTCGAATTTAAAGATGATAACGAACTTAATCGTCTAGAGTAGCCTACACTACAGTGACTTAGCCTCAAACAGGACTAACAAATTACTGGTTTTGTATCAGTCTAAGTGGATTTAGTGTCAAACAGTTTAACATTTCAAGGGACTTCGCAGGGATATCACGCCGTGAGTTCACTCAAACCTAGATCTAGACCTAATTTATTGTTGAGATTGCAAGTCGCCAATTCTCTGTTGGCCACGCATATTCGCAGACGTCTGCGGATAGGGTCTGGATCTTATTCGCAGATATGGATTTTTGGTTTTGTGATTCTTAATCTTATTTAGGAAGAGCTCCTTTCTGGCTTGAGTTCTTATTAATTGTAAGTTGTTTGTAAAAGTTATCCCCCACCCCACCCCCCCCCCCCCTCTTCGAATTTTCTGACTTGAGTTCTTATTAATTTCAAGTTGTTTAGGCTCTTCACTCGGTAAGATGGCTCGATTCGGATTAACGCACGGTGTTTCTAACGGTAATAGTGCACAGGTTTTTTTTTTTTTTTTGGCAATACTCATCGGTTATCGATGAAAGAAAAGAAAGAAAGAAAGCAATCGAACAATAAAAGATTCCAACAGGAAATGTATAGAATTGAAGCGAAACAGGATATACATGTACATGTATTACTTATCTGCGAGTTCTTGTTTCGTTAGCAGCACAAAAGCACGCCCGTCTGCCAAATGCATGGAAGCTCGAATAATTGTAGTGTGATGAAATGAGGATGATAATTTATGTGATACATTGTATTTCAGAAAATGTTCAGGGCCCCTCCTAGATCATGAAAAGACCCAGCTACTGCTCTTGTGCGGGCTCAGAGTGTCTCACTGACGAATTACATCATCAGTGCCTTTCCAATGTTACAGATTATGAATTCCTTTTTCCATTTGGGGTAGAACAAAGTTTGCAAAATTTTCTCCCTCATCACTCGTTTTTACATTTTTATTTTTTTTAAGTGGCGTTCCAGGCTATCGTTTAATGCTATTTTTTTTAATTATTAGAATTGTTCCTCAAGACATTAGGCTGCTGCCGAGCTAGTAAGCCATATTTTGAGACGTTTGGTCAGTTGCCAAAAAACAGAAATGATAAAAATGGACGCGAGAGTCAAAACTTTTTCATGTTCTCCCGCAAAACTTAATATTTACTCATTGAGTAGGATGCCAAGTTACTTCAAGTTCAAGATAATATTAGAATAAAAAGTTACTGCAAATCCGATTGCATCAAGAACTCAAGAAAGTTACTGCAATTTAAGCGTGAAAGTCTGATTCATAAATGATTGCTCAATGAAGTAAGTTTCTTTCTGCTGGTTTATCTAACAGCTCACCAAATGTTTGACTTCAACAGTTTGATTGAAATATTGAGGCTGAAATTAACTGAATTTACTCTCATTTTACCATGTTAGGAGCTGAACAAGACTTTACCTGTGATCAAACCAGATCTATCTCTGTTCACAACATCACCAGCCTCAGGTATTCGTCACATGTGGATTGGGCATGCCTCGTCATTAGTTCAGTTTGATGGTATCACACTCCTTACAGATCCTGTATTCAGCAAGAGGTGTTCACCCCTCCCGTGCATAGGTGTGAAAAGATATCGACCACCCCCTTGCACAGTGCAAGAATTACCAAATATTGACTGTGTTGTTATCAGTCACAATCACTATGATCACCTGGACCATGGGACAGTAGTGGCTTTGAATCACAGGTTTGCTGTTTTTTAAGTATCAGTCAGTACTATTTCATGATGTGCTGATGCTAGGCTTCAAAATTTTTATGCGTGTTACAGTTGATACTCTGATCATACCATGGCCATTAATAAGGCAGAATGGTAAAGTGTCTATTTTTTTAAAAATGCATTTGTCGATTCATTTCGTCTTCGTATGGTGTGCTGTTTTGGTTTTTATGGCATTATTTGACTGCTATTCAAAAGCATTCAAATCGGTGCCCTTTACCTCATTGCTCAAGAGAAAAGCATAATGCAGTAGTAGCCTACACATGGGAGACTGCATAATGAGATGGCGGGGGGGTGGGGGGGGAGACAGAGAAGATGAGGAGGAAGAGAAAGAGAGGAGGATTGGAGGTCAGAGGCAGCTGCAGTTTATCCTGGTCAAGGCCAGGATCCTCAGGTAGTTGAATATATTAATTGTCTTGAATGATTTGATCTAATTTTAGAAAATATTAGCACCGAAACAGTGTACACATGTGTAGTATCTAGTAAGTAACATATTGTGTCTTAGATTTTTATCACAGGCGTATGTTGAAACAGATGGTCTGATAATTCAATCTTGATTTCCAGGATATAAAGATTTTTCAGTTGTGTCTGGAAATGGGCATTGAAAATGTTGTGTTTCCAAACCCCACTCCTCACATTCCATTTCCCTTTCACACTCTCCCCCCCCCCCCCCTCCCCCTGCAGAAAGCTACATCATGATATGTTGCACTGTATCAATATGTTTATCAGTGTGTAACTAGTGTTAAGCCAGCTTAAAATTAATAGTGATACCAAAGACTGGAGGGATGTAAAATTTTTGGTGATAGCACCAAAGTAAAGATAGGAAAAATATGGGCTGGTAATGGTTTTATTGTTGCAAATTACATGTATCTTCAAACTTTCACTTTCAATTTTGATAAATCGCCTACTGTCATCGATTGAATCAAAATTTTTTGAAACATTTTCATGTTGTTTCTTAGATTTGGAGACAGTCTTAGATGGTATGTACCCATTGGCCTAAAGGCTTGGATGAATGATAATGGTTGCAATAATGTGATTGAGCTGTCCTGGTGGCAAGAATATGCTCACAGTGAGGAGTCTGGGGTAAAGTTCATCAGCACTCCTTGCCAACATTGGTGCAAACGCACTGCCTTCGATGATAATAAGGTTTGTTGATAATTTTTCATAACTAAATAAAATACTTGTTAATTAAGGGGGGGCACGGGTCTGAAATCGAGTTTTGGGCTCAAAATGCCGATTCTTGCTTTTGTTGATTTTCGGAAGCTTCAACCATTTCTATTTACGTTTTTGATACTTATTTGACCTAGCTAAGCGTTTTTCCATAAAAAAACAAGACTTTCATGGGAGAGGGTCGAGTAAAATATTCGCGTCCAATCGAAGGAAATACGCTATAATTGCCAGTTCAAGACACAATGAAACGCCATTTCTGGCTGATTTGTGGTATAGGGACCCTTATATTGGAATCTCCCACTTGTATGAATGATCCAGAACGGCCAGGAATGTATTGAGACATTTGGTAAACATTCAGACACCTTTTTCAGCCAAAAAACCTTTGCAAATTTTCAAACGCGTTTTTCTCAAAACTTACTTTTTTTACGTTAATTTCCTAACTCCTTTTTTTATATTTTGTCGGATTTTGATGAAAATTGCACTATAGCATCTTTATATTGTATACTAAAAAAATTAATATCCACGTTTGAGTATCTTTTATAGTTTACGAGAAATCTATCATTTTTGTGGTGAAAAATCAAGCAAAATGCATATGCGCTATATACAATTTTCAGAATTTCGGGGAAAAACATCTATCAAAGATATCCAAATAAAGATACTAAAATATCTTTATTATGTATTGAAATATGAGCATACCAAATTTCAAGATCATTTGTTGAAAAATGACGGAGCCTTTAGGTTTTGAAAATAGCTGTTTACATTTCTAAGGCGAAATTCAAGTTGGCGGCGTTACCATGGTAACCAATAAGTCCAAGTATTTTTTTTTATACTTTTCTCCCCTAATTTGGACATGCTGAATTCAAATATGAAAGTTAAAATTGCCTACTCTGTGTTGTTTAGAATACCACTCTCAGGACCCGTCCCCCCCCTTAAGTGACATTAGTATTATTCTGTGTCCAGATATTGAAAGAATGGTAAAACAGTACAATTAGAGAAAAGGGTAGTATTTTATTTGTTTTAAAGATTGGACTTAAGATGTGAAAACTACAGTCATTGTGGAGTATTTATTAAAGAAAAATGGAAGACTCTATCATTCCGGTCTGGTTTCAAGCATGGGTCATACACAGGATGAAAGAATTTCTGTGATAGAACCATAAATGCATATACAATGGAACACGCTTTAACCAAAATTTTAGGGACCTGACATATTACTTTGGTTTAAACATATTTTGGTTTATCCAAACTGGTAGGTGGAAGTTGTCAGAAGAGGGGAACAAACTCTGTAAGGTCAAATTTCACTGATAAAATAATGAGTTACTTCTGGGCGCATGGCAATGTAACTAACCACATGGGTCATCTGAAACTACATGGTGCCATGACATCACGCCACAGCAGACAGCACGCATCACGATGCTTCGATGACGTGTTGCCCACCTCGCCTCATCAGCACACCGCTCGCCTTTTGCTACACATACATAATTTAGATTCCACACACAATGCGCATTCGCTTCACTGACGCAATTCCCCTGTCCCCTACTACTCTCCGTCTTTGACACCTGCTGGTGGCCCCAGGCCTGACGATGAAAGAACTGCTTGTCACAGTACTAAGCGTGCTTGATTAATAATAGGTCGAAGGCTTCCACTAAAATCAAGGTCATTGTTTTCGGTTCACCCGTGTTCCCACGAATGTTGACTTCAGTTTATCGCCAGTCCATTAACAAAGAGTAAAAGAGAAAAAAACGGGGATTAATTTTTCTTTTGGTTTAGCCGTTTTTGGTTTAAGTGTGTTCCACTGTATTACGATAAATTTTGAATGCAGGCATCCAGGAATATGCTTTATTATGTGGGAAGAGAACATGATTTACTTGTCGATACATGTATTTCCACTGGCACAATGAAATCCAATGAAATCCAAGTTGTTTGCCATAATTGTTGATGCAGGTTTTATGGACCAGCTGGTGTGTAAAAGGACCAAAACACAGCTTCTATTTTGCTGGGGACACGGGCTATTGTGATGCATTCAAGCAGATAGGTAGAAGATATGGGCCATTCACATTATCAACGATACCTATTGGTGCATATCACCCAAGGTATGAAATTCCACATTTTTTGTAAGCTCAGTATCCAACTAATTATATATCAAAATTATGGCACAGGAATATTCAAAGCTATAGTCTTTGCAAATCCATTGACAATCACAGAACTTTAATCAGAAAGAGTTTATAGCCATGGACTTTGAATTCTGCTGGCTTCACGTTACCACCCTGATAGGATTCACGTGTTCTAGGATTCAGGTTAGACTCTCTTTATGGCATATCTCAGATCCTGTATGGATATGTATTGAGGGAATGGAGCTTTTTCAAGTTAAAAATCAGCAAGTCTTGGATGGTCCTCTAACTATGCTGTATTGATTTTAAAAAATTTCCCCAGTGACATGGTAGCATCGCATAGATGCAGAAACTTTTTTTATAGGGTCAGGGAAATAGTAACCAGAGACCTACTCTTTATTCTCCTATGACATATTCCAGGAACTGACAGATTTATACCATAGCAATGCCAGTGGCTGATATTTGTGTGTGATGAATCTTGGCAGAGAGAAGTGGGTGAAGAATGCAAAGGCTTGCACTTTAATTAAATGAAAAAAAAAAGAAAAAAGTGAGACTTCAAGTATTTCAAGTATAGTAAATGATAGATGAGAAGACCCCAGATTTGACAGGCAAAAAAGAGCTACCATTTCATATTGTATTAAGTGAAATAGACTTAATGTGATTTCCATGAGTAATCTAACATGCCTGTTTGGAGAAACAGAACTAGCCAGTCTCTTATTTCATTCATTTGTTTCTTCACAAGGAATTTTTTGGCACCACAGCATGTTGATCCTGCACAAGCCATAGAAATTCACAATGATATTGACTCAAGGAATTCTGTTGGAATTCACTGGGGTACATTTGTCTTATCAAGAGAGGTAGGGTGAATCCTATAAGTCCCTTAAATCTTATCGAGTCAGAGAAAAATACAAAACTGGGGGGTAATTTGTGTTAGTTTTGTTATATAGTGGAACCTGCTTAAGCCGAAATTCAGGGGACAAACAATTGTATTCTGTATTAACAGTATTTTTGATAGAAAGTAATTGTCGCGATGTGGGTTAGATGGGGAGAAGTCGACTGACACTCTTTCGAGGTCCGCTCCCACAATCGACGAACACACAAAAAAAATACTTGCACTCTAAAAACTAAATAAATCAATTGCTTTAATTTTTAGCAGAACTGTAGGGCAGTTTAATTACAGGAATTAATGTAACAAATATAATTATAAATATAAATATCAATTCAAAGGCAACTGAATCTAACTAATGAAACTACAGCTTTCTATAAAGACTAACTTATTCACTCTAACTACTTGCAGGTCATATGAGTTATATGCCAAATAGAATCCGCGCACGTGGCGACGGATATAACAGTTTAAATTCTATTAATTCAATGAGACGTGTTATGATATGGACATTTCCTCTAGACACGCCATGGAGAATGCTTGTACAACCATGCGTTGTCTGGCGGTAGCTCTGAAACTGTCTTCAAAAGTAAGTAGAACGGTTCACTTTCATCATTACAAATTAGTATGAACTCTCACCATTAGGCCCTCACTGGGAGTGAGAGCGCTGGATGTAAACGCTGTGGGTTCATATCAAACCAAGTAGCTTAGGCTCTGGAGCTTTAAAACATCATGGCGCTCCTCACGATATGGACTGCTCAACTGCGTCTCTATGTCTCTCATCTGGCTGAGGACTATCGCCGTCCACCTCGTAAATGGATTGTCTACATGTGGCCTCTATCTAAGCTCTGCACGGGTTTAAATACTAAAGCTATGTCTCGACCTTCCGTCCAGATTCATACATTTGATTGGTGCAGTCGCTTCAGCTCAGCCTGCAATATTAATTTATGCTTGTCATGGCCTTGCGCCAAAATCAAGGTCAATTTTACGGTCTAGACAAAATTTAAAATGCGACACATTAACTACTAAAATCTTCAAACCCCGTGCTTTCTACTCTTATGCACGAATTTCCGAACGCCAACTAAGCGTCTACATAAACTACCTTTACTCGCCCCTTATCTATGTTAATCAAAATCACGGGGTCGAGAACTGCTCTGTCATTCCTAGCTATACATTTATTCTGTCTCGCCCCTCCATCCATCAGTAAAAAGGTGTTTCAAAACAAACTGTTCACGAGAACAGCTCAAGGACAAATTACGCTGGTTATAATCAACAAGATCGTAAAAATTAACTCACTGACGTCGTGACCTAGCACGGCATTTATGATCCTAATGTGATCATGACAGTAATTGTTCTAAAATCACCATGTTTAGTCTGTTACTCTTAAAGGGAAGTGATAAGACATTTTGGTAATTTTACACTCCCCTTGATGTACTGCATTCAGCAATCAGAATCAGACTCCATTTTGTGTACACATGTATGTGTGTGCTCATGTTTGAATGAGATGCGCCTTTAACCAAGAGCCATGATTGTGGCTTTACCGGTAGAGTGCCAACATCGCCAGTTTATCTCCAGTGTTACGAAAACCTGGCAAGCATGCGGCTGACTGCTGGAAACTGTCGTTAACTCAAGTGACTAAATCACTATATTATTGCCGTTTTAAGCTGGCTTTTTGCATACATACAAAATTTTTATGGTGGCACTAAGAGGGTTAAGCACAGTAGTCTGAAGTTACAGACAAACCATGGGTGGTTGCATTGACTACAGTGTATTTGAATTACTGGACGAGTACTGTTAGTGAATGTATTGTAGTCTATGTGTCACCCATGATACTTTAGTAATGGCCCACGGAATGGTGAGAAGACCAGAGGGTGATGGGTAAAAAAAACAAAAACACTGCTGGAGGCAGTGGTGCCTTCCCTGTCTGGTATCCTCGTCAGCCAGTTCAAAGACTCCATAATGTCTCCCTTCCTCCCCCGCAACCCTGTCCTGCACAGTAGCCCTGTATAGTTGTGCATGAAATTAACAAGGGGTTGGGGGGGGGGGGGTCGTTTTATTTCACAGCAAAGGCATTGAACTTTTGAGACAGCACCTTCATTCAACCATGTAAGTGAATGAGAATATTTTGGTTAAAAGGTTTTTAGTGATTTTATTTACATGATGTAAAGAGGGAGTAAATGCATGAGGAATATAGAAGGATTATGGCTGAAGCATAGAAATCTTTTGGATAGAGAGAAATTTCTTTCTATCTGCTTTCGGTTTAAGCAGGTTCGACTGTACTGTACTCATTTCCATATTGATTGGCATTCCTGTCACAAAAAAGATAGAATAGATAGGTGCAAAGCTGAAACTAAAGCTTAACACCTGTAGAGTACTTGTCCACAGTGGCCAGCCCGCACCGCAATGCACTGCACTTTTTGTGGAAAAGTTGGGCTGAGAAAATTAAACTTAACATATTTACTACGGTACTTGTCCAGTGCTTCCAGTCTGCTCTACTCCACACCGCAGAAAGTTTCACATGCCTAACTTTTTCTGTCTGTTCCATATGGACATGGATTGTGAATACCACTTTACGAAGTGGCGACCAGTTTGGATGTTTTTAGATTTTGAGGAGAAAGATCGAGATTTGTGTCTTGCAAGAGAAAACAACTTTTACTTGTAGTACATCAATTATTTCATTTGTTCTTTAAGCAGCATGTTAACAAATGCCATAGCTTGCTACTGACCTCTTTATTTCAGAATTTCAGATTTATGTAACAGTTAACAAATTACTGTAATAATAGCCTTCGTCTGTCCTCTTCATTTTAAGCTTTGAAAGTAAAAAAATGTAGTTGAGACATTCAATCAAGTTTACTTTCTTCTTCATTTTGTGATTTTTCCCTAAATCTTTGTACAACATCTTACATAAACAAATATCTCTTTGTTACACAAACTTTTTCTACATTTAATTACATTGTATCATGTATGTGAACACTTGACATACAGTGTTCAGTGTTACAACATAACACTGAGGTCTATCTATTATAATAATTATAATCTGCTCCAGCTGCTAGCACCATAAGAACAACAGCAACAATGACGACAACAACAACAACAACAATAATAATAATAATAATAATAATGAAAGGAAAGTCTTTTGCTTTCTGGCTAGTGCCATTTTGTTCACTAAGTGTGATGAAATTGCTAGGAAACACAAAGAGCCTATAAACTACATGTATAATCACAAAAACACAATGCAGAGTGGACTGGACTGCATGGACAGGACTTTCCAGACGTGTGCGGTCGTTGTGTTTTTCTGTTACTGTAGGGAGCGGACGGGAACTGGTAGACTGCCATATGAAGGGGTGAAATGATTTTCATATGGTAACAAGTCATAAGTTTAATTATGAGATGCTGATTGCTAAGTTTAATTATGAGATGCTGATTGCTTGGTTAATTATAAACGTGTTCATTGTTTTACTGTTCCCAGTTTTATTTAGAGCCAAGAGAACTGATAAAAGAAGAACTAGAAAGAAGAGGAATGGACCCTTCAGCATTTGCTACAGTCAATCATGGTGAAATTGTTGTGTTTGGCGGAGATTCAGACTGAGAGACAGGGTATGTCAAGACTGTCAAGGTATCAGTCTGTTAGTGTTCTGCATGACCAACATAGGTTTTAATTTCATGTTATGATATAATATGGCAGTTTCTGAGAAATCCTCAAGTTGTTCCTGAGCTTACACCATATATCAGCCATAAAAGAAACACAAAAAAACAATCAGGCTTTTTGCCCTTAATATAATGGGTCAACAAACAATCTCTGATGTCAGAGAAAAATATTGTATTGGTCATTGTACGCAGAATCCTCTATGCCAAAAGGTTTCCCTACATATTTTAAATGTACAGTTACCTTTACGATACAAATGGCCTTCTGGAAATGTTTGTCAGGAAGTAGCATTTGAAGAATCTGATGGTTGTTGTCTGTCATTTTGATAATGTGACATGTACTATTGCAGCTAGGAGCATCACCTTTGTTCATTACAAAGTTTCATTGTATGACTGATTTCACTTTTTTGAGCTGATACGTACTCCTCCCATCCATATTCTGTTACATTTACATAACCATATATCACTTGATGTTTTTCATAAACTGGATAGGAGGTTAGCTCATTTTCTAAATTCTTCTATCAGGATTTAGGACATAACACTGCAATATCAACACTGTTAGACATGCTTCATTTGGGATGTTTCCGTTCCTATTCCATCTCCTGAGCTTCTTATGCCTATATTAATGCATAGGCCTAGGGTTAATGTTGATGTTTCTCATCCACTTTGTTTACTTTTGTAGAAATGCGGCATACCTGTGTTGGTATGTGCTCATAAAACTTCTGTGGAACTCGGGGAACACAGATCGTTCACAACTGATGTACTTTTAGTTTACATACATTTAGCGTTATTAGTGTACATATTGTCATGCTACACTTACATATAATGCCGTGTGTCTTTCTTATTTATTTATAAACATTCAATTCCCGATCAAATATAATGCACATATTATATGGAACAGAAAAAGCATAAACCATTATTGTAGATGCAAGTGTTGATATGCATAATCAGAATGTTTATGAAAATGGAATCAAAATTGCATCACAGTTTTTCTAAAAGTATCAAATTCAAGAATGTTGTTGCTGTCACTGTGACACTCTTAATTAAATGTTTTATAAACAATCTTTTTTTAGTTGTGTGAAATATGCGATTTGGCTGAACAGTAACAAGTCATGTTTGGCCCAGGCCAATAAAGAATTTCTGTTAGAATCTGCAAGAACTATGAAGGGCCTAACCTGATATTTAGGACAAAAAATAAAAAGGACCATGAAAGGACTACAAATACAATGACTCACTTATTAGGATATTATTTAGGCTAAGGGTTTAGGATTAGGCAGAAGAATATTTCATAGTAATTGCAGCATTCATGTTGTAAAAATTATATGTTTTGCATTTGGTACTAGCCAGACTGTGCAAGCAGCCTCAGCTGTTTTCCCTCTACAATTTGCTGAAGAAATGTACATATGCTTCTGCTCTTGTCATAAGCATATGTGAATTCTGTCAAATCCTGGAAAAAAGTATGTAAAGTGTTATTACCTTACCTGACCGAATTCCCTGACCAAGCAGTACCTTAGACTTACTGATTCTAATAGCCTTGAAAATAGAATGTATCAGCTGAATCATTTTCATTAATTTCAATTAGTATTCATTCACAAGCATCCCTTTTTCCTACTAGCTGGAAACGGGGGTTTGGTGATACTGTTGTACTAGAGACATAATGCCTGTCTTTCACCCTTTTGGCCCAAGGCTGGTAGACGGACTCTGCACATTTCGAACGATTCACCGTTTGGGCAGTAAATTGAAAGGACACAAAAAAAAAAAAAAAAAAAAAAAACTGTTTCCTGTAAACTGTATGTAGGTGACTGATGAAGGTTTATCATGTATTTCTTTGTCAAATTTTAGCGCAACACTTGAGTGGAAATTTCTCGTTGTCTCTGGGTGGACTATTCATTCTTTAAGATTCTTAGAATGTCATTAGATCTGAATATAAATATATGTTTATAACTTTAATCCTCAAGTGAAATTTTTACTTAAATTCTGTGTCTTTTGTAAACTGTTTTGCTGCTGTTGTTTCAGAGAGAATTGTTTGCAAAACGCATTCTTCTATTTGTCAGTTGGTGGATATTAAAACAGTATGACTTTCTACGCCCACTTATTTGGCTTATTCTCCAAATTTGTATTGTTTGTTTTGTGTGTGTTCACTGCCGATGAACTAACAGTAAGATTAACCTGCAAAAACACAACAGCATGTCCTAAATAAACTGAATCAGTTTCTCTTATATTGTTTCATATTGTTTCTTTGTCCGACATCAATGGATTGCAAATAATTATTAAATAATCTTAGGAATATTAAAAAAATGTTTGCATGTCTGATTGTTGCCTCGTGTCATAACTGAAACATATATTTTCATTAATTTTCCTCCATGAAAAATTTCCCCCGATAAAAGTATAATTAATCATCCCAAGTTGCCAACACACTTTAAAATTTGTCTTCGAACATGTTGTCAATCGGCACTTGCACACAGCTTTTTTAACATCTGGGGCTTGCTTGCATTAATTTCAACTGCTTGTATGATAGAGAGGGATGGAAAGTGTTTGTTGGTGGCCTATACCCTGATCCAGGGTGAGAAAGGCAATGATGATGATGATGATGCTTGTATGACCGGTGTAACAGGCCAAAATATACCCCCCGCCCAGACTATACCCGGGGTTAAACTGGCCTAGCCCAGAATATACCCGGGGGTATATTCTTGGCTAGGCCAGTTTATACCCCGGGTATACTTTGGGCTAGGCCAGACTATACCCCCCTAGTCCAGATTATAGTCCCTACTTTTAAAAAAAACAAACTAGTCAAGATCACAGTTTATTTCAGCCTGTTCCCTATCACTGTCATCAGATAGGATATATTAATACATACATGAGCGCATTCTTGACGCCTGTAAATCATAATACAATATAGAGGAAATAATGATAACAGTTTATTTCAGCCTTAGTTTAAATTGGTGAATGTTATGTATTATAATTTGGTCTTTTCATAATTGTATTTGGCAACACATAAAAACCTGGCAATGTGTTCTGGCCTAACGGTTCATCAGATCCACCAGCTGACTGTAAAAGATTCCAAAATAAAGTACGTTTGATTTACAACTGTGTTATTAGTTAGATTATTTGGTTGTACAGAACACAACAGACTGGCGACGAGGATTGTAGTAAGCACGTTATAACTTTATTCAAGTTTAAACTAGATCTATCTAGATCTAGACTGTAAATTAGGATCTAGAGTTAAGAGTGCCGGCGAGATCTAGAGATCTAGCAGTAGCAGAGTAGAATCTAGAGTCACCATTAATAGATCTAGTCAGCCAAGATGGCTAGCCATAGCCATGTATTGTTTGAGCCATTCAACTCAAAAAAGACGACATAGAAAGCTATGTCGAACGTTTCGATGCCACAATGACGGTCAGACAAGTGACCGAAGATACGGTGAAGGTTGCGACTTTCATTAGTGTAATGGGCCCTGAACTTTACAGACTTTTGAAAAATCTACTGTCTCCAGAGAAACCTTGCGAAACGGAGTACAGGGTTATTGTCGAAAAGCTGGAAGGGCATCTAGCTCCCAAACCCTTAATCATTGCAGAAACTTACAAGTTTAATTGCAGGAAACAAAAGGAGGGAGAAACAGTGGCACAGTTTGGGGCAGAACTACGACGCTTAGCCGTGAAATGCGAGTTTGGTGAATTCCTCGACAGGGCTCTGCGCGATAAATTTGTATATGGAATTAGGAGTGAGTCAGCTGTAAGAAGACTGCTAAAAGCAGAAGGAACAAAATTTCAAGAAATAATGGATCTGGCAATTCAGATAGAAATGGCCGAACAACAGACTAAAGATATTCACCATGGAACACCTGGCGCTAGTGCTGCGGTGAGTGCAATAAAGGAAAAGAAACCGACTCCCAACCATTGGCACAGAAAATGCTACCGGTGTGGAGGCCAACACTTAGCCGACACATGTAAGTTCAAAACGTATAAGTGCAACACATGCGGCAAAGTTGGCCATTTGGCAAAAGCGTGTAGAACCACAACGAAAGGCAAGACCACAATGAAAAACGTAGCCAAGAAACAGGGAAAAATCAACGCAATTGAAAACAACTCAGGAGAAGAAGAAAGTGTTGAGTATCTGTTTACTGCCTCAGAAGTGAAGAAAACTGAAGTTGGCTTTAAGGTTCCAATCAGTGTAAATGGCAACCAGATAGATTTCTTGATAGACACAGGGGCCAGCAGATCGTTGATACCGCACACTGTTGTTGACAGATTGAAACTTAAACTAGACCTGCGTCCTTGCGGAACCAGATTCAAATCATATGGAGGATGTCACGAGTGGAGTGAGTGCAATTAAGGGGATTGCTACAGAGCGGGTGTAGAGTAAGAAAGGCTCACAGTAGACAGCAAGTTAAGCGTGCTGTTGTGAGTAGTGGGGGGGGGGTCTGAAGGAGGCGAAAGCGCTGTATAACTATCACTGCAAGTTAGAAGGTCCTACGGATCGGACCTGTGAATAAAAGCCTATCGGGCGGACATAAAGTGAGCAGTCGAGAAGACTAGTGGAAGTCTTTCCAGTAATGACTGGTATGTAGAACGTTGATTGATTATTATGATTGATGTATTATATTATATTCGTCTATTACCATGATGTGAATAAGTATATGTGAGGAATGTGGAAGTCCTTGATATTGGATATAGCAATGTGCGCCATGAGCGATAGATGAAAGTGAGTTCATGGATTTGTAGCGCGAGTGAGTAGTGTGTACTCCGATGGAGGTGTGTTACCGTAAGATGTGTGGTGAGTGAAAGGTGAACTAGTGTGTGTACGTTTCATGGGTTGTAAGGAGAGGTGGAGTGAATAGAAATGGTAGGGTATTATACCAATGTAATGTTATTCTTGTAGGTGTCGGGGACGGGCCGCAGAGCCACCTCGATGAGCACAGGGGATAGGCCAGCATAGGGCCGGAGGCCGCACATAGGCCAGAAGTGAGGCTGTCAGTACAGGACAGTAGAGGCACATAAAGTCGTGGCAGTCAGGCCACGGACAGGGACGTAGATATGAGAGTGAATGAGATACTATGTTGTTGCCATGTTGATAGGCTAGTGAACTGATACTATGTTGTTGCCATGTTGATGGCTATGGAAATAATAATGTGTTATTGCCCTGCTGAGGTGCTAGGGGAGTGCTAAGGTGTATGACAATAGGGAGGGGATATTGAGAGACGGCGGTGCCAGTGAATTACTAATGTACTATTAAGACCCTGAGGGGAGAGGCTGAGGCCGAAGTGCCTTTAGGAGTGACTACCGGATTGTGGATCCGAGGGAGAGTGTGTGTGAGAATAAGGCCGTTGTACGGCAGTCATTTCAATAATATAATGTATGTAATTGCGCTATTATATGTATAATTATGTTTAATAAATGTGTGAGTCTGATGGATTGTTCTGTTAAGTGTTAACTTGTTTGTTCGTGATTGTTGTCCTGTCATACTTATTACATCTCCCAGTCTGGGATTTGTGACACTGGGGGCTCGTCCGTTGTGACACTGGGGGCTCGTCCGTTGTGACACTGGGGGCTCGTCCGTTGTGACTCGTCCTGTTTACCTGTGGTCATTTTGACATTGTGTATTCGTTATATCTAGTTGTTTTTCTGTTGTGCTAGGAATTTGTGCTGTTGTCCTTGTTCGTGGGATGAATGGAAATTTCACGATGATATGATTTATTTATGTTTATGAATTATAATATGTATTGATGCATGTATTGCTATGAATAGGTATTAATGTGTATTTAAACTTTCCAGAGTGTGTGCGTGCAGCCTGAGGAGACAAGCAGCCAGAGCTCCGAGACAAGGGGAGAGGTTATAGTCAGAAAAGTTAAGTAAAAGTCAAAAACTTGTACCCTGGATTGAGGGCTGTCTGTTCATCTGTCTTTTTCCCTGTTTTTGCTGTTTTTGTTGTCGTTATTGATTATATGGGCGGTGGCGCGGGTTTGCTGTGTTGAACTTAGTTTATCCTTTTAAAAAGGTGTGGTAAACTTTGGAACTTCGTTCATCACAGTGAACAGTTCTGTAGGGACCTGTAATATTGTTTAGTTGTAGCGTCGATATCTTCTCTGTTCCGCAGGAAGACGTATTCTCTTGTCCCTCTTTCTACCTATCTATAGATACGTTCTTTTTTTTCAGACTCTGTTCTTGTTTGTACCGTGTTGTGTAATCGGCGTAGTAGGTTGCATTTTTTTTTCCATTATATTTTCCTTTTTACGTCTTTGTCCTAGTCTGGTTCGTTGTCCTTGACGTACTTGTGGTCCTTCTACTATATTTCTTCATTCTTGTCGTTCTATTTTCTTTTATAATTAATAGGGCTATACATTTTATAGATATAGAATTAGTTGTGCTGTAAAGGTAAATTTCTGAATTGTATTCTGAACTGGGTATTGTTATATCTGGTGTGATCTCAGGTCTCTGGTCGTATCGTTAGTGATCATACCGACAGGTTGGTCGTCTTATAATAGATACCATAACCATAAATCTGTGAAATGGCGGAACTCCAACAACTAATGAAGTTGGGTAAGGAACTTGGCCTGGAGGGAGAAGAGCTACGCGGCTGGATTAAAGAACAGCAGGCAGAAATGCGCGATGAGCGTGCTAAGGATAGAGAACAGGAAAAAAAGGATAAGGAAGAGGAAAGGGAGTTTAAGTTAAAGGAGTTAGAAGCTCAGCAACAGGAGAGACAGGCTAAGGAAAGGGAGCAGGAGATAAGGTTAAAGGAGATAGAGGCGCAAGTAAAGATCGCCGAGTTGGAAATCAAAAAGAATGCGCCAACAGAAACAGTTGAGCGGCAGGTACACAATAAAGGTGGCGTTAGGATTAAGCTCCCTACGTTCGACGACCGGAAGGACGACATAGACGCCTTCCTTTACAGGTTCGAACTGAACGCACAATTGCAATGGGGGGAAAATAAGGAATTATGGGCCACGTACCTGGCATCGCTATTGCAGGGACGAGCGTTAACCTACTTTAAAGAGCTACAGCGCGAAGACGTGCAAGATTACGATAAGCTGAAGGCTTTGCTGCTTCGCCGATTTGCGCGTACCGAGGAATATTTCCGGGAGCAGTTTAGGCGAGCACGTGCAGATACCAGGGAGGACTTTGCTGCCTTCGTCGCGAGACTAACGGAGTATTTCGCGAACTGGGTAGACTTGGCGCATGTGGGCACGGATTTCGCTAAACTGAAAGACCTAATGATCCGTGACCAGCTGTACGCGTCGTGCCACAAAGATCTGGTGGCTTTCCTGAAAGAGAACGAACCCGCGACGGTGCAGGAGGCGTCTAAGTTGGCGGAGGCATACCGTACGGCGCATCCGTCCAAACCAGTCGCCAGGGCGTACGTCCAAGATGCGGGGTACGTCGCCGTTGTCGAGGGGTCGCCGGCAGGACTTGGGGACAGGTCGCGTCAGCGTGGTGCCTATAGCGGGCAAGCCCAGGGGCAGCGTAGGGGCTATCACCAATCACCGGCATATGGATCCGGTAAGTTTGACCGAGCAGGAGGGCTAGGTCGCGGTAATGGCCGGGGGCGAGTTGTGACCTTTGCCGATGACCGACGGCATAGGGACTCTAGTTCCGGTCGCGAGGGGTCACGGGGACCCAGGCCTAGAGCAGCACAGGGAGCGGAGTGTTGGACTTGCGGACGCGTGGGTCACTTTTCGCGCGAGTGTAGGGCCGCGAAGTGTTGGAACTGCGGAAGAGCAGATCACATCAGCGTGAACTGCCCTGCAGGTAGGATAGCGGCGAACGTGGACAGTAGCTCCAGTCCATGTTCCCCAAATAAATTTCATCATGCGGCTGCGTGTGTTACATCGGACAACGGAGGCGGACAGTATTCTAAGTGTCCCAGTTGTGAGAAGTTATTATCTTCCGGTGTTTTACCTTGTGGGAGAAAGATCCCCGTTATAAATTCATGTCATACAGGAGGTGGTCTTAGGGTTTATCCGGGGTTTGTTGGGGACGAACCGGTCTCGGTTTTACGAGATACAGGATCTACCGTTGTGGGAGTGCATAGGGATTGCATTCGGGATTCACAGCTTACAGGTGAGACTGTCCCGTGCATCCAATTTTCGGGGGCCATTGAGAAATTACCCATGGCAAGAATAATGATAGATACACCTTTCCTTAGCGGGGAAGTCGAAGCAGTCGTTGGTTGTTTTCCAGGCGCCCAGCTCATCATTGGGAATGTATCACGGGTGGTTTCCCCTTCCGATGAGAACGTGCAAGCATGGTCGCAATCAAAAGGTATTGACTTTTGCGCCGCGGTCGAAACACGTCGACGGGTAGCTGATAAATATAAGATTAGACCTTTGGCTACGCTAGCGGTCAACCTAGATATCACGCCAGAGCGCTTGGCGAAATTACAAAGGGAGGATCCATCATTAAACCCATGTTTTGGGGAAGCGCGAACCGAGAAAACGAGGAGATATAAGAACGGGTCATCTTCTTTTTTTGTTCAGGGGGGCATTCTGTTCCGTATGTACGTCACAGTGGCTTCTGTTCAAAAGCAGGTCATCGTGCCACGGTCGTTAATTGCTACAGTATTGCGTCTGGCCCATGATGTTCCACTAGCGGGTCATATGGGAAGTGCTAGAACCAAGCAGAGAGTTCTGAAAGATTTTTATTGGCCGTCAGCATACAGAGATGTACGTTTATATTGTAAGACGTGCAGTGCGTGCCAAAAGACGACGCATAAGGGTCGTACACCCCAGGCTCCTCTTCAAAAGATCCCCACGGTTTCGGAACCGTTTAAAAAGGTTTCAGTACCTTGTTGATTTAAGAGAAAGACTATCTTCAGCGCGCACTATAGCAGAAGAAGCGTCTAGTATCGCGTCGAAAAGAGCAAAAGACTATAAAGATAGAGGTTCCAAACTGAGAATTTTTAAGCCAGGAGACAAGGTTCTGTTGTTGTTACCTACGGACCATAATAAGTTATTGATGACATGGAAAGGCCCTTATGTTATTGAGCGAGTTGTTTCAAAGGTAGATTACGCTATCCACATTGATGGAACGAGTAAGGTTTTCCATGTTAATATGCTACAGAGATTTTATGAGAGACCACAGTATCTGTGTGCACAGACAAGACCAGAGGAGACTGTCTTCTCTATCGCTTGTACGGGGGTCGTAGACCAGTTGGACTGTGACGTAAGCGACACCGAGGCGCAGGAAGAGTTACAAATTCAATTGCCGGAGTTAACTCCGACACAAGGTTACAGGGACGTAAAAATTAACCCTGACCTTACGAGTTCAAGGAGTAGGGAACTTGAGACCCTGTTAGCGTCATTTCCGGATGTTGTTACGGATTTGCCGGGTCGCACTACGGTGATCCAGCACCAAATAAAGTTGACTTCGGATAAGCCAGTATTTCTTAGACCGTATCCGTTGCCTTTTTCTTCGAGAGATAGAGTCATAAAGGAAGTTGAGTCAATGTTGAAGTTAGATGTGATAGAACCATCAACATCGCCGTATTCATCACCCATCGTCCTCGTGAAAAAACTTGATGGATCGGTGCGGTTCTGTATTGATTTTCGAAGACTGAACACTATTACGGTAGGCGATAGGGAGCCTATTCCGTTTCAGGAGGAATTAATAGCTTCATTGGCCGGGTCCACGTGGTTTTCCAAGATAGATTTGACGAAAGGGTATTGGGAAATCCCGCTTACTGAGGAGTCTAAACAATACACGGCGTTCCAAACGCCCCTTGGATTATTCCAATTTAAGGTCATGCCATTTGGGTTGGTAAACGCGCCAGCGACGTTTGCACGATTAATGAGATTAGTGTTGAAGGACATACCTAATGTCGTGTCATTCTTTGATGATATAGCATGCCATACGTCGACATGGTCTGATCATATTCAGACACTAACAGTAATTTTTCAACGATTACGTCATTTTGGGTTAACTGCTAAACCCGCAAAGATGGATTTGGCATGTCCAGAGATAATATTCTTAGGACATATTGCGGGTAGAGGTGTTCAGAGACCTGAAGAAACAAAAATTGACAAGTTAGTAGGGTTGCAAATCCCTAAAACAAAGAAACAAGTCAGAAGCTTAGTGGGTATTTTAAATTATTACAGAAAGTTCATTCCAAATTTTTCCTCCTTGTCATCTTCTCTTACTGACCTTACTAAGAAGGGACAACCCGATAAGGTCCAGTGGACGTCTGAATGTCAGACAGCATTTGATAATTTGGTGACAGCATTATCATCGTCACCCATTCTGATATTACCCGATTTTCGATCAAATTTTATCCTCAGAACGGATGCGTCGGACTCTGGTGTCGGCGCTTGTCTTCTACAGGAGAAGAACGAATGTCTCCATCCTGTATGTTATGTCAGTAGGAAGTTATTGCAGAGAGAAAGAAAGTATTCTGTGATAGAGCGTGAGTGTCTTGCCATTGTCTGGTCCGTCCAGAAACTAGGACGTTATCTCATGGGACGAGAATTTTGTATCCAGACGGACCACAAGCCACTGACATTTTTGTCGAAGAATCGTTCGTCCAGCCCACGCTTGTCTAGATGGGCATTGGCTTTACAGCCGTACACCTTCGTTATTCAACCAATTCCAGGAACCAGCAATCATATCGCCGACTACCTTAGTCGAGCCTAGGGGAAGATTTCAGGAGCTTATACATCGGAGGACAGGAACATTGACAGGATCTGTGTGAATGAGTCGACTTTAAAATATTGACATTATAAAATATATGATATGAAGAATGGTTGATAGGTTGAATGGTTTTTGATTCTGTATTACATATTGTGTTTAGTTAGCTATTCATGAGGTGACACATATATGCCTATTGCAGGCCATATTGATCCCCATATTTTCCCCTGATTTCGGTATTCTATATGCTAGGGGAACTGCTAGGTCATTTTTTTTTAGTGTAGGTATTGCTCACGCTCACTCGTTGACAGTCATCTTGATGCGATTTGAAATTAATTGCAGTAATTTTTTTGGGGTGGGGGATGATGTCACGAGTGGAGTGAGTGCAATTAAGGGGATTGCTACAGAGCGGGTGTAGAGTAAGAAAGGCTCACAGTAGACAGCAAGTTAAGCGTGCTGTTGTGAGTAGTGGGGGGGGGGGTCTGAAGGAGGCGAAAGCGCTGTATAACTATCACTGCAAGTTAGAAGGTCCTACGGATCGGACCTGTGAATAAAAGCCTATCGGGCGGACATAAAGTGAGCAGTCGAGAAGACTAGTGGAAGTCTTTCCAGTAATGACTGGTATGTAGAACGTTGATTGATTATTATGATTGATGTATTATATTATATTCGTCTATTACCATGATGTGAATAAGTATATGTGAGGAATGTGGAAGTCCTTGATATTGGATATAGCAATGTGCGCCATGAGCGATAGATGAAAGTGAGTTCATGGATTTGTAGCGCGAGTGAGTAGTGTGTACTCCGATGGAGGTGTGTTACCGTAAGATGTGTGGTGAGTGAAAGGTGAACTAGTGTGTGTACGTTTCATGGGTTGTAAGGAGAGGTGGAGTGAATAGAAATGGTAGGGTATTATACCAATGTAATGTTATTCTTGTAGGTGTCGGGGACGGGCCGCAGAGCCACCTCGATGAGCACAGGGGATAGGCCAGCATAGGGCCGGAGGCCGCACATAGGCCAGAAGTGAGGCTGTCAGTACAGGACAGTAGAGGCACATAAAGTCGTGGCAGTCAGGCCACGGACAGGGACGTAGATATGAGAGTGAATGAGATACTATGTTGTTGCCATGTTGATAGGCTAGTGAACTGATACTATGTTGTTGCCATGTTGATGGCTATGGAAATAATAATGTGTTATTGCCCTGCTGAGGTGCTAGGGGAGTGCTAAGGTGTATGACAATAGGGAGGGGATATTGAGAGACGGCGGTGCCAGTGAATTACTAATGTACTATTAAGACCCTGAGGGGAGAGGCTGAGGCCGAAGTGCCTTTAGGAGTGACTACCGGATTGTGGATCCGAGGGAGAGTGTGTGTGAGAATAAGGCCGTTGTACGGCAGTCATTTCAATAATATAATGTATGTAATTGCGCTATTATATGTATAATTATGTTTAATAAATGTGTGAGTCTGATGGATTGTTCTGTTAAGTGTTAACTTGTTTGTTCGTGATTGTTGTCCTGTCATACTTATTACATCTCCCAGTCTGGGATTTGTGACAGAGGACAGGACATCAAGGTAATAGGAGAAAGTCAAGTCCAAGTGTTGGATGAACTACGAGTGGCTAATGTGGTTACTGCGTAGGTTCAATAGTAACTCCCTTAAGGATACACAGGATTAACAAACACAGGGTTCTGCTGGCAATCTTATTTATTCAAAAAGCCTAACAAAGGTATCACTACCAAAAAAGGCATAGGAAAACCCTACCAAGAAGAAAAAAAAGCCCAACCAGCCATGAGCCAAAGTTTCTCTGGGTCCTGTGCTACCGCTTCATGCCTTATGGGGCGGGGTGGCGATGGCAAGCGTCGGCAAGCCTCTGAACTTCTACGGGCCCGGGTTGCTGGTCTGGGTTCACTGTGCGGTCGGCTCTTGTCTCTGCGTCTTTGATGGAGTGTACTGACCACTCGAACTGGCATTTTATTTATGAGCTCACGCGGACGTAGGAGGGAGCTAGTACGCAGTCCAGTTTTGGACAAGTGAAATGTTTGGGCATGGAGTCCAGCCCGACAATAAAACTGGTTAGGGTCCTAACACAATCGAATCCACAGAGCGGTTAAAAGGGTGCGCACAAAAGTCAATTAGATATCCCAGTAAACTGCAGAAATTACTCTATGGTCCCCTCCAGCTATAATTGAATAAATTTGACCCAGGTTGGAATCATCGGGGATAACATGCGTCTAACTCATAGTTTACTTTAAATCCGAGACCCTCTTATTAATTATTTCAATAGGATATGTGCATCAAAGTACAACAAAATTGGTACCATTATAAAGTAGAAACTTGCTGCTAAAATTCTAACTGACTACTTATACCAGAAACCCGGTAATAGTTTTAATATAAATTTTCAAAGTGTCAGGACTAACAACATTGGACAAATTTGTGCGGGATACTTTCGTCCATTAATACCACGTATCTCCATTGATACCAAACGTTATCATGAGTACCTATTTTGTACCGATAGGGTATTGCCTACTCTCAATGAATTCGGGTTCCCGTCTTTCTGTCGGTGGATAACAACGAAGGAGCGAGTTGTAAGAAACTTAACGCCATGATATAAGAGCTGGAAGCCCGGTGGTCAAAATTTCCAATTGACCAATCAAAATGCGTGCTTTCCACCGTGATGTGAATAACGGGTCCCGCGCTACTATTACAAGGGAAATAATCCAATTAATGGTACTCGGCCAAGTGTCCATAAACTACTATGAGTGGCCGTCCCTCACTCACGCACTAGAGTTACCATGAAAGCACATTAAAAATAGAAAGTCGTTCATCCTCTCACACAAGTGGAATATGGCTCTCAAAGAAAAACACTGAAATTAATTGTGGTAGATGTTCCTGGAGAAATACCAATTGTTGGAAGAAATTGGTTGAAAGACATTAAGATCAACTGGCCAAGAATTTTCACAGTTCACGACAAAGAGTCAGTTCACGAGATACTACAAGAATTTCAGTCAACTGTTTTCAAAGAAGAACTGGGACGGATGAAAAACATTAAAGCAGAAATAAAGTTGAAACCAGATGCTGAACCTAAGTTTTTCAGACCCAGACACATACCATATGCAATCAAACAGAAAATAGAAGAAGAGTTAGACAGACTGGAAAAACAGAAGATAATCACGAAAGTTCAAACAAGTGACTGGGCTACACCTATTGTGGTTGTGTGTGATGACAAGAAAAAGAAGGTCAGAGTGTGTGGAGATTACAAAGTAACTGTCAACTCCCAACTCCACATAAACCAGCACCCACTGCCTACGCCTCAAGATCTGTTCTCCAATCTGAGTGGCAAGAAGTATTTCTCCAAGATAGATCTGAAGCAGGCATACCAGCAGATGGAGCTAGCCGAAGAATCCAAGGCATGTTTGACGATCAACACTCACAAAGGTTTGTACCAGATGAACAGATTGGCATTTGGAGTTGCTAGTGCTCCCGCCATCTTCCAGTCAGCAATGGACACTATTCTTCAAGGTATACCTGGTACCTTGTGTTATTTGGATGACATTTTAATCACATCGTTAGATGAAGCTGAGCGTAAGTTTATTTTGCGGCAAGTCCTGAAGAAGCTAGAAGAATATGGAGTAACAGTCAAGAAGGAAAAATGCGAATTTATGACTGAACAGACAACTTACCTTGGTCATACCATTGACAGCAAGGGCGTGCACCCTACACAAGACAAGGTTGAAGCCATCGTGAATGCATCTCCACCAACAGACATTCAACAGCTGAGATCATTTTTGGGACTGATACAATATTACTCCAAGTTTTTACCTAACTTGTCGACGGTTTTGGAACCTTTGCACCAGCTTTTAAGAGGAGACAGGGTCTGGAGGTGGTCAAGCAAATGTGAGTGTGCATTCAACAAGATTAAACAAATGTTGATATCACCTCCTGTTTTGGCTCATTACGATGTTTCCAGGCCTATCAAAGTAGCATGTGATGCATATCAGTATGGAATTGGATCTGTGTTATCTATTATAACAGATGAAGGAGAACAACCAGTAGCTTACGTATCACGGAGTCTGTCAGCAAGTGAAAGAAATTACTCACAGATTGAGAAGGAGGCCTTGGCCATTGTGTATGGAGTTGAAAAGTTCAACCAATACATATATGGACGCGAATTTACTCTTGTTACAGACCACAAGCCTCTTGTAACAATATTCGGACCTAAGAAAGGAATACCACCAGTTGCGGCAGCCCGAATCCAAAGATGGGCATTGAAACTTGCTGGATATCAGTACAACATCGAGTATAAATGCACCGATGACCATGCCAATGCCGATGCACTTGCAAGATTACCACAGGTGGTTCACCAGGAAGAGAACGGCAAAACAGAAGCTCAGTTCTACAACAGAGTTCTGGAAGAATTGCCTTTGACACCTGAAGAGATTCGTGTGGCTACATCCAAAGATCCTGTGTTGAGTCAGATTCTGGACAGTCCTGTCTGGATGGCCTGCACAAGATAGGAATCCAGACTTTGTACCGTACAGTCGCATTCGCAGCGAACTCACTCAGGAAGCTGGATGTCTTTTATGGGGTATTCGAGTAATTATACCTGCTCAATTACAGTCTCGAATTCTAAACGAACCACATGAAGCTCATCCAGGAATTGTTAGAATGAAGATGTTGACTAGAAGCTATGTGTCTTGGCCAAGAATAGACGATGACATAACCAGACAAGTGCATAATTGCTCAGATTGTCAGAAGACACAACGCCAAGCACCTGTTTCTGCATTACATCCATGGAAATGGTGTGCCAGACCATTTCAGAGAATACATATTGATTATGCAGAGTACAGTGGTTTATTCTACTTGGTGATGGTAGACAGCTACAGTAAGTGGCCAGAGGTCATCGCAATGAAACACACAACTTCTAAGAAAACTATTGACGCTATGAGAACAGTTTTCGCTCGTTTTGGACTTCCTGAAGAAGTGGTCTCGGACAATGGACCCCAGTTCACCTCTGAAGAATTTGCTCATTTCTTAAGAGAAAACGGAGTAAAGCATACCCGCACTCCAAGATATCACCCTGCCAGCAATGGATTAGCAGAACGAATGGTCCAAGAACTAAAAATGGCTTTAAAGAAAGGACAAATTCTGCCTAGATTTTTAATGGCTTTTCGGAATATACCGCATTCAACGACTGGCCGATCACCCGCAGAACTTTTCTTAGGAAGACATCCTAGAACACAGCTAAGCCTATTGAAGCCAAATCTTGCACAGCAGGTGGAGAAAAGACAAAAAGTTAGTTTGAAATTTCGCGACCGAGGCACTAAAACGTTTAGGAATTTTGAACCTAGTGACAATGTTCTGGTTAGAAATTTCCGAGGGCCAAACAAGTGGTCACCGGCTACAGTACTGCAGCGTCAAGGTCCTGTGACTTATATTGTCAGGCAAGGTCACAGAGAATTTTCAGTACATCTGGATCACATAATTCCAGCACCAGATGAAATACAGCCAGAAAACAACACAAGTTTCCCAGATCAAGAAGATATTGGTCCTGACTGGGTAATCGATGACTGGCAAAACAAGCATAAACCCAGTGATTCAGAGCAAACAACTTTTACAGGGGGGTTAGCAACTTCAAGTTTCCAGAAGTCACCATTTTCTGCTAACTCCAGGGTCGAGGTCATAAACTCACCCAAATTACAGGTGAAATCAGCACATGATTCACCTGGTGGAACTCCACCGTCCAGGAGTCGTCCACACACATAGCACAATAAAAAACAAGTAACCAAAAGTGGTCGTGTAGTTCATCCACCCAACAGATACACGGAGTAGGAAAATTTATAATTATTAGGGCTGTGCAGCGACCACAAACAAACAAACACAAAACACTAAGCTGAAAATAGACACTAGTTTAAGTTGTTATAGCTATTTTTCTGTTATTAGATCCTCAGCTAGAATACAAGAAACTATTATTTGAGTTAATTGTAGTTAAGAATTTATTTCAGTCTGATGATACAAGTACCTACTGATGAACATTGTATAGCAGATATATATTGTAAAAAAAAAAAAAATCTATAAACAAAGAGGTAGCATTTAAATTCTTGACTATTACAATTTGAATTTAATTTTAAGCAACATTAATCCTAGTTGTGTGAGAGGATGAACGACTTTTTATTTTTAATGTGCTTTCATGGTAGCTCTGGTGCGTGAGTGAGGGACGGCCACTCATAGTAGTTTAGGGACACTTGGCCGAGTACCATTAATTGGATTATTTCCCTTGTAATACTAGCGCGGGACCCGTTATTCACATCACGGTGAAAAGCGCGCATTTTGATTGGTCAGTTGGAAATGTTGACCACCGGGCTTCCAACTCTTATATCATGGCTTTAAGTTTCTTACAACTCGCTCACTCGTTGTTATCCACCGACAGAAAGACGGGAACCCGAATTCATTTTTGAGAGTAGACAATACCCTATCGGTACAAAATAGGTACTCATGATAACGTTTGTTATCAATGGAGATACGTCGTATTAATGGACGAAAGTATCCCGCACAAATTTGTCCAATGTTGTTAGTCCTGACACTTTGAAAATTTATATTAAAACTATTACCGGGTTTCTGGTATAAGTAGTCAGTTAGAATTTTAGCAGCAAGTTTCTACTTTATAATGGTACTAATTTCGTTGTACTTTGATGCACATGTCCTATTGAAATAATTAATAAGAGGATCTCGGATCTAGAGTAAACCACGAGTTAGACGCATGTTATCCCCGATAAATCCAACCTGGGTCAAATTTATTCAATTATTGCTGGATGGGACGTTAGAGTAATTTCTGCAGTTTACTGGGATACCTAATTGACTTTTGTGTGCACCCTTTTGACCGTACTGTGGATTCGATTGTGTTGGGACCCTGACCTGTTGTGTTGTTCGGCTGGACTCGGTGTCCGAGCCTTTCACTTGTCCAAAACGAGACTACGTAATAGCTCTCCCGGACGTCCGCGCTGGCTCATAAATAAGATGCGAGTTCGAGTGGTCAACACACTCCATCATAGACGCAGAGACAAGAGCCGACAGCACAGTGAACCCAACCCAGCAACCCGGGCCCGTAGCAGCTCAGAGGCTTGCCGACGCTTGCCATCGCCACCCCGCCCCATAAGGCATGTAGCGGTAGCGCAGGACCCGGAGAGACTTTGGCCTAAGTCATATTCTGTCTTCCAAACGCAGTGCAGTGGAACAACGCTGGATAGCTGAACTCGCAGTGTTCAACTTTGATATCAAGTACCGCTCGGGGAAGGAAAATGCGAATGCTGATGCTCTGTCCCGACATCCCACTTCTGACACCACGGAGAGACTTTGGGTAAGTTGGAGACTATTATATTAGAAGTGACTTTGATTTGCGCACCCCCCCGCCCCTTCGAGGATGCCACGTAGAGAATGCTGATCTACAGAGACCATTATGAGTCCGGCTCAACGGTAATTGCCATTGTCATTAGACGTGTAAGATGCGCGATGCAGTGCAGTGTCTTGATATTGTGACTTTATTGTCAAGGTTGACGTTTGCGGTGCTAGATGATAATGATGGCTCGCTAACCAAGCTATCACGATTTGCTTGTGTGCATATATATAGTGTATGTGTAGCATTGCCTTGTTGTGGTAGGCAGTGAGGATTTCCTGACATGTTAATGTGGACGGCTTATGTTATAGCGAGCGGCACTATACACTTGATTGTATTACGGGTATTTGTGTACCTTGCCAGTACCACTATGCTATAGAGAGCAGTGTGATTGTGATTGCGTGTTTAGTGTTTAAGATGTGTAAGTAATTACATGTATTGGAGATGTATAATATTAGTTGGGCCTCACGTGGGTGAGCCCCAGGATCGTTCTATGTGCGGCGGTGGATGAACAATGTTTCAATGAGTCTACACATGTTGCAATGAGTCTCGCCGACATATATATATCTATCTATCATGTGCATGTATTATAGTTATCCAGATGTATTATGCTTCTATGTATGAGTTTCGTAAGTGTGTGAAGGACAGTTTCATTTTAAGGAATGTACACATTACTTTATGTATCTAGTGGTGTGTCATACACATGTTAGCCTGGCGGCATAGCTCCGCGGCTAAGGTCAAAGGGCATGACCCTTCAGTATCGATTGGGAAGGGAGGTAACCAATACAATAGCCCTGGGGCGGGTTAGTACTAATAATGGGAGTGGGCCTATGAGGATGGCCTGCATTGGGATGCAGCGTCTGTGTTATGGACGGTCAGTGGGCCATGTTGGCCACTGCGTTATTAAATGGAATGGCCACTCTGGATGTGTTGTACACCGGCTCAGTGGAGCGAAACTATTGTGTTCTTGCCCCTTCATTTGTTATGTCCTTCATACTTTGATTAGTACATTAGTTTGTGTTGCCAGTGTACTAGGAAACTCCTTGTGTATATGATATAGCCACTTGTAGTTGTTATTCATTAACCTTAGCGCTATTTTATTCCATGCATACATATGCAGTTGGTTATTGCTTAAATTCTATATTATGTTGTTGTTGTTTGATTTAATACTTAATACTATTACTATATATGTCCACCATTGATTGCCTGATTAATGTTGTCATTATATCCTAATCATATTTCTGTCCTTTTCTCTTGTTCCAGCTTATGGCTGGTTGGGCTTCTTTTCTGGGTTTCTCTTCTTTTTGTTTGGGCTTCTCTTCCCTTTCTTGATAGGGTTTTCTCCTATGCCTTTTTGTTTGGTAGTGATACCTTTGTTAGGCTTTTTGAATAAATAAGATTGCCAGCAGAACCCTGTGTTTGTTAATCCTGTGTATCCTTAAGGGAGTTACTATTGAACCCACGCAGTAACCACATTACCCACTCGTAGTTAATCCAACAGTTGTAATTAAATTAATAAAGTCTATTGTAATTATCATCGTAAAGATGGGCATTACTCAGATAATGTTATAATAATTAATTGAAGTTAAATGTACTTCTAAATTATAAGTATAAGCTGGGGGAGGGAAAGTGTTATGTATTATAATTTGGCCTTTTCATAATTGTATTTGGCAACACATAAAAACCTGGCAATGTGTTCTGGCCTAACGGTTCGTCAGATCCACCAGCTGATTGTAAAAGATTCCAAAATAAAGTACGTTTGATTTACAACTGTGTTATTAGTTAGATTATTTGGTTGTACAGAACACAACAGTGAACATACACACATTCTTGACTCCTGTAAATCATGATACATTTTAGAGGAAACAAACATGCATTAAAATGCATTAATATACAAAAGGGTTGAAAAATCCATTCAAACTGATATGATTAGACTTCAGCATTAATTTTACTCGTGTCAGTTGATATTATTATTAGGCCTATTATTATTTTGATTATTTTTTGGCCATGAGTAAAATATGCATTGTATTTTTTATTACAATGATGCAGAGAGGAAAGGCCGGAAAAAGACACACGTAGAAAAAAAAAAGATATATTATAGATCTACATGTAATAATAACCCAACTGACAGATGATGCAATTTCATCATCCAGTAAACATTAAATACTTCACATGAAACTAAACAAGCACTAATTAATTTTTTCGCCTGATGAACTCCACCTGTCTAGATCCACTTGAAATGTTACAGAGTGCTAAACAGTAATATACAATAATAACAATAAGAACATCAAATCATCTTATTTACTCTTGAAAATAAAGAGAAATTTCAATATCAGAATCATCATCCTCATCTTGGAATAATACAAAGATACATGTGTAAGAGGGAGTGTAAAAAGGGCAATGTGGGCCTACAAATCATTATAGAATCCGCAAGCAGCGCAATGTGTGTATCGACTATATAAAAAATGTGTTAAATTTTTTCAACTATTCAAACCAATACTGGACAGAAAGCTTTAGTAAAATATAGCTTTGACAGTTGTGTAGACTGACAGAGAAGTCCACTGCGACAAAAGTAGTGCATTGTAAAAACTAATTAGGTCTAGCATGTTAAGGCAAAATTCGATGGATCATGTTGCATTAACAGCTAGTATTTCTTGCTAGTGAATATTATTCTTTGATAGCTTATTTGTAGAAAGATATACATTTCATGTACCTCATGTTAAGACACTGGATTAGTTTAAAAGGCATTTGAAAGATATTGAACTTTATGTGTTATAGTGAATAAAGGTATGTTACTCGCGAGTGAAATACTAAAAAAAAAAAAAAAAGACCTTGTCCGCCTTTACCTTCCTAGGCTTGACACTTCCCTTGCCAAGGGATTTAACAATTGTGTACATGTATTTGCACACAAAAAATCTCTAAAATCATGACTTCATTTTTATGAGTCCGCATTATATTTCATCCATTGTGACTATAAGTGTATGTCAGTGCCAAACCAACAATACAATGCAAATTTTACTCAACTACAAAAACAACTGCAGCATGACAACGAACGTGACTGAAATGAGGGTTAAAGTTGAATCATATCTGTTTGAATGGATATTCAACTCATAGTAGATCAATATATAGGCCTATTAATGTACGTTTTTTCCTCTGAATTGTATTATGATTTACAGTAGTCAAGAATGTATGTAGGCCTATGTATGTAGACCCCTATGTATTACTAAGACGCCCGATGACAGTGATAACAAAACGAATTAAACTATGATTGAAATAAACTGTGGACTTTACTTTTTATAATATAAATTTAAAAAAAAGGGGGTTATAATCTGGCCTAGCCTAAAGTATACCCCAGAGTATATACTGGCTTAGCCCAGAGAGAGAGAGAGAGAGAGAGAGAGAGAGAGAGAGAGCACATGATTGTTTATTCCGGGCAATGCCCTGTTCGTCATCTAGTAATAGATGTCTCGCAAGCGCGCACATGACTATTAAATTCGCCTGAATTAAAAAAGAAAGAAGAAAAGAACTGCTATGAAATGAAAATGCTGTGCGACATGACAGCAACACAGCAAGGACGCTTGTGTGGGCCTGGGCATATAGTGCGGAAATCCGTCGTGTCGTAAAGTTTGCTCGTACAAGTCGTAGGAATGACAACTGACACTGTTCCTTCGTAATTTCGTCGGCTACAACAACCTGTCGATGTCGGTCTGACGAAGGGAATCTGCCTTTACGGTAATCCTACTTATCCTACGGAAGCGTCCGCCAAATTGATGTAGGGATGCCGGCTGGGTTGCCGTTAAAAAAAAAAAAGAAGAAAAAACAGAAAAACTTTAACACAAAATTTGCCAGCATTGCCAATTCCCGTTATTGTACCATAATATTTTGTATCCTGTTTTGAAAAACACTGTATACACTTAGGCCTATGACTAATACAGAGGTATGAACTCTGTGGTGACCAATCGTTTTTCAGAACATCGGTCACATGGCTTTGAACAACTGATGTCGTACTGAGGCGTAAAATACAAACTGTCGGAAGTCTATGATTGCGAATGGGAAATTCGTAACGATCATTGTCCACTGAAACTACTGAAAGTTTATATTTTTCAACATTAATCCTTGTGTGCAGCAGTGTAGGTATAATTCAGGGAATCTAAAGGAATAAGCTTCTTATCTCGAGTCTTTAGCAGAATAATTATGGGCTGCAGAAGGCGTCCGGAGCAGCTTATATAGATCTAGATCTATGCCCGGTCCGAGATAGCCTACAAGATCGAGGCTAGATCTAGTCTAGATAATGTATCTAGATCTAGTAGATCTACTACGTCCCGTTGCTCATGCAACGACATTGATATTTTTAGGGTGATCTAGATCTAGTGAACTTGTTAAAGAAAAAAAAGGCATCCTCACAAATATTATGATTGACTTAGGACTGTGGTCTGTGCGACTGCGAGAGTAAGTATGATAGATTAGACTCTAGAAGAGTAGGCCTAGCTGGTCGGGTGTGAGGCCAGTTTTCGGCGCTTTTTCGGTAGTTCCCACCCCAACTTACCTGCTATATTATTATTAGTCGATATTCAGGACCCGGATACCCACCCAGCACTACTAAATAAAAACAATGGCCATCCGCTTTGTAAAATGAATTACAGATCTACTGTATCAATCAGTGTATGTATTAAAATATCGAATACATCTAGATCTAGTCATACTCAGTTAACTGACAAATAAGGAATGGATATCTTAGTAATATAGTCTAGGTAAATTGATAAAAATATGAGAGCAAATTAGGCCTTGGAGATACTATCTATACAGGGTTGGGCTCGATATATGTAGGCCTACTAGCGTAATTGGATCGGGTCCATCAGGAAAATCAAGTTTTTACGATTTTTTTGCGGGTATTGGCCTTCGAATGATATCGACAAAAGAATTATGTCTGATACATTGATATTGCCACAAATGTCAATTTACGCGGAAATAGGGCTTTGGGGAAGGGATCAAGTAAAAACTTCGACATAGAGCTAGAAGAATTATATCATGTTATTGTTAACGGACTTTAGTTTAAGCTTTGAAGAGTCAGACTGTAATTTCAAGGTCTAATCCATTTCCCGACGACCTCGCATTAAACGGACCCCACTGCCCGCTGCCGCCGACATGACGTAAGTCGATGCTAACATCGACTAATCCATCAAATTGACCTTAGAAGCATTTTTTAAAGGTACGCCTTTATAGAATGTTTCAGTATGCACATGCAGGTGACATTTTTGGAAGGGGAGGGAGTATTTTTGTTTGGATCAGGTTTGCCTGGGATTGTTGTTAAAACTAAAAGTGTAATGTCTTGCTGTTCATTGTCGCTGTTTGGATCATGTATCAATTAGTCCTGAGAAATAGTACCAGTAGTGTTCTTTGTTCTTCACAATAGTTTAGTACAATGGTAGAAATTGTCAGCAACAATTTTCCGCTATTTCCCTTGTTTTTCAACAGCATCAGTTTGCTTAATTTGTCGTTTTAACCCCCCCCCCCCCCCCCGAAAAAAATGAACAAAAAGAAACGAGACATCCCTTTGAATCGTTTGATCTCGCCGTGGACATTCATCGCCTGCCAGTCTGTCTCACGGAAAATGGTTGAATTCACGGAGCCTACTCGGCACACACGGGTGCTTTTGCATGACATGCCCATTACGTAACCTGGTTTAGCCTATCCAAGCCTAACGTAAGTGGTGTGCTGGGAGGCCTGTCACACTTCAGTGTATAATGAATGTGATGGCACTATAGGCATTTGGGGGGAGGTCGTCCGCCCGTCCGCTCCATAATTTTTACCGCTATTAAGTAAAGCTTACGGTTACACATTGTCACTGTTATCAATTTAAACTCATAACACATGGAATGGTCACATGGACCTGGGGGCGTGAGGGTCTAGTCAGTTTGTATCAATGGGCGGTAGTCAGATTGACTAATCAGGCGAAAAGGGGCTGGGGTAGTTGTGTTTTCTTGACTGGCGCGGATGGGCGGAAGATCTTCCCATTTGGGATCAAATTTCTTCAAGGCTGGGCTCAATAATCATGCTAACATCATTTGATTGAGTCTGTCAAGAAAATCGAGATATTTTTATCTGTCAATTTTCAAAATGACATCGACAAATGAGTTTTTTAAAAGTCTGATATGTTGATGTCGACCTAAAGTTAGTTATTCACAGAAATGAGACATTAGGGAACCAATCCCTTTCTCTGATTCTAACTTTTTGGTGATAACACAGCATGGCCACACTCGCAACCATGTGTTATTCTCAGATGGTCATCAAGACCCCAACACAGCCGCCATTGGCGGCACTCCAGACGAGGATTAAAATTCGTGGACATGAGCATGGCCACCCACATAATTTGTTTTTGCTACTTTTTCAAACTTCAAACAACTGACTGACCTCTTTACACCTCCCTAGCCACCAAAATAGGCGTTGTCAGTTCACGAAAAGGCGACATTTCTGGTACATTTGCCTTGAGACTGTAGGAAAATTATTTCCTTCGCTGAAAATCTTCAGTCACACATTGTGGCCAGAAAATAAATAGGGACTGGCCACTCTTACTTATAAAAAAAGCCTTCTTAATGAAACAGTGCAACAAAATAGGATAACTGCAAGCCGAAGGTTACAATAACAATAATTAGGAAGTTATAGAGGATTTCAATATTTGGCTGTGCTCGTGACCTGGCCGCACTGGGGACCTACCACCATATTCTAGATAGATCTATATTTATATTTTACAATTACATGCTCTAGATCTAGAGATCAGTGTTTCTAATTTCTTCAGGGGACTTCAGAATGGAGCCTAGATATACTGTGTACACTTACTTTGTTTGATCATGTTGGAGTGCATGTTTTATAAAAAAAAATTAAGTGGGCATGGGACAAAATAGGTTGAGAAGCACTGAACTGCTTTAGATTGATAAGCTACGTGTTAGAACTTTACTCAGAGAACTCATTTTCAGAAGAGTTCCTTAGGTCCAAACTACCTTTAGAAACAAAATACATCATGTACTATTAAAACACTAAGAGGGGATTTTTAAAAATCTTTTATCTCCATCTCTAACCTGCAATGTTTTCCTAATCGGAACCCTCAGTCTATCCCCAACCCTTTTAAACCGATCCCTAATCCTCTTGTTATCCTTGACCTTAGCACTGTCGCTGCCTAGCTGTAAGAGAATGAGATGGTCGGGACATACGGAACTCTTTCCCTCATTTTTGAAATATTGGTAAAATAATGATAGAAAAGACGTGGCTCTAGAAAAAGATAAAGTTTATAAACCATCAGTGTTGAAAAAAAATGAAGTGCTTATTCACAGGTATGGATTTCTTGGTTTTGTGGTGTTTATTTGAGGAGCGATCTTTCACCATTCAACAGGGTCTGCGTAAGCGTAGTTACAACTTCCAAGCATCTGGGCCTGTAAATGTGGGAGACTGGGGGTTTGATTCCCAGCTGGGGAGATTTTTCTTTTTTTTCGGATAAAAGTCTTCTCCAGCACTGCTCTAGACTGATTACTTCCTTTATTTATTCCTGTGTGTTAGGAATAAAAAAATGTATCAAATTTTAAATGTGCCATAAATTACTAAATTAACCCATACCCCGCGTGCTACCCGCAAAGCCCGCTGCACGGTCAGTGACCTTACTCACGGAGAATCTTATCTGGGGTCACTGACCCGTGCCGCTATGCGATGACCACAAACGCTGTCCACGTGGTTCAGTTTATTGATTGGTATGAAAACATTCACTGCTATGCCTTATCACGCTTGATAATGAATTAACCAGCAAAATCTTAGTCTATCAGTCTCTAACCAATGATCTGACTTATGATTCCAAACTGACAGCTGTAGTTTTCGTGAGAATGAAGCATGATAACTAGCCACGCCCTCCCAAGCCCTACACAAATGGTTTCATCTTGATTGACACATACTAATAAACCAATGTGGGCATTTGGGGCAAAGATTATTTCAGAGCTTGTTTCTGATTGGTTCTTAGATACAGACAACTCCAGATGGTGGTCAGCTTGTGCGAAAATGAGATAATATTGCAAATTTGTTGAGCAACAGTTCGCATGTTGATGTTACATCTTTTGAAAGTGTGGGGAGAGCCTTTGAAAGCTTAGTCTTTGTGATTCCGACCAGTGGTTCACTGGTTAACATGTCCATGTCACAATGCGTTTGATTTAGAAGAGGTACAGTGTGCACAATAACATGGTGCGTGAAAATACGGCTTGCGCGTGGCGCGGTCAGCTTGACCTTCCCGACTTTTGCTGCCCGTGCGGCGTGAGCGCTTGCGAGTAAATACCGACAATTGCCGCCCCTCGCAGGGTGAGGGTTAAATGTGTGTTTTTTTTTTTTTATAAGTGTGAACTGAAAATTTTGTCATTCCCTTTGGTAATTTAGAGCTAGCCTGTACTGAAATATTTTGAAGGCTTTCTGCATCAGTTATTTGTATGTTTAAAAAGGGGAAGGGGCTGTTTACTTTTGTCATTCTGTCTGTTTGTCTGATTCTTTCAGTCGATCTTTCTCTCTCTGTGTGTGCGTTTTAAAACACCGAATTAAGCAGCATTAAATACTGAATTTCTGATACTAATTATAATTATCTGCAGGTTGAAGACAGATACAGAATAATGGCTTCACCACCAATGCAGTGGGAGGAATTTGTAAGTAATTGGAGCAAAGCTCATTGAAAGGACTAGATTTGAATTTTGTATGATGTCACAATTTATTAGGAACTGAAAAGCGGTATTTATGTGTTGCCAGCCGAGGTGAAATATCACATCTGGACTGTAGACAGACTGACAGTTGACAGAAGGGGTGCAGACTACTGCTTCACCATATTACTGTGGAGTTAAAAGACCACTTTCACTTTCACTCTAATTTTCTTTTTTCTACCAAGTTTGACTTAATATGGATTCATTTTTTGACATGCTGAATTCCTAGGTGGCCTTTGTTTTTGCCAGTCATCTTTGTGAAGGTCTTTGTATCCATAGATTTACTTGAACAGTTTTTACCCTTTTGTATTTATGCCGTAGGATATTTATAAATCAATACCAGATTTTCATGTTTATTTGCATTGGATACTCTTTCATAATACCACCTGTAACATTTACTTTACAGGCTAGTCAAGCTCTTCATGTTCACAGGCTTCTCTCAGAACATGTGTCAGCTGCAGATTCCCCAGAATTTCTAACGAGGATATCAGAACCACACGGCCTTCTCCAGAATTGTTCTGACACACCTACAACTGATATTCATTTGCCATCTTCACAAACTTATAACAAAGTGCTCTGTGGTTGTAATCACAAAGAAGTCTTAACTCCCTCTAGGACTCCACTGAAGGATGCTTCGAACACAGTCGTGAAAACTGCAGGTCTTTCATGGACCAGAATAACTGAAACATTTACCCATGAGAAACCTGCTGATTTAGATAAAAGTGTCAGCATTCAGTGTCCATCATCAGCCGAACTGAAAGAGTTCCTTGATGGTATCATGGAGGTTTCACCTCTGCAAGGTGTAAATGTGATGGACAGTTTTGAAACGAAAGAGGTTGAGAAGAAACAATGTGCTAAAGACCACCAGAGTTGCACAGGGCTTCAGAAATTATCAACGGCAAGGAATATTGACAATAATGTTTCACCTGCGCCACACTCTTTTACAGTAAACAGTATCAGTCAAGATGAAGTACTGACCCAGAGCTTACAGTATCACATGGTAAAGCAGATGCCCATTAACAGTGAAAATAATTCAGACCAGCACCTTCTAATGCCATCTTCCACTAAGCTGGAAACGAAGGAAACTTCATCCATCAAGTTTGCCAGGAAAGGCACGTCAAACTTACAATCATATGGTCCTAACAATCCTGATGATGTCCTGCTGGTTCTAGAAGCTGAGCCACATTTAGATGCTGCTGCCAGTTCTTTGGTTTTTGACATGGGTGATTCCTATGTTGGTAATTTTTCCAGTCATGCCTTTGATAAGATTAGAGAAAAAGAAAGTAAGATTTTGGAGGTATTCAAGGATGAAGATCATATAAATTCAAGTGACATTGCTGATAATGAGAGAGGTGCCATCACTGTCAAGGAACATCTTGTACATGTAGCTGGCAAAGAAGAACAAGCTCAGTCTGTTCACTCCTCTGCTGAATTAAAAGATCTTGTCAAGTCTCAGTCTGTGAAAACCAGTGCATGCCATCTTCCAGCCAGTGGCACATCTGAAAATACAAATGTGGAGAAAAATCAGGCTGACTTTTGCTTTGAGGGCCAAAAAGAAAGACAGAATATGGTGAATGCTTCACTTTCTCAAGTTAAAGATGTCAAACATAATTTGATATCTGATGAAGATTTGGAAGTAGAAGAGTTTGACTGTGCAGTTGGGTCTGGTTTGTCTGGCACTTTTGATGATCAGGAAGACAGTCAGCAGAAGCCAATAGCCCATCCTGGGAAAGATCCTGTGACAAAGAAGGAGAAACTCCCTTCATTAAATGTGCCCAGTAAAATTGGAATCAAAGGTCAGGTAAGTTGTACAGATCAAATTATCATTTATGCTTGGAAACAACAAGATCCTGCGAAGTAAGAAATTGCATGGTCTGAAAGAGGAATTCCTTGTTGTCAGGCAAGTAATATTTTAATCAAATGACAGCTCACGGCGGTTTATTCTCACCACCAGAGTGGATCTCTTAGTTTGCCGGCGAGAAGGTCATTAATCACCGGCCGATCCCTGTCTTGACAGGCGCACAGGTACCGCCGCCGCTAAACCTAAAAAATTGGCCGTTTTGTTAGCTTTTCTATCACCGAACCTTTCATGAAAACCTGGAAGTGTGAGATATCAATTAAAAGCTCAGTACCTGCTTTCTGTCCTTGTCTTTGTCAGGTTGTGATTGCATTATTCATTCAATCATGAGCAAGTTTTGAAAAATGTGTGTAATTTCTGGTCAGATTTTTTATGTTTTTTGGTTTTAAAAATTCATATTAATTGCTACTTTAAAAGTTGTCCATAGTTGCTTCTTCACTTGCGGCAACCGTTGAGACGTGTAGTAAAGAAAGAATTGTCATGAGGCGTCCATAAATAAATGACTTATTGGTAGGTGAAGTTGTGTCACCTGGTTAAACAGTGAGAAAAAAAAAAGGGAAACTCCAATTAAACTGTGGAAATTTTAGGACTTGAAATACTTAGCAAAGATACAATTTAGCAACACTGTTTAGATATTGATTTCCTGATAATTGAACAACAAAACTCTCCCAGCAATGCCATACGGACAGTGTGAACAAGTGAGAACAATCTACATTGTACGTAAAGCTTGTGACGAGCGAACTCAGCAAAGAACAACACCACAGAAGAAACCTACACAATATACAGACTTTAAATCCCACATGACGCATCATTTGAATAATTTAACACAGCCGGCCTTTTATACTAGTAAATCGCTGTCACAAATACATGAAATGAATTTAACACCCATGACAACCACACTGACATGACTTTCAAGCCACTATTGAGACCACATACATAATCAAGATGTTCAGTACGCATAATAAGTGCTATTCTGAAGTCCACACACTTATTTCACATTCTTGTCCCCACTGAGCCCATCCAGGACCAAGTCATAGCAGACAAAACACAGTATTATCTGGAGATGGAAAATATATTTGCCCTGCAAAATAACACCGAAACTCCATATTTTTGAAATCCAATGCCTCGACTTATCAAGAAAAGGATATCCAGCATACAAAAAGAGAACAGGAAGCAACAACATTCGACAATTAAAAATTGAGACAAGAGTATTAGGAGAAAGAAATGAACATACAAAGTTAAAGACAGTCATGAACGAACATCTTTTACAAGTACAGCTAGAACTGAAATCATTGATTCCCCGGCAAAAACAAAAAATTGAAGAAACAGGTCACAACAGTAAAGATTCCGTCACTGGAGCTATCGATAGTGTTTTGTGGGAATTTTAACAAAGTGTCTCCATGTTTTCAAGTGCATTGTTAAATCTTGTAGGTGGAAATTTGCATCGTGAGGAACCTCAGTGTGTAAGCAATGGTGCTCTATTCAGATTGTCTTTATTACCGTGGAGTTTCGGTAGGAAAGTTTCTGTGTATCCATCCTGCTAGCATATTATCTATGGAGTAAATTATGGACTCTGACAACGCATTTGAAGATGCCTAGCGCTAAAAGTAAGTTTGTGTGAAAGGTCCATCAGTGGGCTTTGAGTTAAGTTTAAACAACACGATTTCAAAGTGTCAGTTTTTTTATATGAATTTTTAAAAAACATATATTGTGACTAACCTTCCACTACATGTGCCCTTGTTTCAAGCGCTTCCTCGTTGTATGCATATTATACTTTGTCCTGAAAATTATATGTTTGTTAAGAACATTAAAAACTCTTTCTTTTGATATCTTCACATTTATTCCGTGAAGCTCATGCATATTTTTTCAACGCATACGTAATAGCACCTGCAGTGATATTACCGCAAGATAGCCCAGCTGGGCTCAGGTAACTTGACCCGTGTCTGACCCGACAGGCTCGGTGAGGAAATGCCATTAACTAAGTGCGCCTCTCTGAAACCGCCGTGAGCTTTGTTGGCTCATTTTTTTTTTCATAGAGATGCAAGACTGTCATCGTCATGATCTCAGCTGATAAAGAGGGTCCATTGTCAAGCTGATGAGTGGTTTAATGAGAAACATTACAGTTACATGTCTAGATCTCCCAAGTCTCCCTACTTTCCAGGGAGTCTCCCTGTTTTTATAATATAACACCACCTTCCCCCTGTTCCTTTGAAAACTCCTTGTTTTTTATTACTGGTAGATGTGGGGTTTTTTGTTTACAAGATCATCACATTTTTCTTTGCGTGGTTGACTTTGACTGCATCTAGATCTATTGTTGCTTGAATGGTTTTGTTAACAGTAGGTGGACAGCGACTGTTATAATTTCTTAGGATATCGATCAACCAGTTGCAGATATTCAAAGCTTTTCTTGCTGGTCTCATAATGATGTGATTTATTGTTGACTCAGGTTGGTTCTGTTCTGATCCAAATCACCAAATACTCAGAATCAATTATGACCCAGGCCATAGGTTTCTAAATCAATGTGGTAACCTCCCTGGTTTTTTGTCTGGTCTCCTTTGTTTTTTCATAAAATCTCCAAAGATCCTGTTTTTACTAGTTCAGAGGTCTGCATGTCCATTTAATTATTTCCTGTTGTACCCATTTTTCCTCTCATTATGAGACCAGCAAGAAAAGCTTTGAATATCTGCAACTGGTTGATCGATATCCTAAGAAATTATAACAGTCGCTGTCCACCTACTGTTAACAAAACCATTCAAGCAACAGTAGATCTAGATGCAGTCAAAGTCAACCACGCAAAGAAAAATGTGATGATCTTGTAAACAAAAGACCATTTTTCCTCTCATGAAACTTTGGATTTTTTTTTATTCAGCAGAAAGGATTTGCCTTATTTTGTTAATTAGTTCAGAAATTGCATGCAAGAAGATCATTTAGAAGGAATTTTTACACTACTGAAATTATAGCCCTCTGGCAGATGATTTCAGATGTATTCACATCTTGGTAATTAAATCTATGAACATTCCTGATTTATGGTATATTTTTACATGTATTTGACTTGATTGTCCAAGTGAAAGCTTAAAATATTCTTCATCATTCTTCTTTTATGTCATGAAATGTTATTTTCTTTTCCTGTAACTTTGGCTTTTTTTAACAATATGTTTCTATATGAAGGAGTCCCGTAGATCAACTGGCCTGCCAGTGAAAGCCCCAGCCACCAAACTTCCTTTGATGAAACCTCGGCAGAGCCAGTCTAAATCAAGTCAAAAGAGATCATCTGTTGGCACAATGTGTCGAGAATCGCAACTTGGGGGTAAGCAAAAACTGCAATTTTAACCCTCGTCCTATGCTGAATGAACTCATCCATGTAACGGCCAGTGCAGGGGTGGCCGTGTTGCCGCTGTCCTCAGAGGTAGGGTCAGTCTGGTTGTTTAGAACACCGCCCATGGTGTGGGCAGTGCTTAGTACATTAGTGTGATGCAAAATTGAGCCACAGCCTGGCACCTACACCAGCCTTGGTCTATTTCACCCCTTAGACCTATTACATGAGTGTGACGAATAGTCACTACATTTCATCGTAATAAGTGCAATTGGACGATACCATGGTGTATGACGAATAGTCACTACATTTCATTGTAATAAGCTCAATTGGAAGATACCGTTGTGTTAAAAAAAGCAAGGGTGACAGAATGAATAAACAAGCAAAACAAGTGTAAGAAAATGACCATTGGGAGCAACCAAGTTTAAATAGGAGATGCGACATTGCTATGCCACCATAGTCTCCCCGAGCAGGACAAGGGTCTGAAATCTTGTCATATTCTGAAGAAAGTTTTGTTTTGTTGAATATTGCAACTAATACCATTAATTTAAACTGGTAAAATCTCCCACATTCACCAGCCACCTTGTACCACAAAAATGTAAAGAAGATTGAAAATGCTCAGTCTCCATTTCTCTGCACTGTGACTGCTAATTCAGCGGTAATTTTCTCAAGTCCTCCGGTCTGCCCACATTGGCACTATTGGAAATTATTCTAAGTGTTCAGTTTCCCAATAAGATTAGTGACATGGTTTAGATTTTGAAGCAATGGTGTTAAGCGACAGGTTAATGTTGTGTATTTATTTAGTGAGTTTGGTGCTTGTTAGCCACAGGCAGTGTCGAATTAACTGGTGAAAGAAAGCTGATGAATTTTTTCAGTATTTACCACAGACTAATAAAATACCCAGACTGGATGATCCCATTGTGTGACATCACAAAACAGCGAAAGGTCATGAGCCATCTGCCATGTTAGGTTTAAGGTAGCGACCGACGCTTCAGCATAACTACAATTTTGAATGATACAATTTTGACGCGCCCACTGAACGCGGAAGTTTGGTTCCGCACCAAGAAATTAATACGTGTACAACCAATCTTGACAAATAAAAAGAAATTTCTACTGCAGATAGAAGTAGAATCGGAATTTCCCGAGCGGCGACTGTATAACCAACATGGCCGCCGCTCGGGAAATTCCGTAAAAAACGACACAGTCCGAAGCTCGTGTTTCCAGCCTGGTTAATTTATTCGTCTGTGGTATTTACTTACAGCAGTTGGGAAGCATGAAGTATTAATGGCTGTACTTTGTTCTCTTGTTCATTTTAAGGACCCTACACACTTTGGTTGAAACTGTCAATTTTAACCAAAAATGCAACGTTTTTGGGATGGACCCGCTAGTCTGGATGAAAAAACCGAAGGATTTAAGTCTATCCCAACAGTTCATCCACAAAATTCAACGCGTTTGATTTTTTGGGGGCAGTTCGGGACGAACACCACATATAGGATGGCATCATCGGAATGTGCGGTATCCCCTGCCAAGTTTGTTTAGGTGGATTGGAAAAGTTAGCCAGTAAACAAGTAATAAGTTGGTCAGATCGAAAAAATAATTGCATTTTTGAAATCAGTGTATCAAAAATATCAATGCCAACGGGTACACATCTTATTTTAGTGCAACTGCCTGCTACGCCTTGTCAGCACACTTTGCCCGGTGCCTTGTTGTACACGTGTAGGGAGATAAACATGTGCGGTGTGAATGATGGATGTGACTGTCACCATGGTGGTCTCGCATGTCGCATAGTTTGAACCCTGCCAGTTTGGGCTGTCAGTGTGTAGGGCCCTTCAGTGTAAATGATTGTAATCCTTTTGCCTCATCACTTAGGTAAAAAGATCATCATTGTGTTTTTGCAGTAAAATCTGACAACGCAAGTGGTGTGAAAGTTGGCGATGCAAGTATATTGTCAAAAAACATCCCAAAGCCTCCAACTGGCACATGTAGATTGGCAAGGAAAGAGTCTCTAGGACCTATAAAGGCATCTTCAAAAGAAGTTAAACCTCTTGTTAAGCAGATACCTAAACCTGGTGAGACTTCCAGATTGCAATTAAAGATATCCCAGCTTCCAGATAAACCTCGATTTTTGACAAAAGTCTCAGGACAGCAGATTGTCAAAGTTGTGCAATCCTCAGTTAATAAACCATCAGCCACTACCTTGCAAAAATCAGACCCTTCTAGAACCGTGACAAAATTATCCAGGAGATCATCCATGAAGGAGAAGCAGCCAAGGCAATTTCCTATGGCTGCAAAAGCAAATACAGCATCTGCGATTGGTGATGGCAAACCAGGAATTCCTGTACCACATGCATCAAGGACAGTCACCAAAGAAACCAAGAAAGGACCTATCAAAGCTCTTCTGCCAATAACTAAGTGTGCCCCTGGGACCAAAGCAACACCCAAAACACCGCCAGCAAAAGCCATTTTCCCTGTTTATGGGTCATTGACTGTCACGAAGCAACATCAACCATTAGGAGCCAAAACAGTGACAAAGGAGGAAAAATGTGTTGACCCAAAGACGGTCACAAAAGGTATTTTTTCAGCTTGTCAGTCATTTCTGTTTATCAGACCTATATATCAGTTTGGTATAGAAGGTTGATACCCAAAGGCCCACTGTAAAATAATTGAGAATTTTTTCGCACACTGTCTATCAGATACATTTCACCTTTCACCTTTCACCTAGGCGTTGTCCATCCACCACATTTAGAGTTGGATAGTCATGCAGCTGATTTTTTTTTCTTGAAGCTTCATAGATCAGTACAGTACAAGTAAGGGATTACTCACATGAAAATTTCTCTTCACCTTAGATGCAGAATGAGTATTGTCTCTACATTTAACCACTTCATAACTTAAATTTTTCAAGTCTTGACAGGCATGTTATGATCAAGTTAGGAAAGTGTATTTGCACATTTCTTTGATGTTGCAATTTTATAAACTAGCCAAAGCACCCGTTCTATGAACGGTACTATAGACATTTTTGACATAATCTGGGCAACTCTAGATGAGGCCTTGCCAAGGGATAAACTTGGTTCAACCCTCCTTCCCCTTTCAGACTCCCCCCCTCCTCAGCCAATTTCTCCCTTTCCATCCCTATCTCTTTCTCTCTCTCTCTCTCTCCCCCCACCCTTAACCCTATTTTTCTCCGCCATCTCTCCCTCCCCATCTTCCCTTCCCTCCCTTCCTCTCTATGACAGATTCTCTAAAGCCAGATATAGTCATATTTTCTCCAAGCTAGACTTCTAGGTGATTTGACAAAGCTGTTACAAGTTTCAAAAGATATGGCCACATTAACGTCTTAAAACAAGCTGAACACATTTTATATTTAAGTCAACAAGCATATTTTTTGTACGCTACACAAACCCACAGGCTGCTCGAGCCCAACTCTAGATCTAGATCTAGGTCGTGTTAATAACTGTACTTGGAATTGATGCGGATACAAATAAAACTTATTTCCACACCATGGATCCTTACAAAATACATGGATGTGATGTTTAAAGTAAAGTTGATTTTCAACCAGCAATGTGTAAAGAAAGTTTTAAGAAAGACGAAGAACGAAGAGGGGCGAAGTAGACTAAGAGTGAAATTTTTTATCACACTTTTTGATTCTACCGATACTCGGTGAAAATGGGTCTCCTTTTTTGTGGTTCAAAAAATTGGAATTCAATGGTAAATAATAAAGACTGACTTTTGTCCAAAATGGATGTGTCCACATAATTTAAAATCAAAATTTGAGGCAGTACACAAGATTTCATAATTTTTGATAGCCTGGTCTCGAAGTTTTAGGTGATTACACATTGAACCTCTAGCTCCGTTATAGTAAGATACAGTGGAACATGCTTAGATCGAAAGTGGATAATAAGAAAATCCTATTTATCCAAAAGAGTTTCCTGGTCCAGGCGTAATCTTTCTTTATTTCTTGTACATTTACACTTCTTTAAATGCAAAAAAACATGTGGATACCTTTTAACTGAAAGATTATTTTTCACTTACTCTTTCGAAAGAATTATGTGCAAAACAAAACCAAAAATCTCGAAACTGTATTGCCTTTGATGTGAAATAGAACATTCCTTGAACAAGGTGAGAATGTTCTATTTCACGCCAACAATGCGGCCCCACTTAATAGGGTTGCAGGGCAGGCGGGGACACGATAGACTGCTCTGCATAGATCAGAGACAAATGAGTGACAAGCAGCTTACCATCCATCACACTCTCATCATTGCAGCTTTCTGTGGGCTGTTGTGAAATGGTCAAACATCGACTACAATACATTCACTGACAGTACTTGTTGCTCCGTTAACCTACAGCTGGTTGATTACCACCCACTGTTTTGACGGTTCTCTTACTAAAACATTTCTTCCTTCTCTCACATGTGGTTGTTCCGAAACGTGCCAGTGCTTTTGAAACTTTACATATTTTAATTCACTGCTAACTCCGGGTCAGACAAAAATGTCTCAATGGAGATGGAAAGCATTCATCATTGACACTTGAATTTAAGATGAAGCTGCTGAAAGAAGTGGGCGAGATTAGGTCTGAAACTGACATCAAGAATTTAACATTCCTGTCTCAATGCTGAGCAATAGCCAATCGGGCGAAGGAGGAAGCGGCTTAGTACGCATTTTGGCCTAATTGTCAAGTGTGTGCAAAAAAGTTCCAAAGTCCAATGATTAACTTATTAGGGCCTTGCTAACCTGGTTCAGTCAGGTGGACTTCCATTGTTGATACCCTGATGTTTGTCCCCTGAATTTTGGTTTAAGCAGGTTCCACTGTAGTACTTACAAACATCTGAATCACTTCCATTTAGTTCAACGGAAGATTTAATACTTGCTCGTGGCAAGGAACCACATGACATGGTTTATTTCCAACATCATGGCTCAAGTGATACAAAGGACATAAAAAAAGCCAAAAATACGTGGAAAAATACTATCCCATAAACTTCCCAATTTGAAAAGTTTTATCTATTCAAACATTTTTTGGAATCATAGATTGAATCATTTTGTATTCTACATCAGTTTCCTGTTAAGCTCACATGATTTATATTAAGTATCAAGTCACAACAATGTACATATATTTAATGTGACTTGTGACCTAGGTCCTGAGTTGTTGGTTTATAGTTAGATCAGCTGATTTTATGATGTATTGTACATCAGGGTAGCATCTTGCCACTGCCACTGGTTATGTGATGTAGCATATACATCCTAAGTCGTGAAGGGATTATTAAACACCCAGTATCTTTTTTTTTTCCCTCATTCGTAGTATCAATCAAAGTACTTTAAGGATGACATAATTATATACTCATGTTTTAAAATCATATTGCAGAAAGTGTACATAAAAATAGAAAGGAAGACTCTAAATAAGACAGCTTACATAATTATGTGAATAATGTTGGCCATATATAGTTCTCATATTTTAACATTTATTTTATTGTTGAGCCAGAAGCCTGACAGTGAGTGAAAAGAAATGACTTTTTCCTTATTACAGCTTCCAGGGAGTCACTGTCAGGTAGGCCTGCACTGAACACCCCGATGAAATGCGACAGCCATCTTGTGCCCAGAAGACTGTCAGACATTTTCACTATGCCATCAAAACAAAGGTTCGAAATCACACATTGTTGCTTTGTTTCTTGTTTGTTAACTCTTTGTGTGCCAGTGACCGACATACCGGTTATTCTGCTGGCCTTGTTTGTGCCAATCACCGATGTGCAACACACGAGGCCAATATTGCGGCCTACATAATGTAAACCGGGTCCAGCGGGAGGCCAATAATTTGTATAGCAGTGCTGCTCCTCGCGTTTTGTTTATTCGGTTGCTGCTACTGTCGTGTTTTTTTTCATGTTTTTTTCCACACTTTTTTCGCGTGTTTATCTATCATGTCACCCCATACTATATCTAACAAAATGGTATCGTCCGATTACGTTTATTACGATGCAACTATTCGTAACTATTCGTCATACTCATGTAATAGTACTGACGGTCTGAAGTTCGATCTGGGGAAAATCTTGGGGCCACTCTTACTGTGATGCTGGTTGTTGTCTACATGTGAAATGAGAAGAAAGGGGCCATGTGCGTATTTGAGATGCCGTTCTATGTCTGTAATTATGAATTCCGATGTAATACTGAGGCTTGCTGCATAAGGGCGTCTGTCTGTACGTTTTTCATCATCAGGGAAAACTGAGAAAATGACCGACTTTGTTGTTGGACGTTGTCTTTATTTGATGTGGTAATGAGAAAGATATTGTGTTCCTTTGATTAAACCGCTTTTCAGTACATGTATATATGCTCTACGACATGGAAATCAAATCTCTTGCTAAAACTAACATGATAGTACGTGGAAGCTTTACATAGTAGAGGAGGGAGAAGGCAATGCCATGACACGTGGTTAGTAAATTAAGTGCCTGGCTTAAAAATTAATTTTTTCACTTAGGGGCAGAAAAAGCGCAGAGGTCTTGGGAAAATGATAAAACGTGTGTTAAACGGCATGTAAATGCAGAAAATTCTTGATTTTGGGCCTTCCATTTCACAATAAAACTTACAAGTACTTTATCCAATATCATAGGGGTCACTTACGATTTATCCACTACTATTGTTGTTATTGCGTCCTGAAGTATATATGCGATACACGTGTTCACAAGGACCCGATTGACCCTACTGCCGAGGTTATCGACAACACGGGAACAATCACTGACTGGCTGCTGGCTATCCCCGCACGGGGCGTTACGTGGACGAGTTCACTCATTGTGGGACGAGGGTTAATAGATGTTGTTGTAGTTAGTCTTTATTCATCTGCCCCACTATTTTCTTCCTGTATCATCAAAAGTGGAAAAATTCATGGCACACAAAGAGTTAATGCAATGCATGCAGCATGCTTAGAAAAACCAAAATTACTGATGTCCAAAGAAGAAATACAGTCGAGCACGCGAAACTCGAACACACTTAGGTCAAAATCACGGATCCCACGAACAGAGATCTAGGTCCCGAATTTATTTCTCAATGTTCTTAGTAGTTATTTCACGTGAACCTCGAACTGTGACACGGATTCGTCGAACCAGTTTTCCTGCTGCGAGTGAGATTCAAGCATCCCAGTACCCTAGAAGTAGAAAAGAAAAAAGAAAAAACTAACGCCAACGCCAGAAATTTCATTCGGTTAGCCATAGCATAACCTAGTGGTGGCAGGATAGTGCGTATAGTCGCCCCCCTCCCCCTTCCACCGATAAAAACGGGGACTAAAATACCTGAGACGACCGATTCGGGCAGTACAGGAAATAACCTTTTTTTTTTTTGGGTTTGTCCAGCGCATAGATGTACGTGACATTGTACTACATGGTCATGTATGATCTTTGGTCCCGCGCTCATACTAGTCATAGTCATACCGCAGTAGAAAAAAAAAGAAAAAAAGGAAGTGTTGCGGTACGAACTGAAGTACCGCCGAACAGAGAAAAATGGTGAGTTGTGTTCCCCTTTTAGTTTATTTTATCACTATTGGGCTTGCCTTGCCTTACTGAAGCACTTGCAGAAGAGAAAAAAAAAAACAACGTTCGGGCACAAGGTCGCGTGCCGCTGTCGCCACGTGCGCCAGTTTAATACATGTATTTGCTTCTCTTTCAACTGGCCACGGGAAGGGGGGGGGGGGGGAATTAGGGGAAATATAAGTAATTCGTGGCACACGGTGTCAGTTGTATTATTTTCCTTGAATATACAGCAATAACAGCAATAACTGGCTTCCAGCATCTCCTGCAGCCGGACTAGTTCCAAATGTATTGACCTGGTCTCTCCCTTGGGTTTAACTAGAATGGCAGAGAGAGGGGTGGTGCCTCTGGGCAAAGCACCATCTCTTAAAAATAGCCCAGGCAAGGCAGCAAAACGAGGAGGCGTTTGCTCGGGCTTGGCAAGCGTCTGTCTCTCCTCTATAAGCCCACCCATTTCCGATTTGGAGAGGACACTCCAGCCATCCGTTACGGATGGGCACAACACGGGAGGTGGCAGTTACCGGTGATAAGCTCAATCCATTTGGCGTACGGATGAGCGCCAGGGGTCCCCTCTGTCGGTGGGAGCGGCTCTTCAGCTGCATTGATCAACTACCGCCCGCCGTAACCTGGGCAGCCCCCAGGCAGTTGGGTGTTGTTCCGCCACGTCAGCCTGCTTCATAAGGTGGTTGGAGCTAGACCAAAAGTCAAAAAGCTGACGTAAAGTGTGCACCTGGCAAAAACAGAAAAATACTAAAACTTGGTACCTGGAACGTCAGAACAATGCGCCCAGGCTTGCAACAGCAAGATCTCACTGATATTGACTCCATCAGGAAATCCCAAATTATTGATCGAGAACTTTAGCTACTAAACATCGACATCGCTGCCCTTCAAGAAACTCGACTTCCCGACTCCGGGTCAGTCAAAGAAGAAAACTACACCTTCTTCTGGCAGGGCCTTAGCAGCGAACAGCCGAGAATCCACGGCGTGGGCTTCGCCGTAAAAAACTCCCTTATCAATTCGATCGCAACTCCAATTGGAGTGTCAGAACGCATCATGACACTCAGACTGAACACCCGGTCTGGTTTTACCAACATTATCTGTGTCTATGCCCCAACACTTACCTCCTCTGACGAAACCAAAGACATTTTCTACGAGGCATTGCAGAGGACTCTCCACAACATCCCTCTCACCGAAGGCCTGCTAATTCTGGGTGACTTTAACGCTCGAGTGGGAGCAGATCACTCCGCATGGCCAAAGTGCATTGGGCACTTCGGCATTGGCAACATCAACGAAAACGGGCAGCGCCTTCTGGAGCTATGCTCCGTAAACTCATTATGTGTTACAAACACGTACTTTGACCTTAAGAGATGCCAAAGAACATCATGGCGCCATCCCAGGTCTGGCCATTGGCATCAATTAGATCTTATTCTCTCAAGGAGGAAGAGTTTGGGCTGTATAAAAATAACTCGTTCCCTCCACAGTGCTGACTGTGACACCGACCATGCACTGGTAGTCAGCAAAATCAAAATTTCGGCCAAGAAAATATACAGATCAAAAGCCCCTTCAATCCCTAAGATCAATGTAACAGCAATCAGAGATGAATCAAATAGAAAGTCATTTGAAAAGTTATTTGCTGAAAGCATGGATAATGTCACCCAATGTGACTCGGTAGATGAAACATGGAACACTCTCAGTTCAAAAATTCATGACTGTGCCATCAAGTCTTTTGGACAGCATAAAGTTTCAAACAACGACTGGGTAGCCCAGAACAGCGAAATTCTCCTACCTCTCATTGAGCAAAAGAAATCTGCTTTCAATGAGTATAACAAAAATTGCAATCAGAGTACAAAAACTTGTTTGAAAAATGCAAAAGCTAAACTTTAGCTGGAGGTAAGACGTTGCGCCAACAAATACTGGACAGACTTGTGTAACAGCATACAAGAGGCAAATGAAAAGGGAGATATGAAAACCGCCTTTAATCAGATGAAAGTAGCTCTTGGGCCAATCATCACCAAAAGCGCCCCACTTAAGTCTGTAAATGGTGAACCCATCACAGATAAAAATGAACAACTGAATAGGTGGGTAGAGCATTACTCTCTGTTGCATTCAACTGAGAAAAATATTCCACCAGATTTTGAGGAACACCTCCAAAAACTGCCAATAATGGCCGAACTTGACGCTGAACCTTCCTTAGTCGAGCTTTCCAATGCAATCGACCACCTGTCTGCTGGAAAAGAAAGCCACAGGAAGTGACAACATTCCTGCAGAGGTATTAAAAGACCTAAAAGGCCCACTATTACCACACCTGTATAATCTGTTACTGCAGTGTTGGAAAGAAGGCGTGATACCACATGATATGAGAGACGCCAAAATTGTCACACTTTACAAGAACAAAGGAGACAAAGGCGACTGCAACAACTATCGAGGCATATCCCTCCTCAGCATTACTGGAAAGGCTTTTGCTCGCGTCATCCTCTGCCGCCTTCAACAACTGGCGGAAAAAGTCTTACCAGAAACACAATGTGGCTTTCGAAGCAAACGATCAACTATTGACATGATATTTGCACTTCGGCAAATCCAAGAAAAATGTAAAGAACAAAACAGGCCGCTTATAACATGCTTTGTGGACCTAACAAAGGCTTTCGACACCGTAAGCCGATCTGGCCTGTATGCAGTCCTTAAATCCATAGGCTGTCCACCAACATTGCTAAAACTTATTGCATCCTTCCACACTGACATGAGGGCATGTGTCAACTTTGAGGGCTGCACATCCAATTCATTTGCTGTAAACAGCGGTGTGAAGCAGGGATGTGTTCTTGCTCCTACCTTATTTGGTATATATTTTGCAGCCCTACTCAAGAATGCCTTTGGTCAATGTTCAGGTGGAGTACTTATTAACACCAGAGTGGACGGCTCCATTTTTAATGTTGCCAGACTAAAAGCAAAATCTCGTACAGAGCATATTATGTTACAAGAGCTCCTCTTCGCAGATGATGCTGCAATCGTGGCCCACGATGAAACCACGCTCCAGGCTCTCATCAATAGCCTTGCCAAAGCCTGTGACCAATTCATGCTAAAGATCAGTGTCTCAAAAACTGTAGTATTGACACAAGGCTTGAGAAACCCCAACCCAATCATGCTGAATGGCTCTCCTCTGGAGCAGGTGGGAAAATTCTGCTACCTAGGCTCAACCATCAGTGGTAGCACAGACATAACAACTGAAATAAATGCCAGAATAGGAAAGGCGGCCACAGCTTTTGGCAAACTCTCAAAAAGGGTGTGGAACAATAGCAAGCTGACCATCAAAACAAAGGTACTCGTGTACCAAACTTGCGTCCTAAGCACCCTGCTGTATGGGTCAGAGACATGGACCACCTACTCCAAACATGAAAGATCCCTCAACTCCTTCCACCTGCGCTGCCTACGCAAAATTCTCAAGATCAAGTGGCAAGACAGGATCTCAAATATCGAAGTTCTGAGCCGAGCCAACATTCCATCAACTCAGGCTCTTCTAGGCAAAAAAAGACTGCGGTGGCTTGGACATCTCCACCGTATGGAAAATGATCGCATCCCCAGACAAATTCTCTACGGGGAACTTGCTACTGGCAACCGACCCAGAGGTAGGCCACATCTGCGATTCAAAGACACTTGCAAGGTCACGATGAAAGCATTCAACATCGACCCCAATGAATGGGAGAACCTTGCAAATGATCGAAGCAGATGGAGACAAAAATTGCGCAGTGGCACGCTCGCAATAGACTTCAAGGCAAAAGAAACATACCTGACAAAACGACAGAGGCGGAATGAAAACACTCGCCAAAGTGAACCCAAAAGACTGACCTGCAATCACTGCCATCGCACTCTCGGGTCAAACATTGGTAGAATAAGCCACGAGAGAAGCTGTCAGTCAAAGTGAAAGTGAATATTCTAGCTGCTAAGACCGTCTGTAAAGACGCTAAAGGCCATATATACAGCAATAATACCTCATTATTAATGCTTCACGTATTCCTCGAAATTCGGCAAACTCGAACTAAATGAAGCGACCCCAAAGAATTAGATTTTTTCGTGCTCGTCTGTAGTTGATATTTTGAAAGTTTGTCATAACAAAATTCAAGGCAAAATCATGTATATGATTAAAAAAAACAAACAAAACTGTAATACTGTAATACTGTAACTGTAAAACTGTAATCATTCCCTTATAAGCATTTTGAAGAGCTGTTTATACCGGTGTTTTCTCTGTATCTGTAACATAGGATATAGATTATTGATGGGTCACATAAAGCTTAGTGTTGACTCTGTAACAGAGATATACAATATAGTTTGATATCAACACATTAACTATTCTTTGTTTAAGTGCAATGTTTGCAAATAAAATCATTGACCCTCGTCCCGCGTTGTGTGAACTCTTCCATGTAACACCTGTTGTAGGGATAGCCAGTGGCTGGTCAGACGATCGTTAGCATGTTGCTGCTAACATTGATGGTTGGCTTGGTCGGGTCATTTTGAACACATGTATCGTATTTATTTTAGCACGCAAAACAAAATATGATGTATAAATCACAAGTGACCCCCTGGATAAAGTACTTTTGATGATCTACAATTACTTTATAGAAGGCTTATAGTAAAGAATGTTCTGCATTTACATTCCGTTCAAACAGGCCTGTGCTCTTTTGTCCCTAACATAGGCTGTATATAGTATAGGTGAACAAATTATTTTTTAAGCCAGGCTTACTGTACTAAGTACATTTATCATAACAATGCCTTCTCCCTCCTCCACTGTTTTTAGGCCCGATCTCCATGATTTTTGTTTTCTAATCACAACCTTCTCAATGACTTTGGCAAGAGGCTTGATTTCCACCTCGTGCAGTACACACATTTACTTTAAAGCCGTTTAACTACAGCAGTCTGGTAGCCCCTTGAATAACCGAGCAGCCCTCTTTAAGATCGCTCTGCTTGCCTCTGGACGAAAAGAATGAGGCCAGAAAAGGTGCCTTAAAAATAGCCTGCCTCAACCAACCTGACCAGTACAGGTCTCAGTACAGGTCTCAGTTAACCAGGAAATGGACATGCCACCCACTCTCCAGGAGACGCTATACCTGCAGAGGTGTACAAGTCTGTGGGTCCTGTCCTAACCTAGAAACAGGTAGATATCTTCCAGTCCATGTGGGAACAGGGTGTCATACCCCTGGACTTCAAAGATGTGTCTATTGAACACCTTTTACGAGAGGAAAAGTAACTGTCGGTCCTGCGATAATCATCAATCCTTGCCAGAGTCCTCCTCAACCGCCTCATCAAGCAGGCTGTTGAACATCAAATGGCAGGAACGAATCTTGACACAAGAGGTCCTGTCCTGTGCCAACATGCATAGTATATACACTGTCTTGGAGAAAGCACAAGCAAGGTGGGCGGGACACTTTCTACGCATGGAGGACGAGCGTGTCCCGAAGGTCCTTCTTAATGGAGAACTGGCGGAAGGAATATGCCAAGTCGGACAACTCAAACTTTGCTTCAAAGACAGCCTCAAGATGACCCTAAAGAGCATGGACATTCCTGTTGAGACGTGGGAAACCCTCGCCTCAGACTGACCAACATGGCAATGCTGTGAAGCATCCGCTGAAAGCAAAAGGACAGTGTGGAAAGCTCGAGCAGCTAGCTCTTCCTCCCCGCCATTTACCAGCCTGAAGTGCGCAGTATGTGGCAGACAGTTCGGCGCCCAGATTGGACTTATATAGTTATAAGCCACCGTCGAAGACACTCTGCAAACCAATAGAAGATGAAGTCATGTTCATCATCGAGAAAGATGGACGAACATCATCATCATCATCAACCAAAGTCACAGAATATCTTTCTAATTACAACATCAAATGAAGAAAGTCGGTCACTTTCTCCCAATTTTCCTCAATGAAAAACCTACCATTATGCAGTGTTTCCCCTAGTATTACAATGGAATAATTCATAATTACACATAGAATGGCTTCTCAAATAAGCAGATGGCCCCTTTCTAAACTTTCTTATCATATCGCATGTAGATGACAACCAGCATGGGCAAAAAGTTTCCCCTAGATTTTCCCCAATTCAAACTTCGACTGTCAGCACTGTTGCATGAACAGGATGAATAGTTATTACATTTCATCATAATTGGGGTAATCGGACGATGCAATTTAGTTAGATATAGCGTGGGGTGGCAGAATAGATAAACAAGCGAAATTAGTGAAAAAAACAAAAAAAGATCAGTGGGAGCAATTGAGTAAACAAACAGGAGATGCTGCATTGTTATACACTAAAGAGGCCTCCTGCAGGAAGAGGTTTGCAATGTGAGGGACACTTATTTTTTAATTGAATGTTCAGAGTTTGTTTGGCAAAATTTTTAATGTATTGATTAATGGAGTTCAAGAACAGTCACAATCTGCAATCAGTCGGTGGAAATACATATTCAGTGAGCAAAACAGATGCAAAAACACATTTTAATTTTATGTGCGTACGCGTATACGGATGGCTAAACCAGAGCATTGTGCCATTGTGTTGAAAAGCAGAATTATATTGTGGGTGTCTGCAGTCTGTAATGCGTTTATCGTTTCAGGGAAAGTTGCAAGAAAGGAGGTAGAAATCAGAACTCTGGTATCCCAACACCAACAAAATCCAGTTGCAGTTCTAGGTGAGTTTTGCTGACAGAAATCTACTGTCATGGCTGGTTGTGAATACATTCAGCTAAAGTGAACACATGATGACCAGTTTATCTACCATACAAGTTATAGTGAGAGAGAGCACATTAACCCACATCCTGCGTGCTACGACATAAAGCCCGGTGTCTGGTCTGTGGCCTTACCCGTGGGGAATCTTATCTGGGTCGCACTGACCCTTGCCGATGTACGATGACCACACTACCGCAGTCCACGTGGTTCGGTTTGTATGTGATTGGTATGAAAACATTTGTTGCTATGCCTTATCACACTTGATAATGAATGAAACAGCAAAACCTTAGTCTGGGTAGCTTTATGGGTAGCGCTCAGGGTGAGCGTTAACATGTCCTTGTCACAATTCCTTTGATTTAAAAGAGATACAGTGAGCAATAAGACAGTGGTTACGTCTCAAAGAGGACAGTGACCCAACATGTGAAAATACGGCTAGCGCGCTGTGCGGTCAGCTTGACCTTGCCGTATTGGTACGCCCATGCAGAGTGAATCCCTGGAAAGTCGATGCCGTAAAGCGACGCCTTTCGCAGGGTGAGGGTTAAAATGTTGATGATGAATAACAAAAGTCAATGCACTTTTCTGTTGTCAAGAAGGCTATCACCGAGATATTTTCCTTATACCATCAAGAATAAAGTTTGATATCACATCTTTTTAGCCTTGTCTTTCGTGTCTGTCACATACATGATACAGTGGAACCTGGTTGTTACAGTTTTGATATGTCCAAGGTCTGGCTATTCCAGTAAAAAGGACAAATAAAGCAAGGCTGTGGCCCTTGTTCTTCTTTTTGCTTGGTCACACCCCACATGTCACATACTTCAATGTAATATCAAATTGACAGCAGACCTGGACCTTCATATTGATATTGATTTGTTTCCTTTTGCTGACGGCAACCTTTTTTCGATCAAATTAGGAGATGAGATCAGAGTCAGATGCAAAAGATAGAAACAGTTGTTTCATGTACTGTACCATTCAATGAATGTGAACATAATGACTTCATGATAGTGATAGTAGTGTAGATGTGATCAGTAAGCCCAGTGTAAACAAAGAACATGCTGTGGAGATTTGTGACCATCAGTTACGTCCTGCTATTATTGCACATTGCTAGTAGTGACAAGTCATTGCACTTATGTCTGAAGAAGCTACATGTTAGTAACTTTCTGGGCTGGCTTCACAGTTTGCCGCACTGACAGCTGAGTCATCGTTTTCAAGTGACTGCGTGTAGTGTGCTGTCATAGCACATGGTCAGTAAGGAAAGAAAGCATGCTATAACAAATTCAGAGATGATCAAATGAGGCCAGAACTTGCATGGCAGCTGGGGGTGAATAGTGATGAAGCACACAATACATGAATAACACCCTTTATGGTTATACTGTGGCTGCCCCCACAATTTACCATACATTTTCAGAGTTGATTCTTTCTCTATTGTGTTTGTTTTGATTATCATGTGCCATTATATTATTCAAGTAATTAATTATATAGCTTATATAGCAAAAAAAAAAATTTACTATTCTCTGGCTGTTGCTGAGGTCTTGTTCTTACCAGTATTGCAATACGTGATGATCCATTGTAAACGAAACTGTCAAGTATATTTTGTAATTTTGTGTTTTGTTGATGATTATCTCTCATGGCATTAGTATACAGTAGACAACGGTTAAACCGAAATCGGGGGGACCATGGGTTTGTTTTCGGTTTAGACAGAGTTTCGGTTTAGCGATAGGAGGCTTGAAAAATGCCAGTTTCAAGAGAGGCAACCCAAATCACTATCATAGAGGACAAATAATATAAGCGCACAGGCTAAACAGATTCAACGCGTCCTCGCATGCTGTGTTTTTGACTTAGAATGAGGACGGGTGATTGCTCAAGCTTATGCACACTCGAAGCATTGATATGCGGGCGAATGCGGACTAACTCTCAAAACAGGGAGGCATGCGTGTGAACGGACAGTACAGAACCGCCATCCCGCCGACCTTCTTACTGTACACAGTGCCATGAAATGCGTTGTCCGCGATAACTAGTGTTGTCTCTCTGATGTCACACATTTTACATGAAAGGTCGCTCGCGATGAGCCAAACGTAACGTCTCCTGCTGTCTGATTTGAAACCCGTGAGGTTTAAGGCCTGCCTTTTCTCCCCCTATCCCTGTAGTGCTTCGGCTCCCATGTAGGCCTATTCTAAAGGACAGGGCGAAGCATGCTCTGCTTTTATTTCTTGAGGGGAGGGGGGGGGAAGGGTGTAGTGGGGTGACACAGTGACTTGGCTCAATCTATGGCAAATCACAGTGGTCTGGCCACCGAATCCAGCAATTTTCTTTTCGGTTTAACCATAGGGTTATTTCGATTTAGCGCTAGTTTGTTAACAAAGATAAAGAGGGAACAAATCGGGGATTCTTATTTTCCTTCGGTTTAGCGCTAGTTTTGGTTTAGCCATTTTCGGTTTAACCGTTCTTCACTGTATATTCCTAGGTTTTCACCTGCTAATTATCAGTTTTATGATTTAGGAACTCCAGCAAAAATTCATCCTCCTGCACCTCATCCTTCAGAACACCATCCTCTTTGTCAGACTTCAGTTCACCAAGTATTACCAATAGGGTGAGAATTTTAATTTTGGTTAACAAGTGTGGCCTTTGTGGTTTATAATTATGCAGTATTTATCCATCTCATTTACTTTATTAGCCAGCCGTCATTGAAACATATAAATCGGGTTTCTCATATTTTCCCCCCAACCATTGTCTTGCTGCCTGGAAATAATACTGATCCTGGTCCAGAATGCAAACTTTACAACAGAATGGATTATTTTGGTTATTTCATGCTAACTTGTATTAAACATTTGTCTGTGTGGCATTGGTATCATGTCCCTAGACATAAGATAATGTCATGATGTGCCTTGATTTGCTGTACTCAAACTGGTGGAAATTTTTTTCAAATACACTGTACTGCTGGGCTGATCTTGGTCAAGCCAGAATGAGTGTTGTCACAGATTTCTGTGGGGGTGCTACAATTTTGTCAATATTATAAAAAATTTACAACTGTTAAGAAATACCAAAGTATTGTATCATTAACTCACTCAATGCCAGGGATTTGGCCGGTGGTCGTCACCCACAGCCAGCATTTTGAGGGTGTTTTTGAAAAATCACTGTGGCAAAACTATTATAAATAAAGCTTTGAAATTTTCTGTTATTGCTTGACATAATAACAAATGTAATACAACAAATAGCTTGTTGTTTCCTCTAACTTTTTTGTTGTTGTGAATGTTCACTTTTGACCCAAATTTTGATGACTGATAAAAGGGCAAGTGGCTAAAGATTACCCACCCAGAATCACCAGTTGGGCCTGGGAGCCTTCCTTGTCATCTACCCCTTGCCCTTACTTGCTTTTTTGGAAGGCTCAAAGTCTGAGTCGGAATAATTTGGGCTGTCTATCAAAAATAGTCAAAACATTGTCTTGTTTGTGAACATGACTAGATCCGCTGGCAGACGCCATTTTGCTGACTGAAGAGTGATCATGGAAAAAAATTCACCTAAAATTGACTTGCAGCGCTAGAGAGTTCAAATTACAACCTGGCCAAAGACAAATAACCAGAGAAACGAATTCCATTGCCATTGAAACCACTGGCATTCTTTGTATGGTAAAAAAAATTCCAAGGTTTGGAAAGCCAGGGATGCGACATTGGCGGTGAGCCGTTTCCAAATATAGGCGACATCGGTGGTCAGTGAGTTAAGAAGGAAAATAGAAAGGCATGAGTAACACTAGGAGTAGGAGAGTGAGAAAGAAGGCTGTAAACATGTGGTAAAGCTTTTTCGTAAACTTCCCAGTTGAAGAGTTTGTATCTAAGTGTGTATTTTCAGCATCCTACCCTTTGAATTACTCATTTGTTTCCTGGTATGTTCACATACAAAGAAGTCACCAAGATATAATTAAAGTGTGATGTATATGTGTCATTATGACAGGCTGGCCTTTTGGCACTGAATGAATGACATACTGTCCAATTTACCTTTCTTGACATTGCTTTTGTCGACATTCTGGGTAACTCATCACAAATTTTAAGTCCCACCCTGTTCCTTCTTTCATGCAACTAAATAGTTCCCCACAATTTGAGGTGTTTTTCCATTCTTTTCTCTTGTGTTGACCTATTTGTCCCTGACCAGAGCACAAGTGCACTAGATTTACTATTGTGTTGCCGAAAATGCCTGCCCTCCTCCCCGCACATTGGACTTCTTTATTTCTTTTTGCAGTTTTGGTGGGGGTGGGTTGACTCTAAAGAGGATGACCTTTAGCATAGATAATGCAACTGTGGAGTGTGATACCTAAGCGCACGGTGGTAGTACTGACATGACAGATATGTATTTACTTTTTCGCGACGCTTTCGTGCACTGTTAGTACTAGGCTTGAACCTACATCTCTAAGTTACTTGCTATATAAGTGTGTCAGCATCATCACTTTTTCTGAAGAAACGGCCATGTCGGGGGTTAAAACGCGGGGTTAAAAAGAAACTGAAACACTGGGAATTTGATGTAAAATGCTACACCTAACAATGTAACTGGAGGAATATGCAATGGCATACTGCCCATTAGAAGAAACAAGAAACAGAAGTATGTTATTTATTGGATGCTATTGCCATAATAGTGGTGACGTCTGATCTCTCCTGCTTATTTTGTTCCCGTCCACCACAAATATATTGTTTCATTGTTGATTGGCGCAAGTGTGACGGACCCACTGACGTTGAGATATTAGGGTTGCACTGTACTACATGAATCAGCTTTCACTATGGGGTTAACAATTTGTTAAAAAAAAATCCTAGGCATTTTCAGATTTGCATTTAAAGCAATGAATGGGCAGTGACCCTCTATCACTGACATGTCTGAAACTCACAGAACAATCAAACTAGGCAGATGATTTCTTGGATTAATTAGGTCTGGGTTTGATGAATTCTCTCGTTGGGGGCTGTGATTTATTAGTTTATCCTTTCAACTATTCGATTTTAAAAGTATTAATCGTTTAATTCTTTTTTTGTCATGAAATGATTATTTTATAATTATAATGACCGTTTCTGTTTTGATAATTAATTATGTCTGAAGTATGTCAAGATTAAAGCACCTAAACAAAATATAGGAAAATCTTCAATCAAATGTAATTCAAATCTCCTAAAATCCTAAATCCCTCTCTTTTCAAAATTTTATTTGTCCACTTTCATTGTTCTTAAGTAAGAAGGTTCTAGTGAGTCAGATAAGCACCCCGGGACAACTTTATATAATTTCAAATCAATAGTTCATGTTCAGGCAGTCATGTCCCACTGGAAAGTTTATATAATATACATGGGAATAGGCATTTCTGTTTTTCATCTTAGGAGACACTTGAATATGAAATTCAAAGACTTTTTCAAAGAAAGGGGAAGGTATCAAATTTCATGTTGTCAGATTTTCATTTTAAATCTTTATTTTGATATATTGTCTTGTTTTTACAACAGTTAGATCTTTAATTCTTTGCTTATTTTCGGATTTTTGAGCTGCTTCAGCTTTTTCACTGGTTTTGATAATTTTATTTGCCATTAATGATAATTAAGTCTTGCCATTGGCCAAATTTAATTTATTTGGTGGAAGGTATTTTGGTTCTGCTGTTGTTTTTTTTTCTATTGCACTGCTTCCGACCTGAGAATAACTGTATAGGCCCATCAAAGATCAGCACTGGCCTACCCTTGTAAAGCTATGCCACAGCTAACTCAGCCATACATACATGTAGTATCCACTTCTATCCTTTGTATGCTTTGGCATATTTTACAGGGTAGTGCAAATGATGCAGATGCCTTTCGGGTAAGTGCTCATTCTCTGTAGCTTTAACTCTCTTCCATAGATGTTGCCAGTGTAACAGTATGAGACAAATTTATTTTGCATGCTTTTTCATTTTTCACTGAATAAGTAGACATGTCTCGTGCAAAATTTCTGTGTTCTTTAGAGCTTGTTATTCCAATTGAAGCCATACCAGACACTGTGTAGTTAATTAACTATCTCTTGCAAAACAACCAGTTTACTTGGAAGCAAAAATTATTTCTCTGACCTCATAATGAATGTGCTAAAGTTTGCTAAAGTTAAAAGTTTTTAAAATTAATAGTGCAGCTTTATTTGTCAATATTCTCAATGGACAAGAACACAGGAGTCAGTTTTATCGGTATAGATACTGCTTCTATTTCTCATTCATTATATTTTTTTTTTCTCCAGCCTGAGAAAATGGAATAACCGAGTAGACATATTCCTGCCTAGTCCATTAATTTCCAATACATTGAAGTAACTGGGTTTCTCTCGATACTGTTTGGCATGTGCTGTGGATTTACTTTAGTCAGACTGTCACCCTATACATGGATTTCTTTGTTGTGATTTGAACTTCCATCCAGTGAAAATACAGATGTTTTCATTCTCTTGGTGAAGAGCTGATAATTGCACACTGTGATTTTTTAAAATGCAATATCGTCATGGTCATTTCACAATTGTGTAAATAATTTTTTTGGTCTTTTGAGATTTTGAGCATTTCGCTCACCTTAATCAGACAGTCTGAGTCATGTTGCACCTTTGAACAGTTTGGACTTATGAGTTTTTAAAGGAAAACCCACATCCACCTAAATTCACCATTTATTTAAGGTTGTTAGGGGAGGGTAGTCTAAAAACAAAGCCAGATAGAGAGAATGCTGAGTTGTGTTCACTGTTCAGCTAGAGCTTTCTATGTAAAATACTGTGCTCCTCTAGCAACAGCTATCGCTACATTTGAAGTAAACAGTTTTCTTTGATTTTCAAAAAGCACCAAAACATGACTCAGGTACTTGTGTTAAGATGGTGACGATATGCATGTAAAATTTTAATCACGTTGTAAACATTAACAAGCCACATAATTCAGCATGACCAAAACTAAAATGATATGGCTATGCAGCATACCACTTTTTCTTATTGTCACATTTTGACTGTTCTCCATCAAGCCTTGCTGTGACCCCATATTTTCTTTTTTTTTTTTCTTTTTTTTTTAAAAAATAATATTGTGGCAAAATAATATGACATATTGACACATGTACAAGTTCATTATATAAAGGTCCTAAATTACTCTCTCTACTGCAAAAAGCGTAAATGCCATGGTGCATTCAAAGTAAGAACTGTTACACTTTTATAAATAAACTATATAAATATATAAATAGACTATGTATTTTTTCATATTGGTCTTTCTTTTTTTTTAAAATACATGTATTACAATAAAGACAATGAGTGAATACAGTAACAAAGATATTTTTGATTCTCATGAAAATCTTATGATTGCACTCAAAAACTCTTACAGCCAAGGCAGGCTTTGGTCAAGAACACACCAGATGTAGAGCCAAGGAGGCAGTCCTTGTGGTCACCAGTGAAGAAGAATCAAGTCTTGGCAGAAGACATGCCTTACTACTGCACTAAACGAATTAGAGGAATCCAGAAGAGTACCTCATAAAGTCTGACATGATGTGACTTTGGCTTTTCTCATGAATTTATATGCAGAACAATTCTTATGATTTGCAAAATACCTGATATCAGTGTTCTGTGTTCCTAAAGTCCTGTGACTGACAATGCAGTGTCAGAGAGTAGTTTTCCTCTGCAGTCAACAGTGACTGTGATTGATGTGTTAATATTTTTCAAGCAAGGAACTTCAGATTGTTTCATCATAGAAGAATTCAGTATGTTTTTAAAAACATTGTATGCATTTGGAAATGTGTTAGTTCTGTTGCATTTTATTTGTTGGAATCTTATCATCACTTGCCAGTAATGATGATTGAAAAACACCAGTCACAGCTGATATGTTTAATTATTACAGTCAACTATGCTTGAGTTGATGTCGCGGGGGGATAAAAAAAAGATCAACACATCCGTCGCCGACCCGATGTCAAGGGATGTAACCAGTATTAACTGTACATTAAAGGGGGAAGGGGGGGGGGGGGGTGTCGGTGAAGCGCATTCAAACTGAAAGCAATGGTTGGTCAGTGCACTACAGTTTCTAATTTTGGTTTGCCACTCATAAAATCATAAACTAGACGGCAGGGTGCAATACATGAATTTGGGATACCCTCTAGTCTAACGTCTGTGCTTATTAAAACCTCCAGCCGACGCTACTGGTCAAGCCCGCTGACCGGATCAGTGACCTCACTCACGGGGAGAAACTTATCTGGGTCGCACTGACCCTTGCCGACTTACACACTACCGCTGTGCATGTGGTTTTTATGTGATCGGTAAAACATTCGCTGCTGTGCCTTATTACAGTTAATAATGAATTAACCAACGAAACATTTGTCTGTAAGTCTCTAACCAATGATCTGACTTAGATTCTGACACTGACAGCTGTAATTTTCTTCAGAACGAAGCATGATACCCCTGAGCGCTAAACAATGGTTTATCCAGATTAGCACTATTGATTAACCAACGTGGGCATTTGGGGCAGAGGTCATTGCAGAGCTTGTTTCTGGTTGGTTCTTAGAAACAGACAACTCTAGATGATAGTCAGCTTAGGAGAAAATGAGACGATAATAATGCAAAATTATGTGTTGAACAACATTCGCATGCCGATGCTACGCCTTTTAATAGTATCGGGAGAGCCCTTGAAATTGAAAGCTTAGTCTTTGTGATTCCCACCAGTGGTTCACTGGCATGGGCTGCCAGTCAAAACACCCTCACGCCGCTGGCTTGACCACAGGCCTATAAACCTGCTCTGCCCTTGGGACTAGCCAATCAGCGTTCCATTGCTTTGGGTCTTGGGTGGTGGTACATGTATTTTTGAAGTATGCGTGGGAGAAGGACTGAGAGGGATGGGCATTGTCCATGATACCGTGTGTAGTCGTGTGCACCCACATTGACTCACTACCTGCGTGACTGAGAACAAAGAGAGACCTTACAGCCTATCAGCGCGCTGTAGTGTACGCATTATTGCGTCGCCAACGGGTTGAGTGTCGGTGACGGATAGTTGAGGTGTCGACTCAGTTTCATTGGTCGGACAATCGAGATCAACTCATCCGTTTGGGGTTCAACAGTTGGAATAAGAGATGGGACAGGAAATCAGAGTCAACACAGACATCGCGACGTTTGAGTTGAAGTCAACACAACTGTTTTATTTTAATATAAAATGTGATGCAACGGTGCCGGTTCCACCAAAAAAGATCAACTCAAGAGAAGTTCAACTCATGCGAGTTCAACTCAAGTGAAGTCCACTGTATTGATGGAACGAGTCCAGCCAGCACCGGTAAAAGTGAATTGTGTTAAAAGTTTAAAAAAGTTCTTTCTTCATTATTTTTTTTTATACCAATGCAATGATTTCTGCAGCATGTCATGTACAACTGCATGTTTTATTACGAAATATTTGTCATAGAAAACACCCTGGATGTAAATTTGTTCAAGTTGCATTCCTCAGTGGATTGTCATGCTTCACAGGAGGAAGTTTAAGAAAAAGATGTACATGGTGACTTTTTCCCAGTAACTCGGTGGGCTGGGCGTGGTCATTGGGTTTACCCTGGCTAGGCCGTGTGGGAGCAGAGGCTGCCAGTTAATGGGTTTTGGTCATGCTCCACTGAACATGGGATATTTATTTTGCCCTGAGATTGAAATTTTCCATAATTTGGTACAATTTCACACACACATATCTACATAACCTATTGAAGTAGAAAAGCATTTAAGGTGTCCAAAGAAAATTCAATTATACAACCGTCCACTACACTTATTTTGAGCCACACCAGATTGATAAATATGACTGTTTTGTTTATTCGATGAGACACACATAAATTTACTTAAAATACAGCATTTTACGCAAATAATACATTATAAAGCATACTTTGCAGATTTTCACATCACAATATTTAAGGTCAAATTAAACTTCAGCCTTTCCTCTATTTCTCTGCAAAATCTCTGTGTTCTGTCATATGTCTGAATTAAATGAGACATTTTTATTGAAGGACTACAATGTAAACTCTCCATGTCATTACTGGTGTACACTTTATGGGATATTAAGATGTACTAATCATGATACCTTCCAGTCATATGCCCACTCTTCATTCATTCATAACTGCATCGTATGGTGTTACATTATCAAAATACAGGCTCCAACAGTCGAGAATGTCGCAAAACGTACAAAAATTAAACAGTAATGCACGTATATATCATAAGTGAAAGAATAATTCCCCATCTTAGCCTACCTACAAAAAGCGGCACTGACCATAAGAAGAACATTTACTGTTATGCAAGGGCTCATTATACAATGGAAAAAAAATTCAGGCATTGAATATGGACATTCTGAATCTGGGTCAACATAATGCAAGGAACTGATTGAGCAGTTATGTACCAATGAACACCCAATTTAAAAATAAAAAAAAGTGGGTTTGCACGGCCACATGAAGTATTTACCTACCATTGTGAAAATAATGTACATCAAAAGAGTCCAGTTTAAGTCATGTGAATAATTCTGAACATAGAGTTTAAACAAAGCTAAAAAATTAATGAGTGGCCCAGTTGAGAATATGTGAATATCTGCTGGCAATTGGCATCACATAAAAGAACTGAATCTATAGTGCAAAAGGCATGAATTAGAAAAATACATGTTTCCCTCCTCCTTGCCCAGCTAAGTCAGAACAGATGTCGGCTAAATGCCGCTTCATGATTGTATGTAACCTGCGCTGACTGTGAACCATATTCCTTGTTTGATGTTCTAATATGTTTATTGTTTGATGAAGCTGTTCCCCACTTGTTCGCTGTGAAAACCAAGACCTATTCTGTAAAATCTCATCCAGGGAAGACTTCAAGTATGTGAAATTTTGGATAAATAAATCTTACACATTTTCAGGTTTCGAAAATATGCACAGTATTTTTTAATAACTTTCGGTTGTGCTGATTATACTCGAACATGGGATGGCTATACGAAATTAACGAATCAACCTCAGAATATAACGCATTAAGAATATTGAAAGTGCTTGTGCTTGCAACTGATGAGGCTTTATCAATAATACCATTTTGACTGGTCACCTGAACAGTTTTGCTAACCGTCAGTGCCGTCAGAGCCTCATTAACATTCCGTCTAAAGTATTTTTTGCAGTGGTTGCCCACAAATGATCTGCCATGATATGCCTGGACTTCGATTCGATGTTTTTTCAGTGTTTCTTCAAGACTGGCACAAACGGGTCCCTGTTGTGTGGGATAATTTTTGGTCACATTCTGAATTTCCTCTTCAATGCTGTTAACAGTGCTTTGCAAACTTGCTTTTCTGACACGGTTTTCTTCTGTATTGTCTAAAAGTGTCATTTCAGCTTCTGTCTGTTCCTAAGATCCCCAAACTTTTTCATGTAATCCCCAAAATTACTTTCTGGAATTTCGTCCATTTCAGCAAGCTCTTCAGCTATACCTTGATCTATGCTGTCACAGTATGGCCTCTAATAATGTGTGATGCTTTTTAACAATACCTAAATGTAAAAGAATGTGTGCACAAGGTGGGGCCACATTTTCCAGTTCACAGGGTATCATTGTTGGACGGATAACATTTATGGAACCTAGATGCATGTTTCTTTTCCCCCTGACCCTGTGCTGTGATATTTTTGAGGTCAATGTGGAGTGTCTCAAGGTTTCTTGGTTCTGACTTTTGCTGTATCTCGTTTTGGATTTGTGACACCAAATGCAAGGATGGGATCCCGCAGCCCCTGGTATTTCATAGACAGTTGTCAGAAAGCTGTAGTCTCCAAAGATAAATAATTTTATGCTTTTACCTTGCCAAATCATGTCTTTAAATTTCTGATGTCTTCATCAAATTCCTGAAAAACTAGGGCCAGATTTTTAGCAGAAGCCATTCCAATTAGTATTGTGCTGAGTTTTGAATTTGGGTTCTGCAGATTCAATTTCAATATTTGTCAACACAAATTGAAAGATCGCTTCCCATGATCGCCTCCCAGTTTAATCCATATTTCAGACTCAGGGATCCAACCCTCATGTCATGTAAGTAAATTTTGTTTTTGATAGCCGTTCAAGTTCAACAGTTATAATGAGTTTTTTTAGGTTCTTTATGTATATCATTGGCATTTCTGTTTCATATGCCTGGCTGTGAACTGAAATGATTTGTTTGTGATTGTTATGAGATTGAGAGGCATTGATAAATGAACTGTTCATTTTGAATTAATTCTCTAGGGAAGTGGATACCTAATGGTTTGAGTAATTTTTTCTGTAGATGTAGTGGTCTTGATTGTACAAAAAGCAGATGGATAAACTTGTGGCAAACAATTGAAAGGCTTAAAAGTAAAATGCGACTAGGATTCAGTTTGTCAATAATAGGTACTGCAGTGCACTAGCTACCTGTGCTCAGTCATGCACGAAATGAAGGGAGCAACAGTGGTCCTCCCAACCAGCTATTGGACCATAAATCTGTCACGCCCACCGCCCACCAAGGTATGACCATTGAAGAAGGAAAATGTCACTGTGTAATAAAAAAAATTTGCTAGTTAGTTATTTACCCTTGTTTAAGTGTGTATAATATTTGCATTATTAGCCACAGAATGCTTTTTGATGAAATACATCCATCAAAAAAAAAAACACAATTGCATACACAAGTGCAACAAATGTCAAAGTTATGTGAGGAGATGAAATTCTGAAATTTGATGAAGTATGTAATTTTGTTGAAATCTAAGTACCTTCAGTGGGCTCATGGAGCTGTACTGCCACATCCCATTTAAGGTTTGAAATGTTTGTATTACATGTATATGGCCTTTAGCGTCTTTACAGACGGTCTTAGCAGCTAGAATATTCACTTTCACTTTGACTGACAGCTTCTCTCGTGGCTTATTCTACCAATGTTTGACCCGAGAGTGCGATGGCAGTGATTGCAGGTCAGTCTTTTGGGTTCACTTTGGCGAGTGTTTTCATTCCGCCTCTGTCGTTTTGTCAGGTATGTTTCTTTTGCCTTGAAGTCTATTGCGAGCGTGCCACTGCGCAATTTTTGTCTCCATCTGCTTCGATCACTTGCAAGGTTCTCCCATTCATTGGGGTCGATGTTGAATGCTTTCATCGTGACCTTGCAAGTGTCTTTGAATCGCAGATGTGGCCTACCTCTGGGTCGGTTGCCAGTAGCAAGTTCCCCGTAGAGAATTTGTCTGGGGATGCGATCATTTTCCATACGGTGGAGATGTCCAAGCCACCGCAGTCTTTTTTTGCCTAGGAGAGCCTGAGTTGATGGAATGTTGGCTCGGCTCAGAACTTCGATATTTGAGATCCTGTCTTGCCACTTGATCTTGAGAATTTTGCGTAGGCAGCGCAGGTGGAAGGAGTTGAGGGATCTTTCATGTTTGGAGTAGGTGGTCCATGTCTCTGAGCCATACAGCAGGGTGCTTAGGACGCAAGTTTGGTACACGAGTACCTTTGTTTTGATGGTCAGCTTGCTATTGTTCCACACCCTTTTTGAGAGTTTGCCAAAAGCTGTGGCCGCCTTTCCTATTCTGGCATTTATTTCAGTTGTTATGTCTGTGCTACCACTGATGGTTGAGCCTAGGTAGCAGAATTTTCCCACTTGCTCCAGAGGAGAGCCATTCAGCATGATTGGGTTGGAGTTTCTCAAGCCTTGTGTCAAAACTACAGTTTTTGAGACACTGATCTTTAGCATGAATTTGTCACAGGCTTTGGCAAGGCTATTGATGAGAGCCTGGAGCGTGGTTTCATCGTGGGCCACGATTGCAGCATCATCTGCGAAGAGGAGCTCTTGTAACATAATATGCTCTGTACGAGATTTTGCTTTTAGTCTGGCAACATTAAAAATGGAGCCGTCCACTCTGGTGTTAATAAGTACTCCACCTGAACATTGACCAAAGGCATTCTTGAGTAGGGCTGCAAAATATATACCAAATAAGGTAGGAGCAAGAACACATCCCTGCTTCACACCGCTGTTTACAGCAAATGAATTGGATGTGCAGCCCTCAAAGTTGACACATGCCCTCATGTCAGTGTGGAAGGATGCAATAAGTTTTAGCAATGTTGGTGGACAGCCTATGGATTTAAGGACTGCATACAGGCCAGATCGGCTTACGGTGTCGAAAACCTTTGTTAGGTCCACAAAGCATGTTATAAGCGGCCTGTTTTGTTCTTTACATTTTTCTTGGATTTGCCGAAGTGCAAATATCATGTCAATAGTTGATCGTTTGCTTCGAAAGCCACATTGTGTTTCTGGTAAGACTTTTTCCGCCAGTTTTTGAAGGCGGCAGAGGATGACGCGAGCAAAAGCCTTTCCAGTAATGCTGAGGAGGGATATGCCTCGATAGTTGTTGCAGTCGCCTTTGTCTCCTTTGTTCTTGTAAAGTGTGACAATTTTGGCGTCTCTCATATCATGTGGTATCACGCCTTCTTTCCAACACTGCAGTAACAGATTATACAGGTGTGGTAATAGTGGGCCTTTTAGGTCTTTTAATACCTCTGCAGGAATGTTGTCACTTCCTGTGGCTTTCTTTTCCAGCAGACAGGTGGTCGATTGCATTGGAAAGCTCGACTAAGGAAGGTTCAGCGTCAAGTTCGGCCATTATTGGCAGTTTTTGGAGGTGTTCCTCAAAATCTGGTGGAATATTTTTCTCAGTTGAATGCAACAGAGAGTAATGCTCTACCCACCTATTCAGTTGTTCATTTTTATCTGTGATGGGTTCACCATTTACAGACTTAAGTGGGGCGCTTTTGGTGATGATTGGCCCAAGAGCTACTTTCATCTGACTAAAGGCGGTTTTCATATCTCCCTTTTCATTTGCCTCTTGTATGCTGTTACACAAGTCTGTCCAGTATTTGTTGGCGCAACGTCTTACCTCCAGCTAAAGTTTAGCTTTTGCATTTTTCAAACAAGTTTTTGTACTCTGATTGCAATTTTTGTTATACTCATTGAAAGCAGATTTCTTTTGCTCAATGAGAGGTAGGAGAATTTCGCTGTTCTGGGCTACCCAGTCGTTGTTTGAAACTTTATGCTGTCCAAAAGACTTGATGGCACAGTCATGAATTTTTGAACTGAGAGTGTTCCATGTTTCATCTACCGAGTCACATTGGGTGACATTATCCATGCTTTCAGCAAATAACTTTTCAAATGACTTTCTATTTGATTCATCTCTGATTGCTGTTACATTGATCTTAGGGATTGAAGGGGCTTTTGATCTGTATATTTTCTTGGCCGAAATTTTGATTTTGCTGACTACCAGTGCATGGTCGGTGTCACAGTCAGCACTGTGGAGGGAACGAGTTATTTTTATACAGCCCAAACTCTTCCTCCTTGAGAGAATAAGATCTAATTGATGCCAATGGCCAGACCTGGGATGGCGCCATGATGTTCTTTGGCATCTCTTAAGGTCAAAGTACGTGTTTGTAACACATAATGAGTTTACGGAGCATAGCTCCAGAAGGCGCTGCCCGTTTTCGTTGATGTTGCCAATGCCGAAGTGCCCAATGCACTTTGGCCATGCGGAGTGATCTGCTCCCACTCGAGCGTTAAAGTCACCCAGAATTAGCAGGCCTTCGGTGAGAGGGATGTTGTGGAGAGTCCTCTGCAATGCCTCGTAGAAAATGTCTTTGGTTTCGTCAGAGGAGGTAAGTGTTGGGGCATAGACACAGATAATGTTGGTAAAACCAGACCGGGTGTTCAGTCTGAGTGTCATGATGCGTTCTGACACTCCAATTGGAGTTGCGATCGAATTGATAAGGGAGTTTTTTACGGCGAAGCCCACGCCGTGGATTCTCGGCTGTTCGCTGCTAAGGCCCTGCCAGAAGAAGGTGTAGTTTTCTTCTTTGACTGACCCGGAGTCGGGAAGTCGAGTTTCTTGAAGGGCAGCGATGTCGATGTTTAGTAGCTGAAGTTCTCGATCAATAATTTGGGATTTCCTGATGGAGTCAATATTAGTGAGATCTTGCTGTTGCAAGCCTGGGCGCATTGTTCTGACGTTCCAGGTACCAAGTTTTAGTATTTTTCTGTTTTTGCCAGGTGCACACTTTACGTCAGCTTTTTGACTTTTGGTCTAGCTCCAACCACCTTATGAAGCAGGCTGACGTGGCGGAACAACACCCAACTGCCTGGGGGCTGCCCAGGTTACGGCGGGCGGTAGTTGATCAATGCAGCTGAAAAGCCGCTCCCACCGACAGAGGGGACCCCTGGCGCTCATCCGTACGCCAAATGGATTGAGCTTATCACCGGTAACTGCCACCTCCCGTGTTGTGCCCATCCGTAACGGATGGCTGGAGTGTCCTCTCCAAATCGGAAATGGGTGGGCTTATAGAGGAGAGACAGACGCCTTCCAAGCCCGAGCAAACGCCTCCTCGTTTTGCTGCCTTGCCTGGGCTATTTTTAAGAGATGGTGCTTTGCCCAGAGGCACCACCCCTCTCTCTGCCATTCTAGTTAAACCCAAGGGAGAGACCAGGTCAATACATTTGGAACTAGTCCGGCTGCAGGAGATGCTGGAAGCCAGTTTGATGCAGTTCTCCCTGACAACCACCTTCGGGTCTCCACTCCTGATTTTCTGTCTGGGTTTACTCCCATAGCCTTTGCTATCATAGCAACACACAAGGCAGTGTGGTATTTGTATTCAGGGTTACCTTCCCCTAGTCTTCCTCTCTCCCGAGATGACCCACAAGACAGTGGGGGTGACAGTAGCAGGCTGTATTGTGTACTGTCATACAATAGCAGAAAACTCTGGCCTGACATGAATGTATTACATGTACATGTTATTTATATGTATGCCATTGTGCCAGTGTGCTTGTCGTGCTTGGCAATCAGTGTGGCATTGTTGTGTTCACATAACAGTTGTTGCTGCTGTCACAATGCAACACGTAGTTATTTTCTGATGTTCATTTTATATGGGAGAATGTTGACAAAGGCAGTTTTTTTTCCCTTTTAAATGTCCTTTTTGCTATAGAGATTTCTGAAACCTGTTTTTGCTTCTTGTGATAAGCTTGAAAAGTGACCCAGAGGATGTTTTCACTCTTTCGAAGTTTGTATGGATTATGTAAAATACCTTTTTTTTTTTTGCATTTGTTATATTATATAGGCAAAGACGATTTTGTCAGAACTAGTTTGAAGGGTTCAAGGTTGATATACATTATGACTACTGCTGATATCAGATGTACATGTGTATATGATTAAGTTTATTTGTCGTCATGAATAGGTGAATTTTAGATTTTAAATTCTCTGCTGCACCGGATCTAGATGAAATAAGTGTGCTTTGGATATTGAGAATCTTGAGTGCTTTTTGACAAACAAAAAATATACACTTTGTGTTGTTATTTGCATATACATGTTTAATGTTCTCTTTCAGAGTTTCATTTGATAGGAGATAAATAAAATATCTGGTAGGACCTTCATTTAGTGGTCCTGGAGGCGCAGATACATAGGCCTACATGTAAATTTAGAGACTCCTTATTTTGTACTGGAATTTGGGAATAGTAATCTTGCAGCTTGATATTAAATTGTCCTGCTTTGTTCAGTCAGGGTAATGTGCTTGTACATATTTGGTGTAGACAGTTAGTGTGCGAGGAGATGTCATTGTTCTCAGTCGTCTTTCACATTCATTTAATTTGCGTCGTTGTGGTTGTACCACATTCTTAATTTTATGAGAACCACTTATTTTCCTTGTTTTTTATTGGGTATTCATAGGGATGTTAAAATGTTCAAGATCTGGCTAGGCTGCAGAGCAATCTGATCCAGTTTGTGTCTGATACCTAGTATTTTGTATTTATATAGTTAGTCAGGCCAGTAGTCATAGGCCCTTTTTCTTAATGCACTGAATCTGATCATGTGAAGCATTCATTCATAACTCTGAAATGTTGGCTTGAGAGTTCTGAGTTCAGAATGTTTGTTTTCTCAAGACATGAAAGTTTTGCAATTGATGCTTTGCAGTATTTGAGGATATCAGACTTCAGGACCATTAAAAGCATCCCTCACCCATATAATGATAAGTAATATTACATAGCTGCCAACCAGTATATAAAATACGTAGTTAGTTAATAGTAGTACGTCTTCAAGGTTCCAGTACGTAAATATGTTTTAATGGTGGAAAGTACGTATTTGAAGAATTTCCCCATTTAGACAAGAAAGACACAAAGGAGAAAAAACAAAAACGTTACTTTTGTATCTACCGCTAAAAGCCCTGGCTCTAGCGATTCAGTGAGCGCAACCGTAGACACAGCTCTACCCTACCGTATCCTGCCGTACGGCGTATGCCCGAACTCAGCATAACTTTTGTTTCCCCACCATGGCCCTACTCAACCAAGCAACCATGTTGCATAATAAGTTTTCACGGCATACACCTTCGCTTGTGTCTGCACTCTTCAGCCTTTCATAAGAGCTCGAGTATGTAAGCATGTACACATAGGTCATGCGAATTGTATTGTAAACGATGACGGTCAGTGAGTAAGAACAGTGGACACATTTTTGTGAAGTGGCTTCATTTTATTTCGCTATTGTGTTGTGGTTTTTTTTTTTTGTTGACAATTTTACATTGGGCCCATTCCATGTGATGTGTGTCACCCGTGAACTGGGGGGCTGAAGACCAGTTTTTCACCTTGCTAGCTTTCTAAACTAATCATTAAATGAGATCCATCCATTAAACCTTTCTGACAATAAAAAATATGGTTACTTCACAAAATTTTGCCTTTGATTTAAAAACTTATAGGTAAGATCTAAGTCAAAATGGTGCCTAATTGCCCGCACAGAGAGGCCACCGAATATGTTTCGGCGTATCGGTGACATAACTCACTCTGTGCCGATCTTTCTGAGGGTAGAACATAAAGGACATATTTTCAGTGCGTGTAGGCTGTCCCGCTGAACTAGATCTAGATTTGACAGGTTGGGCTTTGAGTGTCGTGTTGAGAAGATGATGGTGAAAAAGTCTGTATTGGCAGTCAGTGTGCTGAGGAATACGTGGTGAGGATTTTCCCTTCTTTGCCTTTGTATTAAACCTTCCTATTTCGTTGATTATAAATCTTTATAGTTCAGTATGAATGTATATATACACTCATGCACATAAGAAACTATACAAATTTCAAATATTCTGTGCTTGCTTATAATCATGCAAAATCAGTTCAGTAATACATCAATTTAAAAGAACAGAATCTAGGCTAAATTTTAACTACTTTTTGAATTAAAAACAAAAAACGATATTTTCACAAAAACGAGTAATTACAACAGAGTGAAAAATCTGACTTGGCAAATTTTCAAACAGTCATTTCATGTAACTTTACACTTACTTGTGCGCATGAAGTGTCATTAGTGCTCAAAGTATGTGTATGTTTAAATTGATATGTGAAAGCTTTTCCAATTCCGAGTCAGATGATACCACAATCAGATATTTCTAAAGCGGGAATTGTGAGGAAACGGTTAAAATGTAAACTCTCTTGGATGTTATTTGGCAACAAAAGAAACAGATGTTGCGATGCTTGATGCATCATAATCAATCATTAAATTGCTTCGGGTTTTCCCTGAAGTGTTCAGTTCATTAATTGTGCTTTTTGGTTCCAAAGTTCCATCTGCTTCCTGTTTTGTGTCCATTGTCTGCTGTTTTGTCCCAATCACTTAATGTTCATTTGTGAGGAGCCACTGTATAACTGTTTATCCAATATGCCAAAACTAAGCATTGAAGAGAGGGGAAGATTGATAGGTCATTTGGAAGCTGGTTGTTCAGTGGCGCAAGTTGCTGAAATCTTTCAACTTTCACGTAACTCGCAAGGCAGTTTATGATTTGCTCCATAAGTACAATGCATTCCACTCTATAAAAGATCAACCTAGGACTGGTCGTCCGCATATTACAACACATGACGAAGACCGAGAAATTGTTTTTCGACATGAGAACAATCCTTTTCGGACTGTTGTATCAACATCGTTAGAGCTGGGAACCTGCAGCAGAGAGACTGTCAGGCGAAGGTTGAATCAAGCCGGTTTGCGAGCTCGGAGGCCTGCAGTGCGTCCGCTGCTGACACCGCTGCACAGACTCAATCGTATGAACTGGGCACGTCAACACGTGCGATGGAACATTGAACAGTGGTCAGAGGTACTGTTTACTGATGAATCGAAATTTGAAATTGATGCTTGTGATAGGCGGTTACTTTGTTACAGAAGAAATGGCCAACGACACGACGAAGACAAAATAGTACAAGTTCAAAACCCTGGGTATGGCTCTGTGACTGTGTGGGGCGGCATACTTGGTGGCACGAAAACCCAGCTTGTAAGAGTCAATGGCAGACTCAACGCCGAACAATACATAGAACTTCTTAGGAACCATGCATTGCCCTTCATCAATGACAATAATGTGGCCTTCATGATGCAAGATAACGCACCTGTTCATAAGGCCCGTGTCACACAACAATTTTTAGAAGAACAGGGAGTATTGATGATTGACTGGCCATCAGTAAGTCCAGATATGAATCCCATCGAACATGTCTGGAGTTACATGAAGAGACAGCTCAAAAAGCACAATTTGGCAGCAAATCCTGACGATTTATTCGATATTCTGGTTCAGATCTGGACTGAGCTGGATGAAAACTTCATCCGTTTGCTAACACAATCTATGCGGAAAAGAGTACGCTGTCTTCACGATGTAGACGGTGGCCATACAAAATATTAAACATTTTGCCAAGTCATATTTTTCACTTTGTTGCAATTTCCGGTTTTTGTGAAAAAATTGGTTTTTATTTTTGATCCAAAATATGCTCAAAGTGTAGCCAAGACTCTGTTCTTTAATTTGATGTATTGTTGAATTGGTTTTAAATGATTGCAAGCAAGTACAAAATATTTGAAATTTGTATAGTTTCTTATGTGCATGAGTGTATATATGTGAATATGGAACAGTCATTATACACACACCCGCACAACACAGAGAGCACACTTCTCGGTATCACGTAGGCCCGTGCACAGTTAATTAGAAATCTATGGCTGTCAGTGAGTAGGAATCAAAATTTCATTCCTATAAAATAAGTTGCCACCGGTCCCGCAGATCGGCGCAGAGAGTAGGCCGTGTCTCTGTGTGGTTGTAGAAATTGTATTTGTATTTGTATCTATTACTTTAATCCCGTTTGGGAAATTTGCCTTTGTGTCATTGCACCCAGTTACAACCGGAGCAGGCATGTCGTCGCCACAGTGCAGCGCCGGTTGGTGTTTTCTTTTTTTTTTGTTGGGGGGTGGGGGAGTGCTAGGGATGAATTTTATTTTAATTTTGCCCGGGCAGCCGCCTGTTCGGCCTGCTCTTTTCGATTTCCAACTGCCAGGGTATTTTTAATGTGCACACGGGCCCTCCTAATTTTTTGGTCCTTATCCGAGAAGACTATGTACTCGATCCTACCCCCCCCCCCCCCCCCAATAGGATCAGGGACACGAAAATAATTGAGAAAAATCCCAAACTTCCAACATGCCTGCAGCGGCCGGGTTTTGAACCCGGGACCCTTGGCATGAGAGGCAAGCACCTTGCCTCTAGACCACCTTGTCCCCAATGATTCTTATAGCTTATGCCGCATAGTGGTTTGGTGACAAAAATCGGCCGCCTTTATGAACATTAGTCGCATTTTACTTTTAAGCCTTTCAATTGTTTGCCACAAGTTTATCCATCTGCTTTTTGTACAATCAAGACCACTACATCTACAGAAAAAATTAACTTGATGTGACGTGTGTTACATTCACTAAAAGTGGTTTTTCATTTTCAGTAACATTCTATGGAATTCTGTGAAAGTAGACTAAGAATTTCACCCAAATTTTTAAATAACTAGATGAGCTACCGGGCATTGCCCAGGATAAACAATCATGTAAATCCCCCCCCCCCCCCCCCCCCCCCCAGTATAATAAAAGTAATAAACTGCAGTCTTGCTTCAAACTCATGCGCACCACAACATTACGCACCAAACTGAACGCTTGATACGGTTACGGTACTATACGAAACAAACATGCAAAAATACAGATGTTACATAGCAATAAACATTGTTATATGTTAAAAATACAGGCTTGAAGTAAACAACTTTTAATTATAGCCATCATCTTCCTTATCTCAATTGCCACCTTCCTGCCAAATTTAAGGTCTGAAGAGTGTAAAGTTTGGTCAGTTAGTCATGCCAAAGGTTGCAAGTTACTGAAATATATAATAGATACTTATGACTGCTGTGAATGTAGCAAATTCTGTATTTCATAATTCTTACATTTTTTGATGATATAGGCAACATTTTTTCATGACGCGTGTTACATCTTCAAAGTGAGAATTTCAATTTTTAAGTTCCAATGTAAATTTTGTTCCTCAAGGCCAAAAAATGTGCTTCTGATGAAGAATACTTCTTCAGATCAATGCAAAATTAATGTCAGAGACAGGAGATTTTTTTTTTATATTGAAAGGTTTAAAAACTACATGTAGTCACACAAATCAATTTTGGATTCACAGTTTATGTGATAGTGATGGCTTGGCTGGGAGTTGTTAGAAATGTGAATGTGAGAAATATAGGAAAGGGAAGAAACTGGCAGACAATTTTAAGATTGAGAACCAGGATATCTTTTGGAAAGTATGGGACAAGAACGAGGCTGGTAGGCTTAGAGTTGAAGTGAAAAGTGGGTATGAAGGGGCGCTGTTGGAAAGGGTTATTGAGGAAATTCCACATTTCCAAGAGCTTGTTCAGGTGAAAAGGGTACAGACAGAGGCCTTTACTTTAGTCAAGACAAAATGGACCCACAAACCTCTGCACTTCTGTGTGATTTTGCTATGGTGTAGCTATGAATGTCAGGCTGAAGTATATAGAGTGCTTTATGGGGTAGAGGAACACAGCGTTCATTGCTGCATTCGGTCTTGGTAAAGAGGCATCACGTGACGTATGTTACATTGTTCAAGTGCCTTGTTGAGGAATACGATTAAGTTTTAGATTTAAACGTGAATGTCGAACACTTTGCGGTAATAAATTACGTTTGTTTTGTAAATGGTTATGATCTATCTCAAATATTTATTGCTAGGCAAAAACTTTATGGTATAAAATGTGACGTGTGTTACACAGTATCAATGAAGACTTTTGGATTCTTACTAGTCAAAACCTAAGTCAGTAATAGAGTTTTCTTGTTATTTTTACTCTGTTAAAATGTCAACGCAATATAAATTAAAAAGGAACAAAACCTTGATCACATCGGTTACTTGTAACTAGAAATGAAACTGCAAATTAACTTGAATACATTTGCTTCTAAGTATGAAATATTGTTCTTAGAAAACATGCGGTAAAATTATGAAATCCAGTTTGTTTTCTTCCCCAGATGACATTTTCTTGTCAATAAACCATTTTAGATGTTAAACCAAGGATTTTGATTTGATATTTCAAATTCCATATTTTCTCATACTGGTTGACCTTTCATGGAATGGACCATAGCATGTAATCATCTTTGGCGGCGGTAACTACTGGGACAGTGGTAGATCTACGAGGAACATCCCAAAAAAAGAGTTTCCCTCCTTTATAATAAAACTCACGAACCAAATGAACAAGAACAACAAAACTTGGCATGGCATACCTTCGTTTTATGGCCCACTCAACGTAGCAACCATCATTGCCTATGCACTTTTGCATTCTCCTTAACCAGCCATCAAATGCGGTGACGTAAGACACTTTGTCCAGCTGTCTGATGGCCTTTTTTGTCGCAAAAATGATGTCTTCTTCTGACTCAAATCTTTGGCCCCGAAGGCGCTCCTTCATTTTTGCAAAGAGCCAAAAAGTCACACGGGGCCAGATCTGGAGAATAGCGTGGATGCTCCAATATTTCCCACTTATATTGGTCCAGCAGCATGGTGACCATCCTGGCAGTGTGCACTGGCGTGTTATCATGATGAAAAATGACACCAGATTGCAGGAGTCCAGGTCGCTTTTTTCTGATGGCTGGCCTCAATTTATTTTGCAGAACCATTTTGTAATTAATACATGTACTTGGCATTGACTGTGGTGCCTGCAAAATGACCCCGGATGTGTCGAAGAAGAACATGTGCATGACCTTCAGAGATCCTTGCTTTCAACGTGCTTTCTCTGGGCGAGGTTCATCACTGTTTCTCCACTCAGCAGATTGCCTTCTTGTCTCTGGATCCCACGAAAAAACCCACCCCACAGGGACAATTCGATCTAAAAACCTGTTGTGTTGTCTTTGAAATCTGAGAATGAGTTGTCTCTAGAATCGGACCCTGCAATTTTTTTGGTCTGGCGTCAACAGATGTGGAACCTATTTTGAATACATTTTTCTTTTATCAAGTTTTCCCGTAAGAACCCTGTGAATTGAAGACTTTGAAATGGACACTTCAGTAGCAATCTCTTACATGATTTTCGCCTGTCTTCATCAGCTAAAGATTCCTCAACAGCAGAGATTCCTGCATCTCCAAAAGCTGTGAGAGGCCGCCCAGGCCGGCTATCATCCTCCTTGTCTATACGCCCTTCTGAAATGGCTCTCATCCATTTCCTCGTTGTTTGAATAGAAGGAGCATGGTCTCCAAGAGCAGTCAAAAGATCTCTGTGTATTTCAGGGACTGACTTACCTAGAAGAATTGAAAATGTTATGATCACCCGAATGTCATATCTCGAGAATGATTCCTTCATTTCCTGGGCATTCATTTTGCCGGCCATTGTTGTCTAACGGGCATCAGGAAAAGGAACAGCATTTCAGAACTGTTTAACACTGGTGCACAAAAATTTACAGAGAATTCCATAAAAAATCAGTGTACAAGCATGCCAAGTTTCACTGGCCTATCACAAGCCGTTTTGATTTTATAAGGTGTGGAAACTTATATTTGGGATGTACCTCATAGATCTAAGTTGCCGGTCTTTTAGAATCTTTGACTAAATGTAATTATTTTGGCGGTCATGGATAAACTGGGCCGAGGATAAGGTGTACATGTTTAATATGATGTAAGGAATCGAAATCTTGAGCCGGTGAGCTGGTAAACAAAAGAACTAGAACTAGTAAAACTAGATTTGTAAGAACAATAATATATGGGCATGGCTTCTGCAGTTTAATCAGAAGTCTTCACTATCCAACTCATGAGTCATTAAGGGATGGGTAGATATTTCCTGCAAAATATTTAGAAAAATTTCCTTTTATATTGTCATCAAACTTGTCCAATAAATGCACTGTGAATCATGAGTAGCATTGTCGCAACTTGCAATTTCACCAGTTTCACAGTCACATCTAGGCAAGTCTGACATTGTTCAATAATGCAAGAGCAAGTTAGTATGACTATGAGAGAGTTATACTGGTTCTGAGGGCTGTCCTATAATCAGTTTTCTTCAGAACTAGAAACAGTGGTGAAAATGATGTTAACATTCGAAGCAGAGTGTTTATTTTCTGCTTCTTAAAATCTTATACATTACATTATATTATATCTAGAGAGAATAATACATTGTATTCCATAATGTGACAAAGTAAGGAAATGATGATTATTCCCGGGGGATGGGGGTTGACATCAGGAATTTGTTTCTGGGTTTTTGAAGGTTGGCAGCTATGTAATAATGAATAAATGGTATAATGTGGACATGTGTGGTGTAATATTTGATGAAGAAAAAGAAAAAAAAAATTATTTCCATTGAGATATTATATTGGTATATTATATTTAATTATTCTGGGTTGTCAAGTACATATATTTGGAATAATTGCCAGAATTTATGTGTTTAATTGGTAATAATGGTAGACTTAATTGAGTTCAACATTTGCCAGCCGAAACATGTATTTTTTCTGTAGTCAGTTACTCATAATCATATCCTTTATTAAAAAATTATGCTCATACAGTCCGTGCGCATAACTTGGTGATGTAAACTGTTAAATGACAGTGACATTTTCCTCCTGTGATTTTTGCTATCATTCTCAAATTTATGTGGAATTAAATGTTAATTATATGCAGAATATGATATTGATTTTTTTGCATTATTTTTAAGTGGCAGTAACTATATGTACGTGTATTACAGTATTAGTTTTGCAGTCTTATCTGCTACTGGTACACTGTGGGTGAGTTAGTTAGTATGTCTACTTGGTAAGATCTTTGTTCACTGTCCTTTTCTTGGCAGTGACTAATCGGCAAAGATTACAAGCAGCTTTATGAATATTTATTCGTGAATGAACTACAACTTCCCCTGAACTGAACCTCAGAAATTACCTCAGGTGGGATTATCAAGTAGTGTACACTGTAATGTAGTCAATATAGGTGAGCAGAAGATCGGAGGGAGGCAGAGCACTAAGATAACAGTTTTAAGAGAAAATAAGTACAGTGGAGCCCGCATAATTCGAAGTTGCCGGGAAATGGATTATACTTCGATTTACGAAAGTTCGGTTTACCTTTGGGCAGAGAAATAACCATTATTTTGCAGTCTGCCCCATACCATACGTGTAATTATATCCCTTCGTCTTGCCACACACACAAAACGCAAAGGAACCTGTATGAGTCATGAGATCTTTCGATTATTTTTTTCTTTAGAAGTGACCCTACCGTAGCGGTAAAACAAAAAAAAGCAACATTGAATGGCCTAGACCTGGCACTACTGGCAGTTGCTGGTCAGCAAACTGTCTTTATCTTGGCCGCATGTATTGTGTGTGACGTCATCAATCGATAAAGACATTCTCCCGTGTACGATGTTCAAATGCGAGACTGTAGGCCTACTGCGTTATCCCACCTTGCTATCAGTGGCGTGGAATTATTATTACGCAGCGTAACAATGCCGTACTCGTCCCCCCTCCTCATCGAGTATAGTGTGGTGAATGTGTAAACACTGCAGCCACGTAATTGCAGTACTGAGGTGCTAAGGACCCCGTGAAAGTGAGGTCTTTGTTCCTCCAGGACTTTACCATAACGTTTTACTTTTGAATACAGTCATGATTGTGATGCTTAGCGAGCATTACACAAGTGTGTACAGTGGAACTTCGTTAGCACAATCATGGCTTAACACGATCTCCCGTTTAACACACCCTCTTCACGAAGTCCCGTTTCAACCCTCCTTTAAACATGCTAAATTATTTTCGATAACCCGCTCGGGTTTGCGTGGTCAACCCGCATAGCATGCTCGGTTCATTTGGACAGTGTTGTCAGTCGTCTGTGCTAGCCACATGCTATGAATAGTATTGAAAAGCCCGCGATCTCGCCATGTGCAAGCCTAGTGTTACTGTGTCTGTTAAGCCCATCCTTCTCGTACCCCAGCGCTCACACTATCACCTAGGCCTCGCATGGGCTGTAAGCCTAGTGTTAGCCCATCCTTCTCTTCCCCTCCCGTACCCCAGTGCGCACATGTGGGCCTGCCTCTCGTTCCCCGTCTCCAACTGCGACGCGCAACGTCAGGCCTACTCACTATACTACAATACAATACAATACACCATGACCGCTGACCAGTTCTTCTCTATCACCAAGCATCGTTCGTTATCACCCTGTCTTATTTCACTGCGCACGGCGACTCGCTTGCCAAGTTTAAAAAAAAAAAAAAAACATTTCAAACTTTAAATTCTTATGGAAGGCAAGAAAAAACAAGCTTGTTTCAAGCTTGATTTCAAACTGAAGCTCATCAGTGAAGTTGAAAGGGCCGCGCGAACAGTAGGGAGAAACGGCGAACGTGTTGCACGCGTGGACGAATGCGCTCTGCCCTCACCCCCCCCCTTTTTTTTGTGTGAAAACAAACGCAATACGCATTGAATCGTTTTCGCGAAAAGCGGAGTAGTGGCGGTGGGCACCGGCAAAGATGTCAAACTGCTCACTCGGTCAGTGATCGTCGATTAAAAATGTTGCGCTATGCTAAGCTGGGCTTAGCTGATACGAGTGTCGCCAATTTAGTAGTAGTAGTAGTACTAGTAGGAAAGCGAAGGGTGGACGGACTCAGGTGTCCGTGGGAAGCGCTAGGGGCGGTGCGAAAACCTTATTGGTTTATAAGATTAATCAGTAGAACTCTTAAGAAGTACAGTATGTTTAACACATTTATCCTTTAGTAAACTTACAATAAATGTATGTTTTTTTTGTTTTTTTTTAATAACAAATGTATTCTAAGCCTTTTTCCGAAAATCTACATGAGATTGTACAAGAAAAATGGTTGACCCCTGATAACACACTCAACCTGATAACACAACCTTTCGAGTTGGGTCCCAAGGGTGGGTGTGTTATCAGGGTTCCACTGTATTAGAATGGCTCTATGTGAGCAAGGTGGGCACACCACACGGCTCAACTGTGTGTAATTTATGTTCTCCGCCGTGTCTTGGCGGTAGATCTACCTGTTGTGGTCACGTCAGCAATCGATTAATTCACTGGCCATAAATTAAAAATGCGGGCACCGTCTTGCGTACTGTATTGTTGGCTGATATCAATCATTGGTCATTGGGGCATAATCACGCTGCGTGCAGGGACCCCGACCCGTACCCCTGCCACCCTCCGCCGCATATTTCTCGCTTGGTCGGGACAGACACGCAAGAGGAAGGCTCTGCAGCCTACCCATTGCATCATTTTCGGCACCTCTACCCTCCCCCTCGATGGCTGGGAAGCGTGGAGTTGTTGAACAGGCCTGTGTCAGCGTGTTTGTGGAAACTGGTTTTCACGGCTACGGGGCTGGAAATCAGAAGTTACATTAACTTACATTGAGTTGATTGAGGATGAGAGCCCTCGATCAACTCTATTTATCAGAATTGGGGCAGTTCGAACTCGAAATAGCAGTAAATTTTTAATAGAGATAAAGAAGGAAAAAAACCTCATTTCAAAATCACCTCTATTTAACAGAAACTCGATTTACCAAAGTTCGGTTTACTTGGGCTCCACTGTACATGTATTAGGCGGACCAAGGTTGTAGTGCCTAGTTAGTGCTCAGGAAAGCAAAGCGGGATTGAAAGAAGGAAGAAAGAAAAATGATCAAGATGGGACTAGAACCCGCGACCTCTGCTACGGCACCCGTCGCCTTGCCAAGAAGAAAACAGATCGCTTAACTGTTCGGCCACTCCGTCTCTCAAAAAAGAGACGATCGTGGCCGAACTGTTTCATGGTGTCTTCAGCCTTTCATACAAAAGAGACGGAGTGGCCGAACGGTTAAGCGATCTGTTTTCTTCTTGGCAAGGCGACGGGTGCCGTAGCAGAGGTCGCGGGTTCTAGTCCCATCTTGATCATTTTTCTTTCATCCTTCTTTCAATCCCGCTTTGCTTTCCTGAGCACTAATTAGGCACTACAACCTTGGTCCGCCTAATACTTACATGTATTTTCTCTTAAAACTGTATTGTAGTGGGTGGCTGGTGGGTGTTTTTGGTGGGGCCTCTTTCTGCCCTATCATTCTGTTATATTCTGTCTGTCATCTTGCTTCCTCCAAGCACAATGTGGCCATTATCGTGTCGATGTGCTTCTCCAAATTCAAACTAAAATTGTAATAAATATCCCTATGAATTATCGTCTCTGGTGATATAGATAGGCTGCATGTTGCCATGTACTGCACGAAGCCTCATGTTAGTAGTTCAGTAAGATGTTTGAGTCATTTGAATTTTTCCACATTTAATGGACCCCGGGTAAATTAAAAATTGAATTCTTGCATTCTTTATGAAAACAATTTATTGAATGTTGTATATCAGCAAATATAAACAACACTATGGAGGCCTTGCGCTTCACATACAATTATGTGGACATTCATTCAGGGCAGCATAAATCAGTGTTAACTACCAATACAGCAGAATGCAACACAATAATTTTTAATATGATCGGTATGTACCCTTTTATTACTTTGATTCACTTGTACAAATCTAGACGAACTGCTTGAAATAAACAAATCACAAATTGATGATGCAGTACACAGTTAGCTCTGGTCCTCGGGCAAAATTCTACAATGTACAAATTGCAACCTTATGTTCAAAAGGATAGTGGAATCACTGAATCTACAAATCACACTCACAAGACTGGCTATGCGGCAATATAGCCTAGTCTATGTCATCACTTGTGCTTACCTCCACTTTCACTAGGTTGCAACAAACTACAGGTACATGTCTCCACTGGAAGAAAATGACTTACATAGAATTGTGGTGAGGACTGATGACAGTGCAGGATTTTCATTTTGCCCAATCAAAGTATGGAAATCTAGCCAAACTTTTGTACCACACACCAAAATGCTTTTGAGATGAGAAACGGAAAGAAATCATGATAAATGATGAATTAAATTAATGATGTCTGTTGGACTTCTCCAGTGGCACTCATCATAGTCTTTTCTGTTGCAGCTGAGTTCATATGGTAATTGTTGTTTTGAGATGATATTGATAAAGAAAAGTTTATAATATTCTATATATCCCCAACCATAATACATGTAAAGTCCTCACTGTTTGGCGTCAGAGTTTGAGAGTACTGATGCTTTATTTGAGTATTATCCACATTGTGTCAAGGGTTTACGTGTTAAGTCAAAACATTTTTACCTGTGCCTATGAACAAATATGATGTGAATATTTATCTTCTGTTGGCACTAAATACTGTAATATTCCAACAGAAGAAAACATGGATTGAAAGTTTGTTCGTGTAAAACAAATACATGTACATATACTTTTATAATTTCAGTAGATGGACATAATGGTACATGTGTAGAGTAAATGCAGAAATAGGCCATAATTTATGTGAGTATACACCTGATATCTTTGGGGTGAGGGGGAGGGTGTCATTGAAAAGCCAGAAGCACTTACATAATTATATTCAATTAAGGTAGGAAGAGAAAATGAGGGGAAATTACAAAATTGTCATTCTCTAAACTGTAGATGAGTTCCGTCCACATCCACAGACAGTGGTTAACTCAAATACATACAATGTACATGTATAAAGAAAATACACAATGTAGATTATACGTACATAGAGGATGGAATAATAACGAAGTCCAGTATGTCTGGTGGAACTGAGCAATCCTGGCTGGGAAGAGGTGTACATACATACTTATATTACAGGCAGATGAAGGATCTATAAAAACAGGCACAACAGTTGAATTCATACACTTCGTGATTTACATAAGATCTATGTCTATTGCAATGTCGCTCAAAGTGTGATTTTTCATAAACTTCCAGCAGTATTGTGTACATACTGGTATTGTAATTTGTATTATAGAAAACATTACTTATATTATATAAGTTATAGCACGCTTTGTGCGTTATGTGAGGATCTAGTGCCTGAAGCAATAAAAACAGTATATTGTATGTACTTTCACAAAGAAGATCAAAGTCAGTTAAAACCAGTTTTGCATCCTGTACATTTTTATTGACAGTTTTTGCTTTAACTCTTGAGAATGAATGATGAGTTAAGTGCACCTGACTGGTCTTTGAACTGCACAATGCACATAAGTTGGCACTAACGTTTTTCAGAACTAGTAAAAATATACATGTGCACGTAATTAATACTAATACTAATAGTCATGAATCTGACCCAATGGAAACATTAAATCTTATTCTGTATGGACTTTCAGCCAGGTTTGAACTGGATCAGTGACCAGCCCTTGTTGCTGATCTTGTGTAAATAACATTGTAGCCGAAGCTTTTCTTTTTCAGGTCTATATTCTTACAGCTATAAAAAAAATACTGGCAAGTTGGAAAAAAAAAAGGCAATTTATACTTTTGTAAAATCAAAGTTCATACATAAATTAAATAAGGTACAGGTGTACTTTTTGAGATGTGCGGCTAGAATTTATCGGTGGGTGGACATACAATGTACGTGATGTTAACTGTACCAGAGCCCAGTTCATGGGCTAACCAATCACATGGCAAGGGAAAATTCCAAACAGGCCATACCAGATAAAGATATGACATGAGCTAAATGCCAGTATCTCTTTACACCTCCAGCAAGTAATAATAGGACAGGTGATCGGCTTGGGCATTTTTTCACTAAACTCTAAGTTATTGACGTTATGTATTGTACAATCCCAATCCTAGGCCCAGAACAAGATGATACACACTGGGGAACGGACAGCTTCAGTGTCCAACTTCAGTAGTTGATAAATTTCTTACTGTTCATAGCAGCCACCAGTTTTCTGAAAGTTACATGTACTTGTTTTTTTAGCTTAAGTCTGGTGGTAGCGCTACCCAAAGGAAATATTATGTCAAGTGTCTGACACGACAATTTGTTTTACTCTAGAATGATTTTAATCATTTGACAACACTAGACTTGTTCGATAGTTGTTCAAAATTCAGACAGGCTACAACGAAACACTCATTTCAAATCCAAGAACTATGATTGTTGAAAAGATAGAGAGGATGATACATTTTTTCTCTCTCCAACATAGGTCACCTTTTATTACATGTACATGTATTTTATTACCGCACATTAGCATGATTATTTACACACGTAAATTGTAATAGGCACAAGCTTTCATTGTACATAAATAAAAAAAAAAAACATAACCAAAGCACACATACATGCGTAATTGCTTCACGTGGAGGAAGGGATCGCACGAATAATTAATTGTACATCTCTGACTAGAACCAAACGCCAAAATAGGGGATTATAAAAAGAAACAACAAAGAGCCAAGCCAAAGTTCAGACTCAGATCTCACCATTTAATACACTGTGGGCATGTATAAAATCAAACTATGGAGATGAGCAATTGATTGTACAATTTGATGTACATCATGTATGGAGTTTACATCCCAGAGTTACGGCTTCAACCAATTCAAATATACAATAAGTACAATAGGTGCACTCCATCTGCACCGTGGGACAGCGCTATCAATACAGGAAATAACCAACAAGGAAGGTGAATGGCAGCGTACTTGTGAGCAGAGGGCGTATGGGAGAACTGAAAACATTTTCTTTAAAGATGAAAATTCCAGCTTAATCCAGCTCTCAGTAGTCTCAGTCGAACAAAAATTCGTCTTTGATCCGTCTGCACAAGCAAAGAGCAAAGGTCATGCCCATCACCTGCAGAGGAATTTGGCATGGAAATATTGAAAACAAGACATCATCCCATGGACATCCCTTGTTTATTGAAGAATTATGCACTGCAAATTAGACTGAAAAATCTGATCAGCAAATGGTATGTGTGTTTCCAGGCTTTTCAAACAAACATTCTGTCTTCCATTTTCTCTATCTCAAATCATCGGACTTACCCAGACGTTCATGCAGCAAAAAACAAGAACAGAGTAAGATCTCTCCCTCACCCCAACCACTTGTCGTTTTAGAGCATGATCATGTTATCTGTCAAGAACAGATTTGATTCATAAATGTTTCCACTGAGTAAATTTTTGTGAGAGAGCAGTGAGTAATTTTTACAAACGTAATTATTGTGCGAGCCAGCATAACTTGGTCTCGTAAACAATTTGTTTTGAACAGTTTTTTTCCTAATAGATAGACAGAAGGTGTGGGGAAGGATAGACGGACAGCGTAGGTGTGCATGACTGAGCACTTTTTATATCTCGTGTTTTGAACTAGGTTTAGTAGAGAGGGAAGGGGTGAGTAGGAATTAAATGTTATTGAGACGTCTGTTGACGTACAGAAAATCCGTGATCCAGAGTAAAAGCTCGGGGTTTTGAACATGTTAAGAATTTATTGCTATAAAATTACATTTTATTGTCTTGAGTGATTCGACCTTTGATGTCGACCCAAGGTCGTTGCGTAGGGCTGTTACTTAAAATAACTCGGTTCGGCAGCTGAGCTAGAGGTTGTTGCACCAATCAAATGTATGAATCTGGACGGAAGGTCGAGACATAGCTTTAGTATTTAAACCCGTGCAGAGCTTAGATAGATGCCACATGTAGACAATCCATTTACGAGGTGGACGGCGATAGTCCTCAGCCAGATGAGAGACATAAGAGACGCAGTTGAGCAGTCCATATTGTGAGGAGCGCCATGAGTTAAAGCTCCAGAGCCTAAGCTACTTGGTTTGATATAAACCCACAGCGTTTACATCCAGCGCTCTCACTCCCAGTGAGGGCCTAATGGTGAGAGTTCATACTAATTTGTAATGATGAAAGTGAACCGTTCTACTTACTTTTGAAGACAGTTTCAGAGCTACCGCCAGACAACGCATGGTTGTACAAGCATTCTCCATGGCGTGTCTAGAGGAAATGTCCATATCATAACATGTCTCATTGAATTAATAGAATTTAAACTGTTATATCCGTCGCCACGTGCGCGGATTCTATTTGGCATATAACTCATATGACCTGCAAGTAGTTAGAGTGAATAAGTTAGTCTTTAGTTTCATTAGTAGATTCAGTTGCCTTTGAATTGATATTTATATTTATAATTATATTTGATACATTAATTCCTGTAATTAAACTGCCCTACAGTTCTGCTAAAAATCAAAGCAATTGATTTATTTAGTTTTTAGAGTGCAAGTATTTTTTTTGTGTGTTCGTCGATTGTGGGAGCGGGCCTCGAAAGAGTGTCAGTCGAATTATCCCCATCTAACCCACATCGCGACATTATCTTAACTTCTAAATGCCACAGTGGTGGCTAAAAATGAATGTGTGAACAATAAAGTGTCATTATTTGCTCAACCTTGAGCAGGGTTTAATGTTCAACCTTTGTAGTTTGAATTTTGGGGTTCTCGTTGTCTCGTATCCATCATAGCGAGCCGTGACTCATGAGTGGAACTCCGGGTTTTCGCAATTAATCCAACATGGAGCATAATTATATATATATATATTCGGTATCTTCTAACAGTCTAGCAAGACCTACATTTTGACACTTTTCCTCATACTGGGAGTACATTTGACCCTTTTCTTCATGCTGGACGGACAGAGAGAAAACAAAGTTCCCGGGCACGTGATAAGCCTAATCATGTTTTGTATGCGACCCAAAGTAGCCAGTGCATGCAGTTCAGAGCAGAACAAAGCTATATTTATACATGTACTTATACATGTTTTATCCTAGTCTGCAGTATCAGTGTAATCACAATGAAATCTCTACTCACAAAGTACAAAGATACATGTCCCATTTCTTTTAAAACTAGATAGGTGAAGCGACTCACATGGCCATTACTTCCTGGTCATGCTTAACACAGTACATGTATTAAGAAATCAAGGACATTGTACACATATGTTTCAGTTGTGTGGCACAGTACGCTACTTCAGAAACAATCAATTTGCTCACTGCAAGTAGATTTCAGCGATGTTGATACAGAGGTCATCATTGTAATTTGCATTTAAAGGGAGGGAAAATTTTATACACCATACCAATAGTCATGGAATAGTTTGCATAATTCGACACATACACAAACACACACACACACCTACACACACACACACACACATACACATTTCCCGCCCTGCTCCTGGCCTGCAGACTAAGATCTCTGTAATTTCTTGTGTTACCATTGGAGAGTACCGCAACTTTCTTCACTCAAGGTCTAAAATATTCTGTAACTTCCTTGTGTTCTAAGTTGGCATTCTGTTAGATAGTTCACGCATTCACTATTTTCTCCTCCTCCTTGCACAGCACTTACCATTAAAACTGATATACCGACAGCCAGACCCACGAAAATCCGAAGGTTCAAGGTGAGGAAAGTGATGACAGCAGTGTAACAACCCTGTCAGTGGGAGAAATGTCAATAAATTGAATACTGCTGCGGGAAAGTCCAGCATTCACATTTAATAAACATAACACGAAGCAAATAAAATTCTGCATTCAGTTAAATATGTTCACATTACATGTATTACTATTATTATTGTCATCATATACATGTACACTGATTTAGCATGGACGAATTATGTAACAAACTTTGCATTTCCGCTGCTATGGCCGACATTTCATTTTTGTGCAAGCACTTGGTATTTTTTTATAAACTGCACGCCCACTGTCTAGTCCCGAATGTCAGACGATGAAGGATATAACAAAGTTAACAAACAATAAGCAAACATGAAAGAACACAAAATACGAACATACACAAACATGACAGCTCCTCCACCACTCCCACCCCGCGGGGCCCGATACAAAATCAGCCAAACACACAGATGAAGACAGGAGAAGATGGCAGGAAGAAATCTCAACTTTCCGTCCCCCCGGAAGAACATATCGTCGGTGAGATTCAACACTCCTGTAACCCACACCAACATATTTTGTGGGTTACAGGAGTGTTGTTCTGCACCGACGATATAAGTTATAACGCTTTCTGTCTTTAATTAAGAGACCAAGGGAATTAATCATATTTCTCCTTGCCCTTGTTGCTCTTACTTAGTTTGAGGACAACAAGTACATGTACAAGGTATGGGTTGGGATATCCCTTACATCTGTAAAGAGAAGGTCATTTTCCTGGTGAATGCCAACTGGAGGTAAAACAGCAGGTATTATGTGCTCATAGCCTGGACCTCCGACACACTTGGTTCTGTTCTGACCAAACACATTGCTGCAACAGCTTTCCGGGACATACTCTTTGAAGTCTGTTGAGTAGAAGGACACATGTAGGCTTATAATATAACAGGCAGTGGATTATGGGCTGTGGTCATCGAACACCGATCATTCACGCAATACATAAATATTAGAGTTTTACATGCATAGGCCTGTACGAATCACACGAACAATATTATTTACATAAATACTGTACTCCTATAGTCATGACGCCAGTTCTAAACATAATCGCATTTTTATCGTTGATTTATTAGAATCTGAATCCGTACTTTTCAGATTTCTTTCAAAAACTGGTTTATTTTAGGTCTCCACTGGCGACTGAATGAAGATAAGGCCGGGCAAAGACTATACATGTGTAACGACATGTTTGTGCGGGTGAAACTCGAATACATAAAGCGAGAACGAAGGAATAATAATATAGTGTGATTCGTCTAGCGGTGGTTCTCAACATGGGTGATATCGCCTCAGAGGGGGCGATTCTGACTTCCGGGGGGGGGGGGGTGGGAATGGGAACAAAGGAAAGGGTGACAGGGGGCGAATACGATGAAGGGGGAGTGGGTTACTTGGAGGCCAATTTGGGGCAGCCACTGACTTTTCCAACAGCACGAGTAGATGGGTTTCATGAACAGAAAAGGCCTGATTTTAGTGCATTTCATAGCGAATACTTTCTGTTTTATAATGAATAGTCAACTCATTACGCCTGTTGTCATTAATACGGCTTGAAAAACTCAACATGATGATTTGCGTGTAGTCTGTCTTCTAGTGAAATGTATTTGACGGATTTCAGTAGGATTTCGGGAGGGATGGAGAAGGGGGGTGGAAAGAAAATTTGGAGCCTGAAGGGGCGATTGCTTGAAAAGATTGAGAACCATTGATGTAGATTGCCTGTTAAACCCCACAGAAAGCAATTGAACAATTCGTGAACTCAGTACTTGGTGAGAAAAAGTAAAAGATTGTGGTTACTCTCCGGTTTTGACACCTGCGGCTGTGAAGAAAACTTTGGAATAAACTTTGTTTGCAAAATAACAACAAGAACAACAACAACGTGTCAAAAACGTTTAAATTAAATTAAATCTTGGAATGAAATATTGTTGAAATTGCATGTAGGCTACTTCGACATTAAAAACAAGCAAACAAAAAAACAACAACAACAAAAAAAAACAACAAGGTTCAATAGAGGAAACAATTATTTCTTCAGTATCCTGAAACAGTTAAAATTAAATGACAAATCCTGTGAACAAGTTTCTATGTGTACATGTACACTGTGACATACACAATATGGGCCCAATCAGCTTCTGCTCTTGCGGGCCCTGCAAGTCACAATGGTGCAGACACAAGACACAATCCGTCCCTCTTACCTGTTTGAGGTTAAGTAGGCACGGTCGTTAAGGTACTTTACTTCAAGCCTTATACTCGGAGCATCATCAATTACAATATCAGAAATAAAATTTAAAAGTTCCGTATAAAATTGCTTTACCTGCAAAGCTCTCAAAATATTATACTTTGTGTAGATTTAGACGGAATTTTGTAAAAATGTAAAAACATAAAAACATCTTTAAATCATGTCGTAGATTTCGCCCCCCCCCCCCCACTCTCACCTTCTTCGCCGGGTCACTCCCAATGTCAGAGACAGGGGAAAAAAAATCCGATGAGACTTCATGTGATGAGGTAAAACAGCAGACATAAAACGATGACGATTGTTTCATTTTTCTCAAATATCAGAAATGCACGATCACGCGCACCATTACCTCTACACCAGGATGTGGTGCCAATCAACGGCAGACACACAGCATATTTTACAGCTTTATACACTGTAGCCCTCGTGCAAACCAGAATTGTCATTTCCTCTCTTTTCTTGCCCGCCAGCAGTATTAGGTGCTTGGTTCTGTGGTCTATTTTCTCGACCAACCCTAATTTAATGGCTAGTCGTTTCTCCCATCGCACGTGCAAGGAATACAGTTGTTGACTAAAAACAGCTGACTGACAGGGGTCAACGATTCTCTCTACAGCACTCAGTCAGCAGGCATCTTTTTTTTATAAAAAAAAACTGGCAGTATTAATTCTAGAATAGTAGTGCTACAGGCATCAAGTGGAACGATAATACAGGCAATCCGAAATCGGAGCACCCACTGTAATCATCACAAGAATCATCGGTGCTGCAAACATTGGTAATACATGTAATATCATCACCACAGCACAAGATCCAACAACCATTGGCAGCAACATACCGCTATCAACATTTTCCACCAACAGCAGCAGCAGTCACCATACCACATCCACCACTACCACCTCTATCATCAGCATCACGAGCGAGGAAAATCAGTGGTGAGTACTTACAGTCTGTTTGATTCCTGAACCAGGCCGAGTGTTCCCTGTAGTAAGCCCAGGATGACGTGGAGTTGATACCTCCTGATACACCGCAACATTCAAACTGGCGAGGACAGGTAGAAAGGTATGTACATATATATGACCAAAGTGATCACACAACCCCCCCCCCCCCCCCAATCCATTTACCCGTCTACTGAACTAAACATACAGATGTATTTTATTTTTATATACATGTACTTCTTTAATCCCATATGAGAAATTTGCCTTAGCATCATTGCAATCCAGCTACATGTATTACAAGAGCAGTCACGCTGTCGCCACAGTACATGTACATGTATGGATGTAACTATCGTCTCGCTCAGTGGCGTAGCATCGGCTGCCAGTGCCCGGGGCAAGGCAAGTATGTGTGGGCCATTAGCACTCCCCCTTCCAGTATTAAACCCCTTAACCCCCTCCCCCCACCCAAATCCCAAGCATTGTATTTTATGAAAACAGTGATGTATTGAAGTAAAATGCTAATAATAGTATACTCACATTTATTCAAAAGGCGAGCGACTTTTTAAATTAACCATAACTACTTTATTATTTTTTTCTTTTGAAATTTTGCCCCCTCCCTCCCCATAAGAATTTTGCGCCTGGGGCAATTGCCCAAGAGAGAGAAAGAAGAAAGAAAGAGTGAGAGAGAGAGAGAGAGAGAGAGAAAGAGAGAGAGAGAGAGTATTTCATGAACGTGTTATTGTGTGAATTTGGAAGAAACTAGAAAATGAAAAAAAAAAAAAAAGATGCCGTGTTTGTCGTCTACAATATTGTCGTGCTAACATCATTAACAATTAGCGTATTGCGGGTAGTCTAGCTAGTCAAACATATAATTTTGTGGAATAATCTACGTACATGATTATCAACTCCCTCTGTATCTTCACTGCCGGTGTAGCAGGCCAGATTATACCCCCGCTAGACTATACCCGGGTTAAACTGGCCTGGCCCAGAATTTACCCAGGGATATATTCTGGGCTAGGCCAGTTTATACCCCGAGGTATATTTTGGGCTAGGCCAAACTATAACCCCCCCCCCCCCCAGACGAGAATATACCCCCTACTTAAAAAAAAAAAACGCAAGTCAAGACCACAGTTTATTTCCACTTTAGTTTAAATTGTTCATTATCACTGTCATCAGGTATCATATTGAAGCATACATTCTCGACTCCTGTAAATTATGATACATTTAAGAGGAAATAAACATGCACTAAAAAGCATTGATATAGGTAGAATGCGCATATCCGCCATCTTGGCTGTCCAGACCCACGCTTCACCATGGCGATGGTGGCATTGATTTTGATTCGTTAGCTGATTTGCACTGTGAGCACTTAAGGCATTCCGAACCAATCGGAGACGAGCCGAAAATAGTTAGCTGCAGTAAACAATGGCACGTGTGTTCATGCGCATGGGAGACGTTCGGTCAATTCTTTCACTTCTCTTCCCTTGTTTACACGGATGGTAGGGAATCTGACCAGCTTGGATCCAACCTTTCCACCCCTGTCATAATAATCAGCTACAATGCAACCAGCAGTCATTTTAACCGCTTAGACACATCCCGAAGTTACACTCATCAGGTGATCCACCGGCCATCTTGTTTGGCGGAAGAACCAAACCAAAACACTTTGTGACGTCATGCACATTCTACCTATACAAAAGGATTGAAAATCCATTGAAATTGATATGATTAGATTTTAACACTAAGTTTACTTGTGTCCATTGGTATTTGTATTGTTGTTTGTTTGTTTTTTATAATTAGTTGTCCATGAGTTAAACATGTATTTTTTTATTTAGCACCACTGACATATACTTAGTGGCAAGGTATGAAATAATTATAAGACTCATAAATGTAAAGTCATCTGAATTTTATTTTAATTTTTGAAAATCAGAAATGTGCTTGATATGTCAGAACGATTAGATCTACATACAAAGTTATAATAATAATAATAATAATAATGTATAGCATTTATATAGCGCATATCCATTTAAAATGCTCTATGCGCTTTACAGAAACAACATGTCAACCACAGAGCAGAATGGAGCTGCCTGCGAAGCGCTCAAGACTCTGCACTGCTTCTTTCTCTCTCCCTGTCTCGCTCACTCTCTCTCTCTATCTCAGAGCAAATTGTAACGCAGCCTGTTAGGCGCAGTTCACAACTCACAACAGTTCACAACTCACAGCAGTTCACAACACACAACTCAAATAATATTTAACATTTTTAATAATGAATAATAATAAATTTTGTTGTTGCTGGTTGGGGAGGGGGGGTGATATGGATAAATTTTAATCTATTAATTTCAATTTTCAATTTTGCCCGGGCAGCGGCCTTTCGGCCTGCTCTTTACGATTTCCAACTGCCAAGGTATCTTTAACGTGCGCAACGTGCACACGGGCCCTCCGAATTTTTTCGTCCTTATCCGAGAAGACTAGGTACTCGATCCTACCCCCCAATAGGTCCAGGGACTTGAAAATATGAGAAAAATCCAATTTCCAACATGCCTGCACTGGCCGGGTTTTGAACCCGGGACCCTTGGCATGAGAGGCGAGCACCTTGCCTCTAGACCACCTTGCAGAGAGAAAAGGCCGGGAAAGAAAACACAGAGAAAACAACAACAGCAACAACATTTTAATAACCCAACTGACCGATAGTGTAATTCCACCATCCAGCAGAAATTAAATACTTCACATAAAATTTAATACAATATAAAATTTGTTCACATGATAAACTTAACTTGTCCAGATCCACTTGAAACGTTACAGACTGCTAACTAGTAATATACAATAATAACAATAAGAACACCAAATCATCTAATTTACTTTTGAAAATTAAGAGAAATATCAATATCAGAATCATAATCATCATCTTGGAATGCTATAAAGATAAGAGGGAATATAAAAGTGACCTACACATCATTCTAGAATCTATAAGCAGCAATGTGTGTGTACCAACTACATGTAAAAAATGTGTTAAATCTTTTCAACCGTTCAAGTAGAACTGGACAGAAAGCTTTAGTAAAGTGCATTGTAGAACGTAGACCTAATTGCAGTATGTTGTGGCAAAAATTCGATGGATCATGTTGCGTTACATTTCTTGTTAGTAAATTCTTTGATAGCTCATATGTAGAAAGGTATACATTTCATGTAGCTCATGGTTTAAGGCACTGGATTAGTTTGCAGGTCATTTGAAGGGTATGTGTTGTAGTGAATAAAGGCATGTCACTTGAAGGTGAAATAAATTTTTAAAAACTTACTGTTGTGTCCTTGAATATTTTGCCTGAATATGGGAGTATAATCTGGACTGGTGGAATGTAGTTCGGCCTAGCCCAAAGTATACCCCGGGTATAAACTGGCCTAGCCCAGAATATACCTGGGGTACAAAATAGACTAAGCCACTTTAACCCCAGTGTAACAGGCCAGATTAGGCTATACCCCTGCCAGACTACACCAGGGGTTAAAGGAGCTTAGCCTATTTTATGTCCCCAGGTATATTCTGGGCTAAGCCAGGGATTTACTTTAGGCTAGGCCAGACTATACCCCACTAGCCCAGATTATACCCCTGTTATATATATACATATATATCTATTTCTCTCCGCTCTCTGTGTGCTCTCTCTGACTCTGTGGCCTTTCTCCCCTCTCTCTTTCTCTCTATGTCTCTGCTCTCTCTCTCTCTCTCTTTTACGTGATCAAACATGATTTTATACTTGACTTACAAAGGTCTGCATGATGTTCCAGGCATCTGTTACCTCCTTCTTGCCTTCAGCACCGTAGGTGGTATTCAGAGAGACAGACAACTCGTTCAGTATGGCATCTGCAATCTGAAACAATAACCAACCAGTCATTCATATTCTCATATTTGTTTGCTTGTTTGTTTTAGAGTTTTATAGCACTTGACAGACACAACAGGCAGATACACAACCAACTCAAAACCGTCCAGCTCAGTGTAAATCTCGAGAGTCGTTTATTTCTGTTTATTACCCGAAGTCCTTCTTGGGTTGACTCCGTTCAACACCTCTGCGCACCTCTGCGCACCACACATCTCCCCCTAGCACAGACATCTCACAGAGTTATTGGTAGCGCCTAGGTGATCGCATTGGTCGTCCCGAACGGGAAGTAAGCTGTCTGTGGTCAAATACAGTTGTGGGTGGATCATTATTGTTTCTAGTTCTTTTGTTAAGTTGTGGCTCTTGTGAGACAGGAGGACGGCCTCTGCGCACCGGCTGCTGAAGTTGTACCGGTTTTGATGAGTCCACTCGTGCAGGCTTAAGGCGGTCTACTGAGATGCGTTCGGCACGACCACCTCTGTCTATGAGAAATGTTTTATCTCCAGGAGTTAGCACCTTATAAGGACCGGTGTAAGGCCTTTGTAATGGACTTTTCACTGTATCTGTGCGTATGTAGACATATTTGGATGATAACAAGAGCGGTGGTAAGTGCGTAGATGGGTTACTATGGTGGATGGCTGGCCTAGGTACACGTAGACCGTTTTTGTCTCGGAGAGCTGTTAAAAAATCTGATGCAGACCAAGACTGAGTCTGCGTAGGAATTAACTCACCGGGGATAGTCAACGGTTCCCCATAGACAAGTTCTGCCGAAGAAGTTCCCAGGTCCTCCTTTGGAGTTGTTCTGAGTCCGAGGAGTACCCAAGGTATCTCTTCTGCCCAATTGTTCCCTGTTAGTCGTGCCTTCAAAGCTGATTTGAGTGTGCGATGAAACCTTTCCACCATCCCATTGGCTTGGGGGTGAAATGATGTTGTCCGATGGAGTCTGACTCCTAGGCGTCTCGCAATTTCAGCCCACAAGGAAGATGTGAATTGTGAACCACGATCCGACGATATGTCCGCGGGAACCCCGAAGCGAGAGATCCAGCCTCCAAGGAGAGCCCGAACACATTCTGGTGCTGTAATGTTTGTCATAGGAATTGCCTCTGGCCATCGTGTATTACGGTCAATGATGGTTAGGAGGTAACGGTAACCACATGACTGGGGTGGACCAACAATATCGATGTTGATATGGGAAAATCTTTTGTCAGGTACAGTATAGGTCTGAAGGGGCGCCTTGGTATGTTTCTGAATTTTTGATGCCTGGCAATTGATGCCTTTACCCAATCGCTAATTTGGCGGCTGAGGCCATGCCACACGTATTTCTCTGCAATGAGTTTAACAGTAGCCTTAACTCCTGGGTGAGCAAGGTTATGGACAGCCTCGAACACCGGGCGTCGATAATCTGGAGGAACGATAGGGCGGGCTCTACCAGTTGAAATGTCGCAGAGAAGCTCTGGTCCTTCATCAGTCAGCTTTGTCGTAGCAATTTTCATGTTTGTGATGGCAGTTTTGTACGCTTGTATGTCTGGACTCAAAATTTGCGCCTTGGCCATAGCTGTAAAGTCAATGCCTAACGAGACCGCGTTTGTGGAAGTGGAAGCGCGAGAAAGGCCATCGGCAACCACATTCTTCTTTCCCAAGATGTGCTTAATATCGGTGGTAAATTCTGAGATAGCAGTCAGTTGCCTTTGCTGACGGGCTGACCATAGTTCAGATGTTTTCGACATTGCGTGGACTAGAGGTTTGTGGTCTGTGTAGATGGTAAACTGCCTCCCTTCAAGCATATAACAAAAATGGCGTATTGCCAAATGGGCGCCCAGAAGCTCTCTGTCAAAAGTACTGTACTTGATCTCCGGACTACGTAGCTGGCGACTAAAAAAGGCAAGTGGCTCCCAGCGACCATGGTTGTACTGCTCAAGGACTGCACCGACGGCCACATCAGATGCGTCACATGTCAAAGCTAATGGACAATCTGTACATGGATGTACCAGCATGGTTGTATCTGCCAATGCTTGTTTACCGGCAAGGAAGGATTGTTTCATTTCCTGGGACCAAATGAGATCTTGGCGTGGTTTGGATATTTTCAGAGCTTGATAAAGGGGACGCAACATCAAAGCTATGTTTGGAATGAAACGGTGATAAAAGTTTATTATCCCAAGCTACTCTTGGAGTGCCTTTACAGTTCTTGGTTGTGGTAACTTCTTTACTGCCTCAATACGAGACGGCATTGGTGCTGAGCCTGACGCAGACACTCGATGTCCCAAAAAATCAAGCGATGCCAATCCAAAGAGACATTCTTCAAGCTTGATTACCAGTCCGTGGTGTTTTAGTCGCCGGAAAACTGCATTGAGGTCCTCTACGTGAGACTTGGCTGAGGAGCTAGCCACTAAAATATCATCAAGGTAGACAAATGCGCTGTCTAAATCTTGGAGCACAGAGTCCATGAGCCGTTGAAACGTCTGCGCTGCATTTTTAAGGCCAAATGGCATACGTAAAAATTCCCATAAACCAAAAGGCGTGATAACAGCTGTTTTAGGTATATCTTCGGGAGTTACAGGAATCTGATGATATCCCCTCACAAGGTCAATCTTGGAGAAATATTTTTTTCCAGCCAGGCGAGCCGAAAAGTCTTGAATATGGGGTATCGGATAGCGATCAGGAACTGTGGCATCATTCAGTCTGCGGTAGTCGCCGCAAGGACGTGAGTCTCCGTTACTTTTAGGTACCATGTGTAGTGGGGATGCCCAGGGGCTGTTGGATTTCTGTACAATACCCATCTTTTCCATTTCCAAAAATTCCTTCTTTGCAGAGGCCAGCTTGTCTGGTGCTAGACGACGTGCACGAGCGAAGACTGGCCTGTCTTTAGTTGGGATAAAATGTTTCACCCCGTGCTTGACTTCAGCAGTGGAGAAGGTTGGCTGTAACAGTTCCGGATAGTCACTGAGAATTTTACGGAACTTATTGCTCGTGGGTTCTATGAGAGCAAGATCCGATTTATCTAAAACTGAACTGACAGTGCAGTGAATGTGAGCAAAAGATTCTGCTTCTATCAAGCGACGTCCTCGAATGTCGACCAACAGGTTGTGCTGACGGAGAAAATCAGCCCCTAAGAGAGGTCGTTTGACATTAGCTGATATAAGACGTGCTTTGAAAATCCGGTTGCCAAAATGCAAAGGTAAGATTCGTGAACCATAGGTGGCTATGGAGGTTCCGTTGGCGGCTTGCAAAGGTGTTCTTGTAGCACCTGACGCTCTTTCTGCCCATGTTGCTGGTATTACAGAGACTTGTGCGCCTGTATCCACCAAGAAGCGTCTTTTAGACTGTGCGTCGGTCACAAATAGTTGAGTTACCTTTGTCTCTAGGTTTTGTTTAGTACATGGTGTAGTGGGCGAACATGGCGGACCAGCAAGTAAAGTTTCTACTGCTGGCCCGCTCTCCCGTTTCCCTGGTTCTTTTTAGTCTTGAGGTTGCTGAAATATTTACATGGGCTGGAACATCGCCTGGCATTTGAACCAAACTTTCGATGAAACCAACAAATCGTGTCAATCTCAGACAAACCTGCATCATGTGCTACGGTTGGTGTTGGTTTAGGTGGTTGAACCGCAGTGCAGATTGTCGCGTTTGTTGTCAGAGAGTTAAATAGGTTATCAGCCTCTTTCGCCAGTGCTCGGTAGTCAGTGATATTGGGGGAATTAGCAAGTGGAGCACGAATAGATTCAGGTAACAGTCTGAGAAACAGGTGGCGGAAAAGGAAGCATGGCTTGTGGTCCCCCAAAAGAGCTAGCATTCTGTCCATTATTTCTGACGGTTTGCTGTCACCTAGTACTTTAATGTTTAGCAAAGTGTCTGCTTTCTCTGCTTCTGATAACCCGTAAGCATCCGTAAGGAACGATTTAAGTGTGTCGTACTTACAGGTTGGAGGAGGTGAAGATATGATTGATAAAGATCTTGAAGCTGTGTTAGCGTCGAGTGCTGCTACTTCATAGTAGTACTTCGTTTCGTCTGTTGTGATTCCACGCAGCACGAACTGAGCCTCAGTTTGAGCGAACCACGCTGAAGGACAAGTGGTCCAAAACGTTGGTAATTTAAGTACTACTGTTTCTATTGACATCGTGGACGAATCGTCGTTGAAAGATTAAGAATAGGAATATTCTGTCTAGATCTAAAGATCAGATCGGGGTCACCACTATAGCACTTGACAGACACAACAGGCAGATACACAACCAACTCAAAACCGTCCAGCTTAGTGTAAATCTCGAGAATCGTTTATTTCTGTTTATTACCCGAAGTCCTTCTTGGGTTGACTCCGTTCAACACCTCTGCGCACCTCTGCGCACCACAGTTTCATATATATTAGTGTACTCAACACAACCAACTAGCAGCGGTTTCCTTCCAAACTACATGTACAAAATTTGTTAATGATTTCATTCTCACATTATCCCCCCTCCAATCCCGCCTACCCCCTCCCAATCCCCGCCTATCCCTTCCCAATCCCGCATATCCCCCTCCCAATCCCGCCTATCCCCTCCCAATCCCGCCTACCCCCTCCCAATCCCCGCCTATCCCCTCCCAACCCGCCTATCCCCTCCCAATTCCCGCCTATCCCTTCCCAATCCCGCCTACCCCCTCCCAATCCCCGCCTATCCCCTCCCAACCCGCCTATCCCCTCCCAACCCGCCTATCCCTTCCCAATCCCGCCTACCCCCTCCCAACCCGCCTACCCCCTCCCAATCCCGCCTACCCCCTCCCAATTCCCGCCTATCCCCTCCCAACCCGCCTATCCCCTCCCAATTCCCGCCTATCCCTTCCCAATCCCGCCTACCCCCTCCCAACCCGCCTACCCCCTCCCAACCCGCCTATCCCCTCCCAATTCCCGCCTATCCCTTCCCAATCCCGCCTACCCCCTCCCAACCCGCCTACCCCCTCCCACTCCCGCCTACCCCCTCCCAATTCCCGCCTATCTCCCCTCCCAATCCCGTCTATCCCCCCTTCCAATCCCGCTTATCCATCCAGTCCGGAAACAGTAATTTATCTCTTGGCGCCTCGTGCCGCTCAGCTATCGGGATACTGGGAATTCGATAAAGATCCAGCAAAAGTTTTTAATTCAATACTGCTTTCACATGACATAGAATATTATTTGGCTGGCAACATCACTGCCTTTCAAATTAGAATCTCAAAGGGCTAACAATAACATTGTATCAAATTATGTGAAAGAGCACGCAGGCGTAACGCAGAAAAAAACAAAAACATGTATTATTTTTGCAATTTTTAGCCCGCAGGCGTTTGATTGTCAATTCTCTTGTACATTCAAACTGTCTATCAGCAGTTAGCTTCTACTAAAGCGATTTCACCTCAGTTCCAGAGATAGAACCAAGGCCAAGGCTACCTCCGTGACTATTCACACTTCACAGGCAATGAATCCACATCCAACACCCCCCCCCCCCACACACACAGATATGCTTTTTTACTGTTCAAACGTAACGTGTCTTCACGTCCAGATCAGATGGAGACTGAAAATTTCTACCTTCCTCATGAACCCTCACCGATCTCCCCCTTCTCCTGCCTAAACATGACCAATTTAATGTACAAACCAAGCTGAACCATTCGCCCAACCGAATGCAAATTTAATCTTGAAATTGCAATAGGAGGAATTTTGCATCTTCTGTTTCAGGAACATTGGACGCTACTCCCTACGTCACACATGTGAGTGCTGACCTGTTGAGTGCCACGACTGTAAGGCTGAATGCTTATTCCATTACTATTTACATCTCCTTAAAATCCAGGATTCTTAGTGGAATAGTTAAAAGGTTTGGAGTTTAATACTAGCTTTAGATCAAAGTAGTTTTGTGACATGTGGTGTGGGAAGGCCTGTAGGTGCCATTAAAAAAAACAAACAAACCTTTTTAATCCAGGACACGACCGAAATCGTTCACATTACTTTTATGCCGGTTTGCTGAAGAGATTAGACCCAAAAATAAGGATCCACCATGCAACCAACCGACCAACCAACAAGCCAGCCAGCCAACCAAACAACCAACCAGCCAGCCAGCCAGCCAACTAGACAGCCAGTAAGCCAACCAAACAACCAACCAGCCAGCCAGCCAACCAACCAACCATCCAACCAACCAAGCAGCCAGCCAACCAGCCAACTAGCCAGCCAACCAACCAGCCAACCAACCAATCAACCAACCAATCAGCCAGCCAGCCAGCGAGCCAGCCAACCAACCAACTACTCACATTATCCCTGTAGACGTATATGACGATACCGCCGATGATCATACTGAGCAGCATCATCAACACAAGTATGAAAAACTGTGAATACAGAAATGAACACCACGAAGCGAAGTGAGTGATCCACCCCGTAACACTAATAGGACAGCAATGCTTATGGCCAGTAGACGAAAAGAAGATAGGAAACATTATTCAAATCACTTATATTTAAATAACTGAAATCCTGATAATTAGAGGTAGAAAAATAATTAATAAATTCAAAAAAAAAATCTTAAAGCAGTCATTTTAAGTAAGGATATTCCCACATTTTCTAACAGTCACTCACTACCCAAATCCATCGCTGCTCTGAAATCGAGTTTAGCTAAAATTACTTTCACGTACATTAAAACACGGACATCGTGATCGATGATTTAGACAAAGTGATCGTTGCCCCAAGGATTCAGAGCTCTCTGGCCCCAATGTCGAAACTCTCCAATGTTCCATCGACATAAAGCTCCTCACTGTTATAGAACACATTGCCATGCTTATTTCTTTATACACATTTAAGGCTACATTCGCAATATCATCCAAACAGAAATAGTGAATGCCCTCTGGTGAACAATTAAGTCTCATCCCTTGATAAGCACTCATTGTCCCTGAGCAGAGCACACTTCATTGTGCATAATAAGTGAGAGTATACAATGCTATATTTTAGTCATTAGCGACCGAGCAGCTGTCCGTTTTGGCTGTCACTATGTTCAATTAATCTTGTAATTTTTTATTTATCCTGCTATTGTTTTTATTAATAACACTCATGACGTGATGCTCACCGTTCCCAGCATACATTTGACCTCTTTGATGGCACCACAACATCCGAGGAAAGAGATGACAATGACCACGCCCCCAGAGATAATGAGAGCCATAGAGAGGGTGGAATAGTAGTAGGAGCCTAGTATAGAGGATAGCTGCGTCATCCGGTTCTCGCTTGTGCGAGTGTAAACACCGAATCCTAAAAGGCCACATCCTGCAATCTGGAGTGAAATCAGTGGTTAGAGTTCATTAAGACGGCATATTGTTAAAACAAAAAAAAAAAAAAAAAGCAGAGCGAGATGGTGAGGCAATGTAAAAAAAAAAAAAATGTATTCGTGGATTCCTACAGGCGTAAATTTTTAATGGTAGCAGGAAAAGGGGACGTTACCCGAAGAACATGACCTTTCTTTGACCACCAAGCAGGATCCAGCATTACAAACATGCTATTATAAGGAATGAAAAGACCAGTCCAGCACTTTGAGACTTGACATAAAACATCGACATCATCATCATCATCTTGTAATACAAGTTGTATTGTCAGTACAGTTTGACAAATAAAATAAAATAAAAGTGCTGGACTGGTCTTTTCATTCCTTGAACTGGTGGCTTTGATAAACAATCTAGCCATATCATTTCCACAACAGAGTGCAGGTCAAGACCTACAGGCTTTCCTCCTTGTCGAAGATGTCGCAACAGTTAATTTTGTTTGTTGTTGTTCTTCTTCTACCTCAATTGTTTGGATTTTTAAAAGTCTGTTTCAATTTTAGTACACGCAAATGCATTTTTTGTAAAGTTTGGTCCAACAGAAGTCTAAACGCTTTTTGTTTTTTGTTTGGTCCAATTTATTTTTGTATTTTTCGTATTTGTATTTTGTATACTTCTTTAATCCCATTTGGGAATTTTATTGTAGCATTTCTTTATTATTGTTTCTAACTCGGGGCTTTGCTGCAACATAAACACTTTTTTTTCTACACTGAAAAAGCTGATGAAAACGTGAATATGAATTGTCGCACATACTACATGCTTTCTAAGATAAATGAAAATTACAATGAGCTAGTAGCTGGTTGTCATGAGTCTAGTGTTATTAAATTTCACGCAGAGCCGTGAGTTGTTTACTTGTCAGGGCCATGAGAAATTGGCTGGTGGCTTTGAACGGTCCCCGCGAATTATTGTTTGTGAGTAAAGAATTATAAAGTTAAAATATTAGATTCACGCTTTTGGGTTTTAATGTTCGTGATTAGAAGTAATGGAGTAGGGGTGAGATAAGGTGGGGATTGCCGACATTGTTAAGCATGACTAGACAAGTTTTTGCACGTTAACTGGCTGGTAGAATAGTGCAGACATATCCTTACATTCAAAATGGTGGGGGTTTCGGCCAATGAGATTGCTGAACTAATTTTTCCAGCGGACTAACCCTGCTGGGTATTTGGCTAGTATAAAAGATCGTGTAACGTTGAAATTCATTGAGTACAGACGAGAAGCCAAGCATCGTTTCGTGAAGTATCTCCGGTTGGCCAGTACCTGAACTGTGTGGCACGAAGACGAGCAGTCCATTGTCATCGGACTGACGTAGCATATAGAGAGAGCTGATAGAATTAACAGAGAGAGCTGTAGAAAGAAAGGTCTGGGTGGACTGACCTAAAGAGTCCACACTGCGCTGTCCTGATTTTTCGCGCCTACGAGTTAGGCGTGAATAACTAACTGATCTTATTCACTCATAATCATAGAAGTTCAGAGATAAAGAGAAAACCCACAGCCTCATAGGAAGTCAGAGAAAACCACAGCTTGGACTCGACGAACGAGCGTCAGCTGATAACAAAATTATCTATAGGCATTTGAAGACTTATTGTTAGCTTGTGAATCATTACGGCACGAGCCCATTGATATTGATATGAATATTAGAGTGATTGCATGTATAGAATTATATGTATAAACTACTTAATACCTGCAAGCCGAAATCGTGCTTCTGTAGGCTTTGAACGTATTGGGCTCTCCTAGCATTCAGTGTGCATTGGGAACCCATATTATTTCTGGAGAGTTTGCCTGGCGACTGGCCAGTGGCGACTCAACTGCTATTCTAGATTGGTATCTTGTTTCTTATAATGATACACCAATTGAATATTAATTATGGTAGATAGCTTAGTATAAGTTAGCATTTTGGAACTTTATTTTGAACATACCTCTATTGTCTTTTGTTTCATATATCCATATTTATGTAATATTACGGCCCGGCCGCCCTGACAAACATATACTCTTGTTATTTAATAACTTCTTGTGTGTTTGTGTCCGAGTGTGAGTTAGCTGCCTCTCGTGCAGTCGAGTTAGATCCCCAAGACCTTAACTCTGCTCGTGACACTGGTGTTTATCACTATCACTAGGATCAATGTCATCTGCATCTTTTATTAACATCGCCACTTTTATCATGTTACTGCTGTCAGCCACACAACAGTGTGTCTATGAAGTATACAAGTATACATAATGACTGGAACAGACAATCTTTAGAAGGATATAAAGGCATACACAAATGACAATGAAGGAGACAAAGAGGAGAAGAGAATAGAGAACGAATTCAAGATCAAAATCCACAACAGTGTAACCGTGAGGCTTAATGGCGTCTTTACTCGCACATAAACATGAACAAACCAAAAAAGAATTCAGTAAGAAATAGTTTATACAAATTGGTTTACAAACAGAGAGAGAAAAAAGGTTACCAACCACACATTTTAACAAGGCAAACAAAAATAACCTCTCAAACCCCCCAAGTGAATAACCTGACTGGGACCTCTGCCTGCGATCTTCTCTATCTAAGACCTGAACGTGACTTCAAGTGAAATATTGGAAAACACAACATGAGCAAAGAGAATGCTGGCTGAACGTCAAAGCGTCAAACTGGAACCCTGCTCAGGGAGATAACTGTCGTAAGGAAAAGGCTCTTACTGTCCCAACTGACGCTCGGAAAGTCTTGTACAGTACATTTCTAGAAGGAAATGGTCAACAGTTTGGTTTGGTGCTGTAGTGATGGGCGAGGAAAGGGACTAATGCTGATAATATGTGAGCCTCTCTAGGGTCCACATTGCCAATTCTTTCAAATTGAGTTATAGGGTGTACTGTGAAAGTACTAATTATCCCGAGAGGAATGTACTTGATAAGTGATGTAAAAGTTCTTGATGTAAAAGTGTTGAAATTTGACCAAGTTATGGTTATTTCAAGGTGGCAAGATAGAAAAAGTCACTTTTGAGAAAAAAGTGTCTAAAGTTTACGTATATTTAATTCACTGGAATGTGACTGACTATTCATACTCACGCAGTTCAGTATTGTAGCATTGGAAATGACGTTTAATATGGTGTATAACAGTGGGGTGTGTGTGTGTGTGTGTGTGGGGGGGGGGTCACTTCTTTTTGAGCACATTTTAAAAATCTGCAAAAGACTATTCTTGACTGGTGCATTTTTTGTGATAAGACGATTTAGATTGGATCAGAAAAAAACAAACATTTTTATAGTCGGAATTCATTAAAATCCTTTCGCCGAGTACAGGCATAAAGAAATGATTGAGGAATTATATATATTTATGCCGAAAACGATGGGACAGGGAAGTCCCTATCCACCTATTTTTGGCTTGTAAATGCCCGACACGTGGACCATTTCCTTAGCTCCTCACATAATAATGCATATTATTGTGTAACAATGTATTGTATCGGGTGCTCTGTAGAGCGCCTTTACAGTGGTCTGGAGCTAGCAAGATCTATCTCCAACCAGCTTACTTGATTTCTTGTATTCGTAATTCGTAAGTGCAGGATTGGGAGGTGGATGAGGGTGGATCGGGATACATCGAACGCAACCAACCAACCAACCAACTAACCAACCAACCAACCAACCAACCAACCAACCAAGCAACCAACCAACCAACCAACCAACCTCGACTACTATCATAAATCGTGGATGGACAGACACATACTATTTAGGCAGATAGTGACACAGCAAAACTTTCTTGACTGAATGTGAAATTTGCCTTTCTTTCCTCATTTGTCCAAGCGGAAGGCAATATTTTATTCAGAACCGACAGACGGACAGGCGGACAGACGGACAGACGGATAGATGGATAGATAGACAGATAGATAGATAGATTCAGTCAAGAAAGATGTAAAACATTTTACCATCTGGATAAAAATTCTTCACTTCTCCAATGATTTACTTAGAGTCCCTGGCTGACAACTCGAATTTATTCAATACTAGTGTAAGGGCCCGTTCAAAGAACGGGTTGCAATATGTAGATCTAGGTAGAAAACAACTTACAACTGGTACAGTAACACCCGCATGGCCCGTGCATAAGGCAGACGGAACAGAAACTCATGCCTTCAAACTTTGAAACGCAACCGGAAATTTAAATTCGAAACAAAACAAAGGCAGGAGGGAGGCCATCATTGTTGAGGAGAAAGCATTATTCGATATTTTTAGGCCTATCTTCATTACAAAATTACGATACTTCGCTTTATGTCAAAGGAATAGACATGGTAGCAAAAAGAACTATCTTTCACATGTAATTTTTTCAGTCTGGGCATTTCTTCCTCGCAGCAGTGAATTTTTTTTCCTTGCTGTTTTTTTTATATAGATTGGAGGACAGAATCTGAAGGTGTCTAACCCAAGGCAAAGAACAGCACTCGTCTTAAAGTAGTGGCCAGAGTAATATTTAGTTCAGGAAAGCTATGTCAGCGACTAAATCTATCCCCCCGCCCCCCCCCCGCCCCTCCCTCCTCCCACTTATTTCCATAGGTTTGCGATGTCGGCTAGAATTCCTCCTCTACCCGAGAAATGAAAAACGTCTGATGTAAAATGGATAATTCAGAGTGTTGAGCAGTGTTGAAGATGTCACACCTTCCCATGGGGAAGGAGTTGCTGCAGTAACAACGTTTCCTGCAAAATTAGATTCACCACTACTAGGAAATGATCAGGGTGAAACTCTAGCCTAAAGACAGAACCAGAGTGGTTGCAGCTCAACTTCAAGTTTGTGCACAAAATACCAAGGGAGTTAGCCCAGATCAAAAACAAAAACAAAAAAAGATCTACAGTAATTCTGACAAGCTCATGAAGTCATCTTCCTTCTCTCACTTTGCCAAGGCTAAAATATGCCATTGTTTTATCATTACAGCCCAGCTAAAACCCCAGCAAAAACAAATCTTTCAAACTGTAAGTGTAAAGAGTGGCAAAGAACAAAATTTCTGACTATAGGCCTAGTTTTCCATGCGTCTCTCTTTTGATGAAACAAAAATGTAAATAAACAAGATTAAGATTATTTTTATTCAAAATGGATGTGTCCATGCAGCCTATCATCAAAAAGTGCGACAGTCCTCTACGTCCATTATGGTATGATATAATAATATTTTATAGTATATTCTCCTACATTTTGTCCATCTACCTCCTCAGCTTTCACACCCTGGACGTCTGTTCGCTTTTTTTTTTCATTTGTCAATGACATAATATAGGCCTAATTTTTATTCCTACCGTCACCCAAGGACATTTCCCAACGCTGCCAGTCGTGAGATGAAAGAAAAATTTCTATACTATAGACATTCCTGAATCAGAATAATTAAAACTCAGATCTGTAGAAATTCACAACGCTTGAAATAAAATAATTATCCACAGCCAAATATTATAATTGTTCATTTGGAACAGTTTTGTAAGTCATCACTTGATGAAACCTTGTACATGTACATTTATTACATATTATAACATGGTCAGAAAAATCTGCTACTGGTAACATGTAATCCAGTACAACCTGTTTCATGAACTGGTACGCTAGCATGGTATCAGTGGGCGTGCACCTGTCGGTGCAAACGGCCAGGGCGGAGGAGGTTTCATCTAACCCAACGGCCACATGCTAGGGCACAATGTGACCCTCAGTACTTGAGTCCTTCATATTGGCCCCCGGTAGCGGTGTGGTCATAGGCTTGTTTGCCTAAATCACAGACGAAGAATTGAGCAAACTTCCCGGACGCAGCTTCGAAGCTGGCGGCAGCAGGCCAGTGGTTGATTGATAGGGCAGATGGCAATATACCGTCACTCTGGCCTGGATATCGTGACACAGAGCATCCACCAGTATTGGTGTTCTTTGGTTTGGGTCTTTCACCCTAGTCAGTTGGGACTGCGAGGCTGTGGAGTAGCCTACAGGCAGCCGGTCAGGCAATATGACTGTCCCTCTGGCATCCTCCTGCACCTGGATACATTTCCAGTCGTCTTGACCCTGTCTTGCCACTTGGATAAGTTGTGTCCAGGCGAGAGAGTGAGTCTGATGTTTGCGCAGCTCTTTCTCACTAAAAACAAATTCTTTGCGCCAGTCTTAACACTCACCTCGTCTTCTTTCATCTTTGTCTCGTCTTCTTTCCTCTCAAAATTCCAACGGCGATGGGCGAGTGCGGTGGCAGCAGGTTTGGATAGACTGGAAGCTGTTAGCACAGACCTACACGTTGGTGGCTGTGGGCTATGGTCGCTTCATCGTCGATTGAAGTGGAGGCGTGGGGAGGCAGCACCCACAGTAGCTGAGCAGCCTTATTTAAGGATAGCACTGCTCACCTCAACTGAGGAAGGGGCTAGAAAAGGTGCCCTAAAGAAAGCCCACTTCACATTACCCTGACTGGTATACCGCGACCAGTGGGGATCCCTTTTTGCGGTCGAAACAAAAAGAAATTCAGCTTACTCAGGCTAGGAGCCTGGAATATACGCACACTACAGGACAACTCAAACAACCCGGAAAGACGCACTGCACTTATTGCCATTGAGCTCAGCAGGTACAACCTGGACATAGTGGCACTCAGTGAGACCAGACTCCCTGATAGTGGCCAACTCAAAGAGCTCAGTGGTGGATACACCTTCTTCTGGAAAGGCAAGGGTGCAGTCGAACCGAGACAGCATGGTGTTGGGTTTGCAATTAAAAATGACCTTGTCAGAAACTTGCAGTCCATGCCAATTGAAATAAATGACAGGATAATGACACTCAGGATCCCAGTTGGGAAAAGCCAGTCAGCCACCCTCATTAGCGCATATGCGCCCACCATGACAAACCCAGATGAAGCCAAAGACAAGTTCTATTCTGATCTAGAATCTGTCATATGCTCTGTCCCGGCAGCTGATAAGCTGATTCTCTTGGGGGACTTCAATGCTAGGGTTGGCTCCGAAATCTCAGCGTGGCCAAATGTTTTGGGCCCTCATGGAGTTGGTTCATGCAATAACAATGGGTTGCGCTTACTTACTTTGTGCGCTGAATTTGGCCTGTTCATTACCAACACAAATTTTAGTCTCCCCGTGAGAAACAGAACGTCATGGATGCATCCCCGCTCAAAGCATTGGCATCTCATAGACTATGTCATTGTGAGGAAGACTGACAGAAAGGATGTCCTTGTAACAAAGGCGATGTGTGGTGCCGAGTGTGGAACTGACCACAGACTCATTGTTTGTAAGCTCAGACTAACATTGAGGCGCAATAGACGCCCTCAAGGGAAAGCGCCACCTAAACGCCTAAATGTTTCAAAACTCTGCTCAGCTGAGAAACAGAGCGAGCTCTCATCAGAACTCTCCTCAAAATTGGATTGCGTGACTTTTGACCCTGAGAACATTGAACAGAGCTGGACTGACCTAAATACGACTGTATACTCTTGCGCCAGCAGCACAGTTGGTTTTCCTGTCCGCAAGCACCAGGACTGGTTCAATGATAATGATAATGAAATCAAAGTGCTCATCAAAGAAAAAAATAGTCTCATCCAAGCTCACTGCAGTGACCCCTCTTCCACAGCAAAAGCTGATGCACTGCGTGCATGTAAGGGTGTACTCCAGAAGAAGCTGAGGAAAATGAAAAATGACTGGCTTGAAGAGCGAGTAAGAGAAACTCAGAAATATGCCGACACAAACAACACTAGAAAGTTCTTTGAGAGCCTCCGAGCTGTGTTTGGACCATCCCGCTCTGGCACTACGCCACTTCTTGCGTCAGATGGTTCAACACGCATTGTTGAATTGAATGCCATAATTCAGCGTTGGGCAGAACATTTCGGAGGTGTGCTAAATCGGCCATCAAATATAAATACTGAGTCCATTGACCGCCTCCCTCAGACTCCTATTAATGCAGCTCTTGCCAAGCCATTCACAGCAAATGAGACCCGAACTGCCACAAATCAGATGTCCTTTAACAAATCACCAGGCGTGGATTCAATTCCTGCTGAGGTGTATGCCTTCGGTGGAGAAAAGCTTATTGAAAGGTTGACCGAGTTGTTCAATCATATGTTGAAAGCAGGGAAGCTGCCACAGGACTTCAAAGATGCTTCAATCATCCATCTGTACAAAAACAAAGGGGACAGCCAAGTCTGTGACAACCATCGGGGAATCTCTCTACTTTCAATTGCTGGCAAAATATTGGCAAGAATGCTTCTGAATCGCCTTCTTGATCACCTCTCGTCAAATGACTTGCTTCCCGAGAGCCAATGTGGCTTTCGTAAAGAGAGGGGAACGGCGGATATGATATTTGCTGCCAGACAGATTCAGGAAAAATGCATGGAACAAAATAAAGCGCTGTATATCACATTTGTTGACCTCACAAAAGCATTTGACACAGTGTGTCGTGAAGGCCTCTGGAAAATCTTGGCGAAGTTTGGGTGTCCACCCGAATTCATCACAATAGTGCGCCAGTTTCATGATGGCATGCAAGCTGCAGTCAAAAGCAACGGCAGTGTTTCAGAGCCCTTTGCTGTCACAAATGGGGTAAAACAGGGTTGTGTCTTAGCCCCAACTCTGTTCAGCATCATGTTCTCTGCAATGCTACAAGAAGCCTTTAGCTCTCCTCCTCAAGGGGTAAGCATCAAGTACCGAACTGATGGCAGTCTATTCAACCTCAGGAGACTTCAGGCAAAAACCAAAACCAAAAGTACTCAAGTCTGTGACCTATCATTTGCTGATGATTGTGCACTTCTGGCACACGATGAGGATAGCATGCAAAACTGTGTTGATAAGTTCTCTAGTGCCTGTGACAACTTTGGCCTCACAATAAGCACAAAGAAGACGGAAGTGCTCCATCAGCCTACTGCAGACGACAAGTATCCTGTGACCCCAAATATCAAAGTCCATGACAGTCTTCTGAAGGTGTCGGAGAACTTCACCTATCTTGGCAGTACACTGTCTTCCGCGGCTCGTGTTGATACTGAAATTCTCTCAAGAATCAGCAAAGCCAGCTCTGCATTTGGCAGGCTTCGAAAGAGAGTGTGGGATGTTGCCGGCATTCGCACAGACACTAAGCTGAAAGTGTACAATGCTGTGGTCCTTCCCACCCTACTCTATGGGGCTGAAACCTGGACAGTGTACCAATCGCATGCCAGAAAGCTAAATCACTTTCATCTGGCCTGCCTTAGAAAGATCCTAAGGATCAAATGGCAGGATAAAATTCCAGACACTGAGGTCCTCAATCGTGCCAAGGAATTGAGCATCTTCTGCCACCTGAAAAAAATTCAGCTACGTTGGGCAGGACACGTTGTCAGAATGCCCGACTCCAGACTCCCTAAGCAAATCTTCTTCTCTGAGCTCTCCAATGGAACGAGGAATGTTGGGGCCCCAAAGAGACGTTACAAAGACACTCTCAAGCAATCACTGAAGGCCTTTGCCATTGATGTGAGTGAGTGGGAAAAGCTCTCGCTTGATCGTGCAAATTGGAGGGCGGCCCTTACCAGAGGCAGCAAAGCATGGGAAGCTGACAGAGTCCAGCAGGCTATCAAAAAAAGAGAACGGCGCAAGAAAAGGCCCAGTGGTACTGAACCAACGGAGCACTCTTGTCATTTATGCGGAAGGGTCTGCAAGGCAAAAATAGGACTTATCAGTCACATGAGAAGCCATAAGTCATGAAAGAACAGTCTTTCCATTCTGTCCTCTGTGTCCTTTAGTTCTCTTTATTGTCCATGTGTTGAAATTCTCAACAATTTCTGTTCTTTATTCCTCTGGTGTTGTTAAGGTCATCATCATACCTGATGGACGAACTATTATAACATGTGTACATTAATTATCTGAGCTTACTTTATTCTGCCCATACTCAGATTCCGATAGACCTAGGATGTAGTTATCCTTCCATTTTCCAAAACCAGAGTGGCGTCTTCAACAGCGCTTTGGCATGTGTTGCCCAATGTTTAGGCACAACCATGTAAAGAGATTGTATAGAACAATAAGACAGAGAAACTTTCTTGTTTGCCCGTGAAATTTTTCTTTCTTTACTCACTTGTCCAGCACCAGTGCGCGGGTAAAGGTCTCAAGACTGCTACAAGCGGTCATTACAGGAGATGGGTGCCAGAGAAGATGTGACAGTGGGTCACTCTTCGGCTGAGTCTGTCATTTCCAAATTAAGTTAGATTATCGGTCACCCCTGGGGTCACTGCCGGCCGTCCTTTGATGAAAACTGTGGACTCATGTGTGGTTTCCCCAGGTCCTGACTTAGCAATGGTCATTCCGGTCAGCCGCCCACTTCACTCATTACGGCTCAAAAACTCGCACTTTTCAGTTCATTCTAGATATTCTTGATTATATACGCTATGGACAGGTGATTCAGTTAAGATCACGAAGGCGATACAGATAAATGAATCAATACTAAGTCACTTAAAGAAGAAGAAGAAGAACAACAACAATAACAACAACATCAGCAATTGGAAAGACTCACCAATATGACTGCATTAAACAAAAACATGGAGTACTTGAGGAACTTGCCACATCGGGAAAGTCCCATCTTCTCATCCTGTAAAGAACAACAAACGAACATCTCTATAATGTCAGGAAAACATGAAGGAGAAAATGAATGAATGAATTTGAATTCCCTGGAAAGAAAAAAAAAAGCACATTAGGAGAGTAGGGGGTACAAAATAACAGTAGACTGCAGCAAGATAACACAGATTAGTAACTGGGTTGAAGAAAGAAGACTGTCCATTCATCCATCCAGCCATCCATCCATCCACATGCAGGTGGTTTCTAAACTGATTTTATTACACGCTGACGATAATGAAGTGGACGCAACAGTGATATATCTGATATCTTCTGTCCTTTCCACAACCTTACCGTGACACGGAGAGCAAGTTCGCCTATGTGTATACTTGTCTCCACATTTCTGTATCCAAGTTGTCTAAACTATAGAGGGCTATACGCGCCATTGTAACGGCCAGGTAAAATGGCTCTTCCAAGTGAATTGATTTCGTTGTTCTTGTTATTTTATATTGGTCACGACAGAAAATTTTGAAAACAGATTACACCAAGGGCTCGATTTATCCGAATAGTTCTTACATGTAGGCATTGATACCTTGCATAATTTCAAACTCCCTACTTTAATTCGCAAAACTGTCGGAAAATACTCAGCAACTTGAGCATTCTTTACAAAGTGTCCAACGATGTAAAAGCGACCAGAGCAACAAAATGAATATTATCAATTGGAACATGTCGTCATTGTCATCGTCATCATATCGTCATCGTTAAAGAGAGCAAAATGTAACATAACCAGCACGGTGACAATGTAAGTGGGTATGTGAAAATGAACATCAAGAATATCACACGTGTGTCAAGCACCCATCATTTTTCCTACGGTTAAACACGAATAAGTTTCAATTATGTTTCATTATTATCTTACTTAATTTCTATTTCTCCAATTGAAATCGGCCACACTGCCGCCATCATAACTCTTTTTACTTGTCTCTGATGATTTAACAGGATGCGTTATCTCATTGAGGTAAAGTGGAAGAAGCGGTAAAGATGTGGTTTTTTTTTTTTTTTTGGCGGGAGGAGGGGGGATGTGGCGACGAAGGGTGGATTTCATCCTTTCCATACCACCCGAGATGAAAAGAAGATCTATGGAAAAGCTATAGTCTCGTCAACAGAAAACTGCTTTTAGGCAATCAGCTGAGGAACGTTAGCGCCAGTTTAAATACCTCGGTGGGTGTTTGGCCTCTGCTCACCGTCACGCTCCCTTGCATACTTCACTAAATTTATCTACGCAAATTCCATAACAACTCACAGTAATTTTTTACCTGACTTTTACGTCTCACTTTTTCACCACTAGAATCACCAAATTGTTTCAGGGGGCAGGAAAACTTGTTATTTTCTCTCCGAAATCTTCTGATGCGACGGACGACAAAGAACAGTCAGTGACCAAAAGTAACTTTCGAGACATTCACCCCAATATAAGCCTATTACTACACACATATATTTCCTTACAACGTTATGACCGAAAGTTATGCTGGGCTGCAAATTATATACTTGTTTTGTAACATTCTGAATTTCTCTCGCGTCACAAATACAACCTAACGCACACACAACAGTCTTATGTCGTGCACGGGCAAATAAATATCTTTAATGCGAAACCAATAATGAAATTTGCCTCCAGTTGCAGGTATAACCAAAAGAAATTTCAATTGTTACAGTACATCAGAGCATACATATCAGAAGCACATCAGGTTTACACAGTGATCAGAGAACATGGAATAGGAGAATACTGCCATAAAAAAAATATTTAAAAAACCCAAAAAACACAACAACAACAAAAACCAGCAACCCATAACATCAACAATAGCTATAAAGAGAACACCCAATGCAGTTCCATAATACAAGTCTGACAAACTGCCATAGAAATTATTATACAGTTCAGTCGTTGGATACTGAGGTAAAATTACCAAGGTGCCTTATAGTGCTTCCCTTTAAAGCCCCCCCACACACGATCAAGCCCGGCTCACAGCCTCGCCCAAATCCGGGCTTTAGGAACAGATTTTAATTCCAATTTTGCACACACACGTTGCGGCCAGGCTTTATGAAATTTTTCCCGCCACTACGAGGACTGACTGCACGGAGGTACGAAAACGGAAGTTTCATTGATACACAAAACACTTGAAAACAGTGGCCTCGACTCTTGATGTACGTAGTTTTATCACTTCATTTCGGACCATAGCCCGTTCACAATGTCTCACAACCAACAGGCCCTATGTGGAATCGCATGTTCAGCCATTCCCAATCGGAAAGTGAGCATCAAAAAACGATACTGAGTCAAACAGTGGCTGTTGGATCGAGCGACCCACACTCACATCAATTTATTGGATGAGTTGAGATTTTATCCAAGTGATTTTCGTAATTATTTAATTTGCGAATGCACGACGACACGTATTTAAAACTCTTGAGACTAATCACACCGTTGACCGAGGGGGAAAATACAGTGATGAGGACAGTAGTGTCCCCCCATGAACGGCTGATAGCAACCTTCAGGTTTTTTGTCATACTAGTCACAGGCTGGTCATAATATGAAGACCTGAAATTTTCAACCTGCATCTCACCTCAAGCTTTGGTGGACTGATACTAGAGACATGCAGGGCAATTTATTTTATACTTGCCTTGCAGAGGACTACCTGAGGATGAGTATATTGGACTTGGGTTTAACGTCACTTCCACCACAAGTTGGTTATTTAAGTAACGTTGCTATTTGGACAATTTTACGAGCATTTGCCGCCACACAGGGATACGAAGTGTAGCACAACTCACATATCCCTCCCAATCACAGTATACTGACACCGACCCGACCAATCCCTGCACTTTGATGATGAAGCAAGACAAGCCACTGGATTGCCAATTTTTTTAGGTGTGACCCGACCGGGGTTCGAACCCCCAACCTCCCGGTTCCGGTATGGCGGTTCTAACCGTTGGATCATCTAACCCAGCAGTCCCCAACCTTTTTTGTCCCAGGGACCGGTTTCATACATGAAATTTTTCTGCAGACTGGGTAGACACTACTAATGAAAGAAAAATAACCATATTTTAAATCACAAAATTTTTTCTTTGCACCCTGGCACCAACTGATCCACGGACCGGTGGTATCGGTCCAAGGACAGGGAGTTGGGGACCCCTGATCTGGCAGGTTGAGTACATTGTATCTATCAGCTATATTTCATTGGTGTCTTTAATAGAGATTCTATTGTTGTTGTTTTTTAATGAGACAAGGCAAGATTTTTAAAATCACACTTTATTGGCCGGATTGAATCGTTCACTTAACAAATTCACTGACTTATTTAAACATAAAATTATCTATACATGTCACGTGTATGTGACGAGGATTAGGTATGAGTAGAATGCAAAGGTAACAACACTGCAGTGAGTTTACTTTGTTTATAGGCACGGCCTCACGGTCGTTTTCGCGGGGGCGCACAGGTTAAGAGAAAAAAATCTCTCTCTGTATATATCTATCTCTCTTTTTATCCCCACCAAACACAGACAAGCAGAACGAGAGAGAGAGAGAGAGAGAGAGAGAGAGAGAGAGAGAGAGAGGGGGAGATACACACACACACACACACACACACAGAGAGAGACAGGAACGGGGTTAGGTGCGAGAATTGATGAAAAGTCAGTAATTTATAAAAAACCGTTCTATCTATCGTACGAGAATGGTGTTTGGTATCAAATCGATGGTAAATTTACTATTTCCCGATTTTGTCATCAAAATGGCCAAAAAAAGATTTTTCATGTACTTTTTAATTTTGAGTTTACCGTGTCAAGCCATTGGCTTTACATAATTTTTCAGGCGCCTCCTGATATTTTGGCTTAAGTCCTGACTCGGAGCCCGGCTGTATGAAATCGCCCACACACGTTCAGTTTTTTATAAGTTTTACAGGATCTGGGTAAGGCTGTAAGCCGGGCTTGAACGTGTGTGTGTGGGGGGGGGGGGGCGCGGGGGGCTTTAGACACTGAAAATGATGGTTCGAAACAAACTACTCTTCATCCAAAATACTGCTAATACGAAATACAACTGCCGGTCCCCTGAATTTCAGCGCAAACAGGTTGTAATGTAATTGTAAGACATGGTCAGAAAAAAAAAGAAAAGAAATGAAGACAATCTTCTAAACACAAACATGCCTCTTCCGGGCACACTGGCACACGCACAAACAAATCATCATGCAAATAATTCAAACACACACGTTTATTTGAAAATGTAAAAGACAAAAACAACAACGACAAGAATTGCGAAGCATTAATTACTCGGCTACCAGCTGAGAGCCAGCCTGGGTCCCGGTGGTAGAGCCGCCACTGTGCAATGTTTACATGGCTCTTCTCGTGCAGCCCTCCCAGCAGAGCCCGGCTGGCACGGCCTTTGATTTGTGCACGCCACCCCTTTAATCTGTTTCCCACATTTCAGCATTTACCGACTCATTAAAACTTGAACAGGATAAAGCAAGTGGCAAAAGGGTTTGTGATGGAAAACTTGGTAAGTTTGTTAATGGCAGCATCTGGTAAGTGCATGTGTCCAAGGTGTCGGAAGGGCTGCGAGAGAGAGAGAGAGAGAGAGAGAGAGAGAGAGAGAGAGAGAGAGAGAGAGAGAGAGAGAGAGAGAGAGAGAGAGAGATTATTCCCCCCCCCCCCCCCCCCCAAAAAAAACTTGCCATCCGCTAATCTGTGTTTCTCAAGGCCGGGCGTGGCAATACTTTGGAGGAATATGGAAACATTTGTAAAATCTTTTTGTGTGTGTACTGTACACTAACTTAATCAGATCACGGTGGGGCACACGTTTTGTTTTGTTTTTCTTAAATGATGTGGGGCGTGGAACAAAACAAGTGGAGAAACACTGCTCTAGACATTGTCATGCATTATTTTTCTCTCTCTCTCTTTTTTTTTTTTTTACCATTAATGGACAACACATCTAAGCAAAGAACAGTTCCTAAGAGATACAAATGTAAACGCAGCTCACTGAAAAGTACATAAATGTGGCGATTTCTCCTCAATTATATCACGTAGTGCTTGGTTGCTCCACCATTTGCCACAACCAAAGACTGAGACAGTTTCGGTTCCGGACGTTGTTGACAAGCAGGCCTTCTCATGTTCCAAATGAGGAAAACAACTGTACCGCCCATGCAGCGTTTCGGTTGTTTCAACACTTGACTTGGTGCTAGAGGTCCCAGGTTCGTATCCCACTCTTGGCGCCCCTGGTCCAAGTTCTGGGAGAGTTTTGTATGTCAGCAGTCTAACGGATCAAAGCCTTGTCTCTGATGGATACGGCATAATGGAAATGTGCTGAGCCAACAACAACAAGAAAAAACAACAACAACAACAAACAAACAAAAACAAACACCAGTATAGTTTGATCCCTTGCCGGTGCAGACTTCAAAGAACAAGCGCACATCATGGCGAGAGCTCTGATTTATTTTGCTCATTCACCTGACGATGCATTATTACAGCTGAGTTGATAAAATAATGGAGTTAGAATGTCCAAATGCTTCACCAGGTTATTCCTTCAATCTGATCCAATTGCTTCCGTGAGATGCCCGCATTAAAACTGCTATAATTTTGTTCTAACCAACCAACCAGAAGAAAGAACAGGATTGATGTAATGAATTGTAAAGATGCAGAAGTAGATCAAAGGACGTACCGCCGCAGGAAGAAGGAGAACGATTTGCAAAGGATATAAATTGTCTTCATTTTATCTCCCACGGCTGATGTTCATCTCAGAGATAAATCTCCGTGAATACTGCCATGGTTATAATCTTATTATTAAAAAAAAGAAAAACCCAATGGCAGGAATATTTCTTTGTGGTGCAATTTGGCCACTTTTTGTGCTCAACTCTGCGGCCCCAACAAGTTTCTAAAATTATGAAATTAATTTTCTTAGGGGTCAATAATCTAACCCAATCGCTTTCTATGGAGCTATGTGTTCATTGAACGTTCAAATAATCTTTAAAAAATGTTGCTATGACGGTAAAATACAATGAACCTTTTTTGGCTCCCTTCGTAAAGTCCAATGCATGGGAGACTATTTGAAACGCGTGTTGAAAAATGATTAAATGGTGGTGGGGGGGGGGGGTGGATAGAAAAAGAGAGACTGGGGAGAGAAAGGTATGGAGAGGAAGAAAACAACACCGAAGATAGCAAGATAAAGAGATTAAGGGTGAGTAGAAATCCAATTTCTGCTCTTGGCCCATGAAGTCGCAGGTCCTCTACCAGTCTCTACAAATAAAAGAGATCCCAAACTTACGCCGGGATCCCCGAGTTAACCACAACACCTCCTTCCAGCCTTGAAACCAAACGTCCCTGGCAATTTTTGAAAGATCGGTCTTTAGGATGTCACATTTACACAAGGTTATAGTTGTAATTGGACAGAAAACACCTTGACTCAGTTACACCAACTGTCTCTCTCAACTCGTACGGACTACCGGAGAAATGGACAGAGGAAATCGGCGACGATTGAAATGCCAACAGTGACCACAGTAACATGACATAGCAATAAAACATTATCTTATCATTTACCAACTACGCTAACTTCGGTGAGGATGTCATTGATCGTAGTGATCGTCCACTAATATGATTTGGCCCTCGATAAACTTTGAGGATTTTTTTTTTTGGGGGGGGGGGGGGGAATCGTCAACAACACAATCACAATAATAAAAAAGCAGTTTACAATCAAAAGAAATTTACACATCTGAAACGTTCAAGTAATAACAACATGAGTTACGCTTCTCGGTTTCCGGCATTACGATAACACATCTCAAAAACAATGCCTACTGCCAGAAACGCTCACACTTTTGAATTTGTTTCTCTTAAAAAAAAATAACTATATCAACAGGCAAGAGAGAGAGAGAGAGAGAGAGAGAGAGAGAGAGAGAGAGAGAGAGAGAGAGAGAGAGAGAGAGAGAGAGAGAGAGAGAGAGAGAGAGAGAGTGTGTGTGTGTGTGTATGTGTGTGTGTGTGTGTGTGAGAGAGAGAGAGAGAGAGAGAGCATAACACACAATGCTTTCAACTAATATTATCAGTGTCTAATTAACGAAACGATTTCAAATCATGCATCGAATCCTTTGAAGATCTAAACTAGCAGAACGTACAGTAAGTTGAAACTGACAGCCAGTTTCCTGTACTGTAACTTGTTGATGAAAAGAAGTAGCAATGACTGCCATCCTATAACCAAGCAACGTCTCCATTTACATAAGAAAAAAAAAGTGCGACGTATAATCCATGCCATAAGGAAAATTCTTGATCCTATAATTATGGGTGTTATTCAGCAAATCCTCCACGATTAAACTGTTGGTCATGTGGTCAGTAAACATTTCAAATTCTTCGTTTAATTCTGTCCTAATTAAAAAAATCTTTTACTCTTTCCACGCTTTACCCCCATTTCTGTTCTGTTATATGGAAATTATTGCAGGTAGGTTAGACTGGCTGTCAATTATCAGGTAAACCAATGTGGTTGGGAGAGAGAGAGAGAGGGGGGGGGGGCATATGTGTGTCTTCAGCTGTTCTCTTTCAGTGCTGATTGTACAACAGGCACGTTTGTGTATTTCCAGATCTATTTTGCATTTCATACATTACGCTGAGTACATAACATATTAAAATAAGCTGAGAAAAGGAGGTTCAATCATGATGGATTTGACATCTTACTCCGACAATAAAGCGTGTTGGGGAAAATATTGCATTTCTCAGTTCTTAACACCGCATCTCCCTGGTGATATTAAAATTTTCATGCAAATTTCAGGTATGTAAAAAAAAATGTAAAGAGAAGCTCAGCTGTCAAAATAAGGACAACTCATTTTTTAAAACTTCAAGTTCTAGGCACAGTGCGTTAGGTTTCGCCAACTGAATGCGTTGATAGAATACACAAATTACAATGTTTTTTCGCACAAATAATGGTTTAGCACAGCCCGCCGCGGCGGAGAAACACACCGAGAAATCTAGGTGGAGGGAGAAACAAGCTCATTTGGAAGTCAATGTGGTAAGGGAATCTCTTCAAGCAGAGTGGTTATAAAAAGTCTTGCACATGGACAAAGCATGAAATGTGTAAAAGAAGTTCAGATACTTTTGTGCAGACTTGCTTCACTCTCAGCATGGCCATTTACCCACCTGAGAGTCTCTAGACTGATGGCTGTGTTTCAGTACAGTCGTAATTTAATACCCCACAAACACTGTAAAGTTGAGTAAACACGCTCATGTCATCCCTCCTTTGTTTTTAATGTAATTCTTCAATGTTTAAAGGACAATCAACAACACGGAGTTGGAAGGCACGGAGATTGTTCATTTGTTTAGTCTAGTCAGAAATCTGTGGCGTTGTTACGATACGGTGTAGACTATGACATGCAGACATAAGTTTGACGTCATCAATTTGGCAATTAGCTTACATGCTTTTGGTACCCCATGTATCATCCTGGCTGAGAGTGCAGTACATAATTATGTCTTAACACCCCCCCCCCCCCAACCAAGACTTGCACCTGACAAGGACTCACTTCCCTCACTGCCAGATTTAGACCGTATTATTATCTTTACTGGCCATATTACATGTACTTACACCACTATCTCCAACAACCCTTTTCGAAATGCAGTCATCATGAGTCAACAGCTTTGAAGATTGTCTACTTACATAATGACACAAGTATAGAATTTACAAGCGAAATATCGAGCCAGCCAGACAGCCGAGGTTTTGATTTTGCGTTTGGCTTTAACGGCTTTTCACTTCAGCACGATAACGACCACTTTGCGCCGTTCACAGTCTTTCGGGTACAGACAACCGGGGAAGGTGAGGTACACCAGGGGAGGGGGAGGTGGTTTCACACTTCAGCATAATAAATATTCCGTACCAGGCTAACCATCATCAAGAAGGCAGAGTCAGTGTCTCATCACCAACATGACCTGCAGGATCTCTGTGTCATGCGTTTGACTTGGTTCGTAAAGATTGATGTTTATGCAGGTGAAGGTATCATAGAAAGGAAGAGTGCAGAGAAACTATCTCTGACATTGCTGATATAATAATTATAAGCATTGCGTGTTGCAGGATACAAGTATTGAGCCGGCGTCAAACAGGCACTCTGGAGTAAATGGTTTGATCTGAACAACCACACCATCGTCAATCATTGTGATCATCATCCGTGCCATCCTCACCATCTGCAGCAGCGGAAATAAGTTCAACACAACGGCGTAGCAGAAGGGAGGTCATGGGGAGCAACAGCTCACTGGAGAAGATGGGGGTGGGGGCGCAAAAATTCCGTTTTCATGTCATTGGAAGCACGGCTAAAATACAGTCACCACCGGGGCGCCCCCCTGTATCTACAGCATCGTCACTCTCCTGCCCTACCAGGCGGTGTTGATTTCTCGCTACGCCATTGCATCAATATACAGTGGGAAAGGTCACATCAACTGCAGCAGCAGTAACAGCAGCAACAACCTGCCCCCCCCTCCCCCCCTCAATCTCTTCTGTGAACCGCCGACTCAGAATAATAATTGTACGATGATGGCACGCCAGTCTTCCTGGTACGCTCCTGTTGAAGGTTATGGCTCAATCAAGGAGCTCCTTGGGCTCATTACATCTCTTGCCCTGTCTCTGGCTGCTTTCGTATTCAAAATCAATGCAGATTTCTACTCTGGGTACACCCCACTACGACAGGGGCTACCAACTTTTTTCATTCCGTTCACATCCTGTTCTGTTCAGTAATCTGAAGTTACTGAAACCACAATAAAGCAACACCGATAAGGGGAAATTGTAAAATATTGTTTTTAACACCATTATTTTTATATTGAAATAACAATAACAGTAAAAATATCACATAAAATACTATGTCACTTATTCGTGACCAACTACTGATATACCAGAATGACACACAGTCAGTCAGGGAGAACTCTTCTTCTTGCTTTTTTACCCAGGATTTTGGAGACTCTTGACAAAATAAGGCATACTCCAAAAATTAATGTTCTTCTCCACCTCAGATAAAAAAAAAAATGTATACATTAATTTTAAAAATGATACTAATCCAAAATGGACAAAATTTAACTCCCCTCCCCCTTGGGTAGGCAAGATTTACTCCCTGGGGGTAAATATACTCCAAGTTGTGAAGCCCTGCACTACAGACATGTGTAAAACTTTTAAAACATGTCATTACTACTAATATCAACCACTGTGTGTGTGTTTAGGTCTTTATTTTAAGAGGTTCGCCGCCCTTGGCATTTACATCGCGATTTTCTTTGTTTTTTTAATATATTTTTTTTCTTGTCGTGCTAGGGATTCGTTTTTTTTTTTTTTTTTAATTTTGCCTGGGCAGCGGCCTTTTCGGCCAGTTCTTTTCGATTTCCAACTGCCAAGGTATTTTTAACTCGCGCAACATGCACACGGGCCCTCCGATTTTTTCGTCCTTATCCGAGAAGATTAGGTGCTCGATCCTACCTACCATAGGGTCAGGGACATGAAAATATGAGAAAAATACCAAAATTCCAACATGCCTGCACCGACCGAGATTTGAACCCGGTACCCTCGGGCATGAAAGGCGAGCACCTTGCCTCTAGACCACCGTGCCCCCTAATATCAACCACCGGAATGACTATGTGTAGATATATCCGGCCACAAATGTTAGATCAAAGAAAATTATTTGTGATTAAAAAAAATAATAAAACAATTAAGGAAAAACAAAACAACCCAGAATGAGTCACTGCATGAACAGATTTTTTCAAGATGACATGAGGAAGTGAATCGCTGAACAATTAAGTGTACCCAGTTATTACACTCTCTACTTTCCCCTGCGGTGTTCACGGAATCTGCCGATATCCTTCTAATAATGAAACAGGCGAGCAGGTTAGACAGGTGGAAAAGTAGTGGAGACCGCAAAAATATCATTATTATCGTTTTCCCTGTGGCCTGGACAGAAGATTTTGTCTGATCACCATTATCCACATTGTTGGACGATGTATAGCTAAATGTTCATCCTTGTGGAGCAACCTCGATGTCTGACTTACTCAATTTGAAGTGTAGACAAAAGCAGAAACGTGAAATCCTTTGATGCCATGTGACATCATCTATACCCAGAATGAGCTAAAACTTGCTGAATTTTAACATTCGGACTGAAAATGAATTTCTACATCTTCCACTCATCCCCACTCAGGCCCGTGTAATGCTGGTATTATGCCAGCTGGGAAATGTAGGCCATATTTCAAACTGTACATCAAGATATTTTTCTTTAATCTTTCATGAACCTTCTTTAAAATATTAATATTTTATGCTCAAAGGCCTCCCTTGCCTCTCTTATATCAATATCCAGCGAGAGAGAGAGAGAGAGAGAGAGAGAGAGAGAGAGAGAGAGAGAGAGAGAGAGAGAGAGAGAGAGAGAGAGAGAGAGAGAGAGAGAGAGAGAGAGAGAGAGAGAGAGAGAGAGAGAGAGAGAGAGAGGGTATTTTTTTCGCTGCTGATCCTTTCCATGCCCTACTACACTGCTGATCCTTTCCCTGCACTACTACATTGCTGATCCTTTCCCTGCACTACTACACTGCTGATCCTTTCCCTGCACTACTACACTGCTGATCCTTCCCCTGCACTACTACACTGCTGATCCTTTCCCTGCACTACTACACTGGTGATCCTTTCCCTGCACTACTACACTGCTGATCCTTTCCATGCACTACTACATTGCTGATCCTTTCCCTGCACTACTACACTGCTGATCCTTTCCCTGCACTACTACACTGCTGATCCTTTCCCTGCACTACTACACTGCTGATCCTTTCCATGCACTACTACACTACTGATCCTTTCCCTGCACTACTACACTGCTGATCTTTTCCATGCACTACTACACTGCTGATCCTTTCCCTGCACTACTGCACTGCTGATCCTTTCCATGCACTACTACACTGCTGATCCTTTCCCTGCACTACTACACTGCTGATCCTTTCCCTGCACTACTACACTGCTGATCCTTTCCCTGCACTACTGCACTGCTGATCCTTTCCCTGCACTACTGCACTGCTGATCCTTTCCCTGCACTACTGCACTGCTGATCCTTTCCCTGCACTACTGCACTGCTGATCCTTTCCCTGCACTACTGCACTGCTGATCCTTTCCCTGCACTACTACACTGCTGATCCTTTCCCTGCACTACTACACTGCTGATCCTTTCCCTGCACTACTGCACTGCTGATCCTTTCCCTGCACTACTGCACTGCTGATCCTTTCCCCGCACTACTACACTGCTGATCCTTTCCCTGCACTACTGCACTGTTGATCTTTTTCCCATCCCCAGTAAACCTATTTCACAAATTTGACCAAAAAAAGCCCCCCCCCCCTCCCCAAAAGTGTTCCATTAATTTACAAATCTCAGGTGCCATCAAATGCACTTTCAAGTTAATCCTGCCTGTAGGTAACATCAACGTCCACAATGACACCATCATCAATAACAACACCATCACCAACAACAACATCCAAATGACACCATCATCAATAACAACATCATCACCAACAACAACATCCTCAAAGACACCATCACCAACAACAACATCCACAATGACACCATCACCAACAACAACATCCACAATGACACCATCACCAACAACAACATCCACAATGACACCATCATCACCAACAACATCCACAATGAAACCATCACCAACAACAACATCCACAATGAAACCATCACCAACAACAACATCCACAATGACATCATCACCAACAACAACATCCACAATGACACCATCACCAACAACAACATCCATAATGACACCATCACCACCAACAACATCCACAATGAAACCATCACCAACAACAACATCCATAATGACACCATCATCAATAACAACACTATCACCAACAACAATATATCCATAATGACACCACCACCAATAACAACATACACAATAATACCACCACCAAACACAATATCCACACAATCAAAGCCAGTTTAACAAATATAAAAGGACGAAACCTTCGGAAATTCCACAACATAAAATGTGGTAGTTGAGGCTGGCGGAGCACTGAGTCAGCTCTGTTTTGCGACTGTTTTGACCCAGTGCGGGAGGTCTCTCTGACCACCAGCAGACTGAAGACAATTTTGATTCGCCCGAATTGGTAAGACAGATATGTGAGTGTGCATGAGAAAACCCGGTATAAGTCGGCAACATGACATTTTGAGTTCTGTACATATAACAAAAGACAAGACATTTGTGATAAATTGAAGACAATGACCCCCCTAAAACAAGATTTTGAGAAAATGGCATTTAATCGTATTAGTGGCCATAGCTAATTGACCAAGTAATATTGGAGTGATTGCTGTTAGGAGACCGTAGTCTAATAACTAAGCAGTTATAGAGATCATAGTGAGTAGTGTTCACTGCTCATCTACAGTTTACCCTGTAACATGCCACGGTCCCCTAGCAACAGCCGAGTCGGAAGTTTTTGGATCTTGTTAGGAGACCGTAGTCTAATTACAAAGCCGTTATAGAGATCATAGTGAGTAGTGTTCACTGCTCGTCTACAGTTTACCCTGTAACATGCCACGGTCCCCTAAACAACAGCCAAGTTGGAGGTTTGTGTCGGACCCATTATTTTCACTTCAAAGCCGTTTTTCTCAAAATCAGCTCTGCCGACTTATACCGGGTTTTCTCATGCACACTCACATATGTTTCAGTCTCACCAATGCGCGGGGTCCTATGGTTCACATCTCTCACTCAAACTGAGACAAAAGGGGACTTGACCTAAACTTAAACCCTTGTATAATTTATTATCTCCTCCCTGGCTCTGTAATTTTGATTTGTGTCACTGAAACCGAAAAACAAAAACAAGACAAAACAAAACACCGAATCTACCCAACTACACACATGGCACACGGATCTATTTTCTCCTGATCAAGTCAAGTCATAAATAAGATAAAAGTCCTGGAACACACCCATTGTGGGGTCACAACACACGATTTATGGGGTAGACCTAAAAATGGATTTCTCCGTTATCCGCATTTTGCAGCTTGGCAAGAGTTGCTTATACTGGAGATTTTAATGCACTATTAGTTATATATATATAATTATTATTATATCATACAGACAGAGGGAGAGAGAGAAAGACACTGAGAGAGAGAGAGAGAGAGAGAGACAAAGACAGAGAGAGAGAGAGAGAGAGAAAGAAAGAGAGAGAGAGAAAGAGAGAGAGAGAAGAGAGAGCGAGAACTTGAAGTTTCCAGCTTTGTCAGAGAAGTTTCCAGAAGGGAACTACATCAATATCACTTAGACTTAATTTACTTCTCAGTTATCATCAATGCATCCGCATTCATGTAGCACCCCTAATTGTCTGTGTATGCATCTGCTTTCCCACACACAAACCACAATGGCAGTACATAAGGCGACATAAGATTTTCATGGATTAATTATATAAGGTGACTTTTTTTTTTTTCAAGAAATGACAATACGAGGCGATATGGGATTTTCATAACAGAATTTATATGAATCTATTATTATTATATTAGTGAGTGATGTAAAGCCTCAGGTCCAGTCAGGGTAATATCCCGAGCCACAGAATCCAAGAGCAGCAAATCTGGCCATCGAAGGCCTGTTGAACCGGTCCGTGTTTGGGTAGACTTTGATTGAAAATGGTGATAATTTGAAGTGAAAGACACATTAAATTTTGTGAAAGCATGACGTGACGCGAGACCATTTGGCGAAAACATGATTGTGACGTCGCAGAGTGTTTTTGTTTTGTTCTTCCGACACCCAAGATGGCCGTTGGATCAACTGATTACCGTAACTTCGGGATATGTCTAAGCGGTTAAAATGCCTGCTGGTTGCATTGCAGTTGACTGTCATGACAGGGGTGGAAAGGATGGATCGAAACTGGTCGGATTCCCTACCATCCGTGTAAATAAGGGAAAAGAAGTGAAAGATTTTGACCGAACGTCTCCCATGCGCATGTACACACGTGCCATTGTTTACTGTAGTGAACTACTTTTAGCTCGCTGCCGGTTGTTTCGCGACGCCTCAAGTGCTCGCAGTGCAAATCAGCTAACGAATCAAAATCGATGCTACAATCGCCATGGTTATGCGTCGGTCCTTATATCAAAGATGGACGATATGCCCAATGGGCCTATGGGACATGAAACCCTCGAGGCTGCCTTGATAATGTTTTTAATAGAAATCATACTACCTGTATAGACTGAGCAATGATGCCAGATCCGCGCAACATCGTGCCGCTTTTGTCAACGGTCAACGAAGCATTGCTGTTTTTTCTCAATTCACCTCAACTCTGTGCCTCTTTTCCTTTCGTGCCTCTTTTCCTTTCTCTGCCTCTGTCTTTCACCCCCCCCCCCCGTGTGTCTCTCTCTCCCCATCTTTCTGAATACGTCAGACACTTACCACAAAGCAGGCAGTTAAAAAACAAACAAGCGAATCAACGAACAAGTACACTGACCATACCAATTCTGCCGCTCCACCAACAACATCTAGGATGAGAACGACAATAACTTCTTCGAAAACAACGCAACAGCAATAACATCAACATAATCATAATCGTCATCATTATCATCATTATCATTATCAACAACAACAACAACAAGAGAAGCAACTGCCACTCACAGTCATCTTTGCATTGTAGCAACAACGTGAGAATAAAAATTACTGTGTGACATGTGTATATTTACTTTCACTGCAGATTTGCAAAGATTGCTCACGTAGTAACGTACAACAATAAATATACAAATATAATATACAAACCTCATTCATCACCAAATCATCATATCCATATTGGTTCAGTGTAGTTGAACTTCTTTCATCTGTACGGATGCCCATTTTGTGTTTACTTCAGACTATATTGGCATCGACACTATGGTACTTTCCCGTGTTGCGGGTCAGTCGTGACCGACTTCCAGAAATGAATTTGGTTGATTTTAAAATTCCGAGTACCTGTTCAAAATCCACCGGAACACCACCACAAACACAAATGAAAATGTTCAGAACTGAAGTTTCCCTGAAATACTTTAGTTATTCTGCTAAATTTTCTGGTTTAAGGTTGGAAGTCGATTGGCTATTGATTTAAAGTCTTCGTGTCTAGTCAAAGAAAATGGCAAGTATTAGCTAACATCTGAAAACGAAAAAATCACAGTAAAAACACTATTTCTTGCCAGTTCTAAAAAAAAAAAAGGGTGGAACCTGAAATTAGCCTATGACATCACTCCTGCGGCTACTAATGTGTTTGAAGGTTTGATTCCAAGCCAAAACCAACAACATTTACATAGGTTTTACTTCAAAATATCGAACTAGTTACTGAAACGTCACATAAAGACCAAGAAAAAAAAAAGCCACATTATTTCTTTGTTATTATCAAAACGATGCCAGGCAAAAAAGACAGATGCATGCAGCGAGACAGTCCAGGAGTTCGTAAACTTTCAAACCATGAAAATCAAGCACCTGTCGGCAAAATAGTGAATACACAGCCGTGACAAAAATGCGGCAACAATTTAAGTATGTACAAAATTTTCACAAAGACCCTTTACGCGCTGCAATAATTATTTCGGAATAAATAAATGGTCCTGTCGAGAAAACTGAGTTCGTCAAATAATAAACAAATGAATTTCTCGCCTTTCTCAGATGGACAAAGAGTTTTTGTCAAAGTGTGACCAATTTCCTTGCAAACACATCCTCCTTTTGGCTTCTATCAGACCACACGACCGCATAAATTGCGAGACGGCGAATGAAAAGTAGGAGAGTTTACTTCTCCACACGGCTAGCAACCTCAGCAATCGATACAACTGAACACTACTGGAGTCAGCAGCCACACAAGCCCCCACAGGTTGGACTCCTGGAGCAATATCGACATCTGCATTCTGAGTACAGTTTTGCACATTGCAAACATGACTGACATATATCGTATATCAGGAGATGTAGAAAATAATAATCTTATTAGGAAATGCGGAAACATAACCTTCCCCGATCCCTGGTTCTGGTAGCTGCTGCATATTGTAACAATGTTGTAGAACTTTATATAAGTGTATTTCTCATAAATCATTTAGCTAGTCACTCATACACAATCAATTTCAAGTTATGAACTGCACTATTTGGGAACATAACACATTTTTATTAAACTGAAGAAAATACTGACATGACACACATTTCAAATATTTTTTATTCACAAAATAGGCTGGACATCCTCAACATTTGTTTAATGTGTCACTTTGAACACGAAAGTCACAGATTTCGCTGTCATTTCCCTAAGTCTATCATTTTATGTTCATTGTGTGAGTGAACACGTGGTAATATGTTTGTTCAAATAATGGGCTACATCTTGTATTTTGAACAATATCGTTCATTTCAAATTTTAAAAAAAAATCGCTACACCCGCAACGCAAATCTGATCACATTACGGAAAAACTGGATGCCTGTCTACAGCACTGATTTACTTATTGCCTGTCGAAAATTGTTGAAATGAATTCTTATGTCTGAAAAGAAGTCTCTTCCACACCCCCCCCCCCCACCCCCTTCAGGATGAATGATAACCATTCAAGATTACAGACATAAAAGATTATTGCAAAGGCCTTGAAATAAACATTAGAAGAATGCACGACTTACTGAACGTTACACTGGTAATGGGATCCTATTCAATTTTTGTCTAGGCTGTCCAGTGTTGAATTGGTTATGGGAGAGTTCACATGGTAAAAATCTTTAAATAACTGTGAAGATAACAATATTTGCAAAATGTTTCACTATCGCATCCTCCTGTACACCCAGGGATATGTAAAAAGAAGCGCCATTTATGAAATGGGCATAACACAGTAACAACTTAACGCCAGATTATCTTGTCCTTTGTCTTACTTGTAAGTGAAATGCCATTTTTCCACTCTTATCTTTACTAGACTGATCAACGCAATTAATACTTATCTTCCACTGGTAGTTCACAGCAATGATTATTCCAGTGCTACATAATGGTCCCAAAGACGGCACTGCAGTTTTACACAGCTAAACATAACAGTGTAAATACGCTCATGTCCCTGGCCACATTTTCCTGCCGGCATGCGACGTCGTGACAAATCATTGATCAAGTGCCTGAAACAAGACTACGCTGCCGCCAGAAACAAAGGAAACTCACAGATAACAAGAGTAACATATAGAATATGGAATACCTGTTCCTACTGTTTCCCCACTTGACTCAAATACAACAATGAACCATAAGACTCTCTTGGTCAAACAAACTTTATAAGAAGGCAACGACGACATTTCATAAATCCCTTTTCCATGACAAGTAAGGACGTAAGGCCCGACGCGCACTATGATAAAATTCACAATGCAAGCAATCTTTCGCGTGGCGTGCAGCACAGTAAACCCCTTTGCCAAAGTAGCAAAAATCTGCTTTGCACGCCGTGCAGCAGGCAAAACGGGATAGTGCGCGCCGGGCCTAACACGTCCTTATTACGTCCGTATTTTTTATGCAGAAGTCGCCCGTAGGCTACTTTTCCTTTCTATGATGCACACTCTTGCGCTTGCAGATTACAAGCATATTTCTTGTGCTATTTCAAAATGGCGGACATCTTCTGCATCTACGGTTTCAGATCATAATACGTACGTAAAGCGCATCAAAAATACAGACCATGGAAAGGGGCCCTTAGTCTGAAATGTTAAAGCCAAGACTTAACACGGAACTGCCATGGTCTCCATGGAGTGTGACTACCAGGGCTATATTAATTCATCCTAAAGGCGTATGGAAAAGCTTGTATTTCACCACAAATAAACTGTCATGGGTACCTAATGCATGAATGTTGTCAATTCTATTACAATGCCTATGACGGTCAAGCAAAAGGTGAAGCAATAGTCAAATAATTATTTCATTTGTATTTAGGCATTTTTTTATACAAAGATTTAGTTTAAAAATCTGCCCACAAAATATACTCAGTCAAAAAATGTAATTTAATCCCAGGTTACACAAACGTATGATTACTAAGACGTATTTCGGGTATTTCAACAGAAATTGGACCAAGTGATCAAACCATAGCAAGCGCTGCGTTCAGAATAATGAAACGACCGGGAAACTAGCTGGTTATAGAAAGTCCTGATCTGACAGATAAAGATCAAGGCCGCACCATACTGTAACGCTCTACTTTATGAGTCACCCAGGCAGACAAGAGCAAAAATTAAATTACCGTATTAAGTAGGAAGATTTAGACATTGTCTCCTGTCCGGTAGTTTCCTATTCTGGACGGCTTTCCCCCGTTAATAGCTTGTATAAACTTGGACATTTTTTCTTCGGTTTTGCTAAGCGTTGACAGAACTGATGAAATCTTTATAAGCCGCAGCTGCATCGGGGAAGGGGAAACGGGGTGCTGCGGGGGGAAGGGCGGGGATATTGATTTCTTGCAAACTTTAGAAAAGCAGAGGAATAACAGCTATCATGTAATGTATGGACACCATATTAGCTACGGGAGAGTCCCAGGAAACCATTTAATATTATAAGCAAGGCGCAATTTGATGAAGACAAAAATGGCTGACGTGCCGTTGCATTCACTTCCATCAACCTGCTTAGTGAGATCATTGTATTTGCCTTCCAGATGAAACATTCTCATTCAACAAGATGCTTTACGTGCCAGATCGATGTTTCATGAATGATCTACAGATCCATAGATTCAATTAGTGTGCTAATAATTTCCATCTGCAATAGCATAATGTACTAGATATCGACCACAGTTAGCATCGATCAATAACCTGCCAAGTGTCATATCCAACAGAATTAGAATGAACTAACAACTGTCCTATCCTGCTGCCTCAGAGTCCATATTTCCAACAAACAGTTTGTTTTTCCAAAAGCGTACAACCTACTTCACGATGCCATTACGGTATATTCTTTCTGTTTACCGGGTTGTCTGCCTGCCTGCCTGCCAGTATACCATTGTACAAACATATTCGAAGAGCTCACATGAAAAACCAGTCAAATCAGATTTTAAGTTCAGTCATGCTCAGTCATTTCAAAACAAAATAAACTTGTTCAAAATGGTAATTATTATCGTCATCATCATAAAACATCCCCAGGAATGGAAAAAAAAATTGCAAAATCAAAGCAAAAGCAAAACGATTTGAGAAAGCAGCATAAGAACAAAAGTGTGGTTTTCTAAAAACATTAAAAACATGACTTAGATGGTTTTTCACCTGAGCCTTGTCAGCCACCTGCATATAATAAGATATACTGTTTCTACTTAACGTCTTCACAATTTCTTTTAGTAATATGGTTTCGAATGTACGTTTCCACATAGATATCGCTATTAAGGATAGAGCTACGTAGAGCCAAGGCCTGATAAAGTCACATTTCAAAGAAAACACCAAACCCACATTCAGCTCCCCCGGGCGACCTTCCAGTGATTTACAATTGTTCACAGGAAATAGAAATTCCCAGATCAATGGTAGAATCAGTGCCTGGGCTCGGAGTTACTCAAACTTCATTGTTGAGTCCTCTACTCACCAGTCAAGTAAAGACATATTGGATGTTTACTTCCATCAAGACAGACAAATTCTGGGTACAACTATTGAAAAGAAAAACCAAAGGAGTGGGAATTACACAAACTGAATACACAATGGGTTTCATCAGTAGTTGGCTTTAATTTCAACCCCAGCATTTAAAACTTATGACTATAAACGACCCTTATTTCAAGATTGGGATCAGCCAGAATCCAGAATAAACGAGCGAAGACAAAATATCTACAGACCAAGACACATCTTCGACGGCAACCGAAGAAAGAAAAGCAACAAAACATTTAGTTACATTTTAACAAAATTTATCATACTGATGTTAGCAACAAAAGAAATTATAACTTGAGTATGAGAGAGGTCAGATTACGGAAAGGAAGTTATGGTATGTATAAGACTGCCTCCGTTCAAATTACACTCAGTACCCTCAAATAGAAAACGTGGGTCATATTCATTTTGGGCAAAAAGCAGCGACAATGAATCATTTCTTCTATTCACCCCTGTCCAACTCGAAAAGACACTCATGTTAAAAATACAGAAATGTATCATACCCGACAATACCCGACAAATTTAACAACCAAACTGGCAAAAACGTCAATTCAGAAGTCGCTGTTCGAAGAGAAACGGATTTGTACAAACCATTTCCATACAATAATCTCTCTACCGAAAGAAGATGACTTATGCATAAACATCGAACCTCCTCCCCTCTCAGAAATCCTGATTTAGAAAACGGGCCATTTAAGTTGCAAATAGCAACACGCAAATTAACTTCGTTACTGCGTGACCACAACAAAACACTCAAAAGTTTGAATTATTGGACGGTGTTTCAGTCTCTTGCCGAATATAGAAATCTGGCACTCAGTCGGTACCTGGCAGCCCATCAACACAACAACATATCGATTAATCGATTTTCAGGAAATACATGAACACACACACACAAAAACACTGGTCTTAAATCAGATCCGCATTAACTGGGGAAAAAATGGGGGAGGAGGATCACCATTTGGAACAGACTGGGGGATATACAATGTCAAATTCACGTAATTACTACCAGACGGTGTAATACAGAATTATTTGCATCTCTCTGTCAACTTTTGATTGCAACATTGCAGCAAACACATAAAAACGTTTGGTTGTTTTACACACCATTCAAGTATTATTGAATTTTTAACGTAACCGTTTTTATGTATGTGTGCAAATCTGCATTAATTGCATGTGGCCCTGCCTCCGGTTAAAGTGGCTGGAATTCTCATATTGAACTGTTAAAAAAAAAAAAAGATCAGTCTCTATAACTTTGCCTCTGCTTTGAAAACTGTTGTATTCAATTTATTATTGAAAATGTTGGCCGTCACCGACCCAATGCAATATAATGTTGTTATCTAACGCTAGTCTTGAGCATAGTATAGATAACATGTGATCGTTGTGAGCCCCGTAGTTTGTTAAGACTTCTAATATTCCAATCCGGTTAGGTCTAAAGTTAAATGAATTAATACTATATCGAGACAATTAAGATAACTGTAAGGCTGTCTTGCCTGCTGGAATGACCCGTAAAGACGGAATAAACACACCGTGCAAACTTGAATTTCTTCCCAGTCTTGGCTAAATCAAATCAAAGATCTGACGAATCATTTAGAATACTAAGCCGTGACTAAAACTCTGCTAAAAGCGATGAATTAAACACAAGCACAGAATCATCGGTGTCCTGCGAGAAAACAACACAAACGTGCTACGTGTCGTGAGTGATGACTTCAGACTGAGCAAGTGCATGGACTCAGGAATTTAAAGCTATGTCACGAGCAGTCATGACAGGAGATGGTGTCAGGCAGCCCGTTGTTACAGCTGGATACACGCCACTGGGCGACCAAAGTTTTGAAATTGGGACAGATGTCCGTGTTGACACCTGACCAGCTCAGGCAACATCAGCTGCAGCGCCATGTTCTGGTATGTGAATTCCTAGAAACATTCTGTGCTCGTGTAACAGTCCTTGCCTTACACGTTATCATAAGTGTTATCATTTGGCCGCAGTATCATCATCGTCCCTGCCTTTTCCCAAAGTTAGTTCCGGGTCCATGTACATTTTCAACCATGGATATAATGCATGCCAATACAAAATAATGATAACACTATAACAGGTATGAACACGTCGACATCATGGAAGTTTGTCTGCCTTTCAAAAAGTCAGGTCACAGTCCTTCTGCCACAGCCTCTGCACCCATTGGCCCTGTTGGACCGCCTGAGACTTGCAGCAGTTGAAGGTTAGAACAATAGCCAGACAACCCTGCTATCGTTCTTGGACAAACATGACCGAGGCTAGAACAAGCCAATAATTCGGATGTCTGACACTGGGCAAGGCTGGCCTACACACACATTTAAAATTATGGGACAGGAAGAAGTGGTGGATGGAAGTAATGCAAGGTAAATTCATGATTTTTTATGTGATTTCTTCCTCTTTTCTGCCCTCGTTCTTTCCACGATGTCTTAGAATATCCGTAGTTGCACGCGAAAAAAGCCTCATTTGACAACCATGGGCACTCGATGCATGTGCATATATGAGTCTAAAACTGGCCGCAGCTGTATTACAAAATAACAATACAAAATAAAGGAGCCTGGAGGAGAAATACTGAACAAGTTTCCCACTCATAGCAATTGTCAAGGGAACATTTTAAGATTTTTTCACAGATTAGTTTGCTTGTGCTATAGCTCCACAATGCAAGGTACCGACGGATACTTTCAAATCATTGTACTTACAAAGTTCTGTTGAAACAAACAGCCTGCTAATGGCACACACTTGAGACACTAAGATCTCAACCAAAAAACCTTGCCCAAGCTTTACCAAGGAACATGAACGTGTCCCAGAAAAAGTAAATTATATGCCACAAACGCATAATGTGTCCCGAGTCGTTCGGCATATCCTGTACTTTTGTATGACACTTATAAACCGCAGGTTTGCCAATAGGATCCGACAATGGATGGCGACAATGCCAATATGAGAAGCCTTATTACTGAGCTACTTCTCATGACACCCCTGGCTTGGGTCCGTATGCCGTGTCACTGGGAAGTTTTGCTACCAAATTTACATTTAAATATAACTTACCAACCAATGGCTGCCAGGCACTGACCTAGTCATAAAAAGGGCATTTCCAGCAATAGCACAGGATGTTAGCTTACACTGCCTTAGGGAAGTACCTGCCATGAAAACATAGAGTTGCAATGAAAGATAATTATCTTAAGTCTGTAATCAAAAAGTTTATGTGAATTACAAAGAGATATTTCAGGAATGGTGCGCTGGGAGGATTGAGAAAACCACAGAGCAATTACTTGCATTTATAACATTTATGAAAGGATTGCCGAATGCAACGTCACGAGAATGCTTACTTTGGCAGGGGAATTGCTCAAAAGCCAATGGCAGCAACAATCTACAAGGTAATCTATAAATTACTCATCTACAGAATTCAATACATACAATTTTTGTCTGTTTGCTAAAAGATTCTTACAACGCTTAGTGTTTGCTCCATATCCATTCAGGCATTGCGGGAAAAACACTGTTTATACTCGTAAATGAGATTATAACTGGTAAGTACCAGTTTTACAGGTCCAGCATTCCAGTGTCACAAAACTGCGGGTAATACGGCATGACTGTTATTTCTATTTTACCTCCCTTTTATGGAAGATGCCTTTTTGTTTTCTTCACATAACTGTTATTGGTTGATTACAGAAAGTTGCACAATACCGCAGCTTGTTATTAATCACCACCCAATGGTTTGTAGACCTTCTGTTTCTGTTGATTTGTAAGATCGCACCGGGGCAATCACGCGACAATTAATCAAAAACGTTACCTCCTGCAATAGAGCGGGCAGTGTGATGCCAAAACTGGCCTGACTAGTCTCTGTCGTCTATGGTTAAATTGCATTGTGTTCATACATGAAAGAAATGATAGGACAGACTGAAAAAAAAAAAAGCGATAACCCGATTTGGGTCACTGTTACTGCTGGTTCCAAACTAATCGACGAGAGCTAATTATTCTCTGAAATTTTGTCCACCACGATGGGTGTATGTACCGATGTATAGATACATTCCTCTCTCGTTGCCAGCATTCCCCTCCAAAACCACTTCAAGGAACTAGGAACTAGTCACCGCCTCCACAACTGTTCTACCTGCAGAAAAGAACAACAACAACAAAAAAAAACTTCTTCTACTTTTATTATTGAAACCTTGCAGATTTCCTAGTTTATCACTTTCTCCACACGTTCCACGCCAATTGCAACAAATAATTCTCTCAGTAGCTGAAGTAAAAACTATATCTCAGTAGGGTAAGTTTAAACCTTAGGACCGTAGGCTCTGATAGACCACACTACACTGCCGGAATTGCTACCATAACATCCAACAAACAGCGTAACATATCCCACAGACAAGGCAATCATGTCCTCTCTGGTGACTGAAGTTTGATCAATTAAACAAAGAAAACACCTAATGAAAGTAGTAAATAATTAATGTACTACATGTTCGCAGCGATGCGTGGCAGATGAACAAAATGACAGCTGAAAATGAACTATGAACTAAGTTACCTAGACACATGTTATCTGTGTGCAGAAACTCATGTTGTAGAGGTAAACACAGGACAGCAACGTTGGCTACGTGCTGGGAATGCGAAATACCACGTCTCAAAGAGAACAAAACCACACTCCAATACCCACAAACTGAACATTTGCCTAGGCTCTAGGTTTATTGCACTTGACCTGTAGAAGTTATAAAGATCCAAGAAAACATGTTTTACATGTTAAAGAAAGCCAGCTTTGCTCTTTTCGCCACAAAGTAATTACAGACGGCCGGATCGGGATAGAGCAGCAGGCCGCTCCCATTATGAGTAACAGATCTGTAGGTGGCCTACCTACCTGCGTGGCCTATACAAACAGCTTTGCTGATGTACTGGCTGCCTTTCTGGTCTTCTTCACCAGTCCACATAGCAGGTTGGGAGGATAGTCTGAAAGATGAGGTTATGCTATCCCATTCTGTCAGATAAATGGGTGGAAGAGAGACTTTTTGTTCACCTGGACTTAACATTAGGGTCATGCTCAGGTCGTTAGTGTCTACCCAACGTAAAACAATTGACAGAAACAGAATTATACCATATGAGTTACTGCCCCCCGCCACACACACCCACTCATACTGTAGTGTAGCAACAACAACAACAAACAAACAAACAAAGTAAGCTTTTATGTTGGCTTTCCATACTTTGACAAAGTGTTGAACCCGAGTTTTGAATTTGAGTTAGAGTTAGGAGAAGGCACGTGGACGCGACAACGGTCAGACATTGGACCAGAGAAACAGCAAGGCGACAGACAGAAGGTAACAGAAGGATAGAACACTAGAGGCGCCCACTGACCATCCGCTGCTGATCCTGGAGTTGTCAACCAAATGCGAAAGGATTTATTTGTATGGTCAGCGGTGTCCCTGACTGTCCCTCTCTGTTTTGGTGATTGCTGAGAGTGAAAATGAGTGATCGTGATGTGTGGACAGAAAATCTTGGATAGGGTAAACAAAATCCAAACGTAAGACGGATGAAAAAGGGACTGGGCAGGTTTTTATGCGGTTTGGGGGTGGATGGTCCTTGTGTGTGTGTGTGTGGGAGGGGGGGGGGTGGAAATGTGGGATGGGGGCGGGATTGAGATGTGGTTGGAGATGCGGCATGGAGGATGGAGTGGAGATGTGGGTGGAGATGTGGGATGGAGATGTGGGGTGGGGGATGAAGTGGCGATGTGGGGTGGGGGATGGAGTGGAGATGTGGGGTGGTGGATGGAGTGGAGATGTGGGGTGGGGGATGGAGTGGAGATGTGGGGTGGGGGATGGAGTGGAGATGTGGGGTGGGGGATGGAGTGGAGATATGGGGTGGGGGATGGAGTGGAGATGTGGGGTGGGGGATGGAGTGGAGATGTGGGGTGGGGGATGGAGTGAAGATGTGGGGTGGGGGATGGAATGGAGATGTGGGGTGGGGGATGGAGTGGAGATGTGGGGTGGGGGATGGAATGGAGATGTGGGGTGGGGGATGGAGTGGAGATGTGGGGTGGGGGGGGGGGTGGAGTGGAGATGTGGGATTGAAACTTGGCCAGGAATGTGTTTCCTCTTACCATCTTTAAAGGTTTAACGCCCTAACACTGGTTGGGGGGGGGGGGTTGTGAATGGGTTAGTCAGTGTGTGTGTGTGTGTGTGCTGTGTGAGAGAGAGAGAGAGAGACAGACAGAGAGAGAGAGAGAGAGAGAGAGAGAGAGAGAGCGAGTGAGAGAGAGAGAGAGAGAGAAGAAGGAGAAGATAAAAAGAAGAAGACCAAGAAGAATTAGAAAAGCATAACTTTGAATACATTCATGTCTGAGAGAAGTGGAATGTGGAAGAAAAATGTTGTGGCACTTTTGTTACTGAGGCAGCTAAAAAAAAAGTTTCTCTCTCCCTTCCCTTTAATCCTTTTTTTTCTGTTTGAAGACAGGTTCACCAATATTACAGAAATCACGAAAACATCCATAACCACACCATGTTTTCTAGGCTATTCCTACCAATTAGGAGCGGTTACCAGTAATCGATACCCGACACAATCTCTTGAGCGATTGCAGCAACACGTGATCCCATTTAATGTCCAGAGCACTCATCATTTTTCTATCGTACCGGAACATTTTACTCCCTGATGGCAGCGATACTGGAAAGGTTAGCATTCAGACCTGGAGTGGTGGAAACACTGGGAATGTGTTTTACCGCCAACGATGCGGGTAAACGCTCAAAGGCTGCTCATTAGTGACGTGCGGCCTCTCTGGCCCACCTTCCTTGCCTGGGTGTGAGTACATGTTTCTGGATGTACCACGCTAAAAAGTTTCGGTATATGAGCGTTTCAATTGTTAACAAAACAGCCCTAGAGGTGTTTCAAACTGTAGAACATCGCTGAAAATGATGAAATACTCGAGGTCTATTGAGTGCAGGTGGTGGGTAACAAGAGACAGGGTTGAGATTTCTTTCCTCCTACTGACAACACATTTCACATGGGCTGGTTACGTAACCAGAGAAAAAGAAAAAGAAGGAAGATGAAGAATTTGAGGACCAAAAAGAAGAAGGAGAGGAAGAAAAAGAAAAAGAAGAAGAACTTGAGGGAAAACAAGAAGAAGAAGAACTTGAGGGAAAACAAGAAAAAGAAGAACTTGAGGGAAAACAAGAAGAAGAAGAAGAAGAAGAAAGAGAGAAAGAAAATGAAGAGGAAGAAGAAGAAAAAGAGGAAGAAAAACACAGAAGAAGGAGACGGAGAACAGCAACAACAACAAAATTGACAAAGATGTAAGTAAGATCAGCAACTATTACGAAAAAAAACAACAACAACAAATCAGTGATAAAATCAAGATAAAGAAAGGTTAAGCAGCCGTGGAATTTCAATACATATAACTAATATTTATACATATACCTATTAAAATGACCTGCACACCATCATTAACCTGAGCATCACCCAAGTCGTACGTATTCAAACTCATTACTGTCTGTATGGGTGATCGTGAGATTTACATGTCTCTTCACAACAACATTCTCTTCCTGTTTCTCTCTCATTTTCTCACTATATGAAAGAAAATTTGTCAAAATTTGCGGTTATCTCTCGGTCTATGCCGCCCCCTTGTCTGTACGTCTGTCTATGATAAACACTCATACATAAATTATATATCAACATGAAATTAATTATCCATCCGTCTTTCTAAAGTTTATCCATGAGAAAACACATACAGGTAATATATAAGTAGCTGTCGAATCTGGACAATGAAACTTGAATAAAGTATACTTGGTGCCACTGGGAATTCTGTAAGCTTTTATGCTTTAACCCTACGAATCTCAATATTTCCTGAGAGAAATCCTCAGTGCTATGATATAGTTTGTAAACTTTCTGTGGTCGTGCTTAGCAGGAAAGTCATATTTTATCAAACTATCGTCAGTACAACACTGAGCCAATATATGCATACGAAGTAGTTAACTCCCCCTCCCCCTCGCCCCCCCCCCTCACTACTACTACACCCAAAACTATTGACTGTATTCTGGTCTGTTTTAGTACCTAGAGGAGCCAGTCTTTAAAAACCATGTATGGAACAACAGATGTCCTAAATGTACCATTAGTATCTGATATAAATTATCTTTTATAATCACAGACCTCAAATTTGGACCTCACAACAACAACAACAACAACATACTTTTACTACTTATGGATCGACACATTACTTTGTTTTCAGATATGGCTGCGTTTTCCTTTCCAGGTAGATAATTGTTTTGTTATTTCAGCCTATGCCGTGCAGGTTGTGAGGCGAACTGAACCAGAATACTACTGAACTTAGTGAAGTGAGAAATATTACCCCCCTCCCCCACCCCCCAACACGCACATACACACAAACAGAGAGAGAGAGGTCGCAGCAAGGCTTGAAACAAAATAATTCTAGCCCCCCCCCCCCCCCCCAAAGATTATATTTTACAAAGCCCCATGTAAGAAACAATAAAGAAACAGTACAATGACCCAGTCAAGGTATATGGTAGTAAAATGAACTCTGTTTAGCTGAAATGTTTCAGGAAACGCAACGTCGTCTGTAGGAATAATATTGGGGTCCGAATTCAGGCGTAAGCAAAATAACCCCCCCCCCTCCCTCCCCATCTCCATCTCCATCTCCTGAAGTTCTCAAACAAGATTTAATTCACTTGGTGACAGACTGCGTGCATCACCATTAGATAGGTAAATGCACCTAGTGTAACAACTTCAAGTATCGCAAGTATTGATTGAATGTTGAAACGTTTGCTTTAGTTTTCCTTTCAGAATAAAAGTTATGATTGTTAGATGAGAAATGTCCATCGTCCTCGGGTCCAGAATTTTGTGGTTTCTCATGGCTTGACAGTAAGGGCAGGGTTTGGAGAGGCATGTAGCTCTCTCGTCAAGTTTCCCGCTTGCACTGGGCTGTGAAAATATTTTGGCAATTCCAAGTGCTACGTCATTCCTCTGCCACCCCCCCCCCCAATAGCCATCACCCCAACCTCCAGTTCTGAAGAAGATGAAAGATAACAAACATCTCTTATGAGAACCAATACCGCGCAGAGATCAGCTTAGACTGGAGTCACTTTTTCAAAACCCTGAAATAATGGGAACCGAAACTTGAAATCAGTACTCACCATGGTTCTGAGATAGAATACATGCAAAAGTATCGGCGGTTTATCTGGCGAATGCAGTCAAAGCAACAAACTACTAGAAACACGCTCAAATGGTGTCATGCATTCAAACATACAAACATGACATACATAATGGTAAAACCAGAAAATCGACGTTCCGGAGAAAATGCATGGCTGGCGCTATTAAACGCATTAATTTCTATCACACCACATGTAAAATCAAGTCATCAATCTCTGTCAAAACTCTGGACGTAATCTAAGATCAGAAGATGACGAAAACACTGACGTCATCTCTGCTTCTTGAAGCTCGCAGCTCACATTTCACGTGAGGAAAGACGCAAAAACAGCAGCGTGTCTTGGATAGTCGAAGAGAAGCAAGTGCCAGGTTGAAGCTCGCAAAGTGGAAACACAAATCTCTTCCAAAGTCAACAAACGCTCAAAGTCAAAACATGTTGAAGGAAAGGCCGCTCGTCTTATGTCAAACAGGACGCGAAGAGGGAAAGATGGATGGGGGGGGGGGGGGAGAGGATGTGGGGTGTGGACGAGACAAGATCTGTATCTGTTGATAAAGGCACGGAATGTAATGAATCTCATGAGTAGGGTCATTGTCCCTTTTCTTGATTTTTGAATGCTCTACATAGGTTTGAAATAATAAAAGAATACATACTTTATAATGTACTGAAACCAGGTAGACCATAGTTACTTTACTATGGGGGTCACAACAACTAACTGTAGTCTGTAACGTACTTACAGAATGAATTAGACACCGTCCATGTTTCAAATGACTAACACTGTTCTTTGATTTTGTAGTAGATTGAAGAAAACTATAATGACCTCAGTGTGGCTAAACCACAGGAACCTAGACAACTTATTATGTCGACCAAAGCACACTAAAAGGGGGAACATCCTCCAATTCATAGCGAATGTGAAAAGAAATAGAAGGCAAAGAAGGTAAAAACTGAAATACAAAATGTGTCTGGCCCGATCCTCCATCGGATACAAACACGACAAAAGAACAGACTAAACTCATGACTATGGTGAAAATGAAAGTTTCATGATTAATATGAAGATTTCGGTCGTCGTCTGTGGCGTCAAAAACAACAACAACAAAAACAAGAACGACGACAGAGACGGCGAAAACACCACCACCACCACCACCACCACAACAACAACAACAAAAAGACAACAGCGACAGCGACAACAACAACACAATAACAACAGCAATAACAAAAACGCCTTGACAGAAGCGACCCTATCGGTAGTGAGCATTTCGAATTCCCAAAACTCATCAATAATAAATAACATTTTCTGGAGAACGAGAACTGCTGGAGGAAGTCAAGGCCAGGCTGGGAGTTGGGGAGAGGCAGATGAACAAGAGGAACACGTCCTTTCCCCCCCCCCCCCCCCTTCTCATTAACATGGACGACAGCCATGCGCCAGCTGATGTTGTTCTCAGGGTGAGTTCAGACAACAAAAAAAAGGGGATGGGGAACAAGAGAATAAAACCGGAGGGGGGGGGGGGTTGCTGGTTGGTGAAACATTTATATTTCATACCCTCCTCTTTTCATTTTCCCTCAACATATACACCCCCCCCCACACACACACACACCCCAATCCCTCTCAGTACAAGAGTTCTTTTTATCTATGCTCTTGTCCATCTCTAGTTTTCTCTTTGCGTCGGAGAGAAGACGATTTTTCACACAATGATGAGACCAGAGGGTGACAAAGTAACCACTGACAAGATCATAAACACCCCTGACAACACCATAACCACTACTGTCAACATCATAACCACTAGTGACAACATCATAACCATTAGTGACAACATCATAACCACTACTGACAACATCATAACCACTAGTGACAACATCATAACCACTACTGACAACATCATAACCACTAGTGACAACATCATAACCACTACTGACAACATCATTACCATTACTGACAACATTATAACCACTACTGACAACATCATAACCACTGGTGACAACATCATAACCACTAGTGACAACATCATTACCATTACTGACAACATTATAACCACTAGTGACAACATCATAACCACTAGTGACAACATCATTACCACTAGTAACAACATCATAACCACTAGTGACAACACCATAACCACTACTGACAACATCATAACCACTAGACTAAGCGGCAACATCATTACCACTAGGCTAAGTGACAACATCATTACCACTAGTGACAACATCATTACCACTAGTGACAACATCATTACCACTGGTGACAACATCATTACCACTGGTGACAACATCATTACCACTGGTGACAACATCATTACCACTTGTGATAACATCATAACCACTGGTGACAACATCATTACCACTGGTGACAACATCATAACCACTAGACTAAGTGACAACATCATTACCACTAGTGACAACATCATTACCACTAGTGACAACATCATTACCACTAGTGACAACATCATTACCACTGGTGACAACATCATAACCACTGGTGACAACATCATAACCACTGGTGACAACATCATAACCACTGGTGACAACACCATAACCACTACTGACAACATCATTACCACTAGTGACAACACCATAACCACTACTGACAACATCATAACCACAAGTGACAACACCATAACCACTACTGACAACATCATTACCACTACTGACAACACCATAACCACTACTGACAACATCATTACCACTACTGACAACACCATAACCACTACTGACAACATCATTATCACTACTGACAACACCATAACCACTACTGACAACATCATAACCACAAGTGACAACATCATTACCACTACTGACAACATCATTACCACTACTGACAACATCATTATCACTACTGACAACACCATTACCACTACTGACAACATCATTACCACTACTGACAACATCATTACCACCTGACAACATCATTATCACTACTGACAACACCATAACCACTACTGACAACATCACTACCACTACTGACAACACCATAACCACTACTGACAACATCATTACCACTACTGACAACACCATAACCACTACTGACAACATCATTATCACTACTGACAACACCATAACCACTACTGACAACATCATTACCACTACTGACAACACCATAACCACTACTGACAACATCATGACCACTACTGACAACACCATAACCACTACTGACAACATCATTATCACTACTGACAACACCATAACCACTACTGACAACATCATTACCACTACTGACAACACCATAACCACTACTGACAACATCATTATCACTACTGACAACATCATGACCACAACTGACAATCACTACCACCATTGACAACATCACTACCACCACCAAAGTTATCTAATTCTACAGTCCTTGCCACGACCAACAGTCAAGTGCTACAAATTTTGTTGCAGATAGCTTCGTATAAAAAAAATTAAGTGGCTGGAGTATTTCACAGGTAGATTGACCGTTATTTTCGCTCAGCGCCACAACCTGAATGACAGTTTCATTTCAAAACCTATAATATAATGGTTAATATTCCCAAGTGTCAAGTGATCTCAGCCGGTATCCTTCGTATTGAATTGTTATGTTTGTTCAAATTTCGGGCAAAACATTAAATTATTGTTATGGGGCTAAAATTCAATGATTTTTTTTTTTTGCCCTTTAATTAATAAACCCAGCTCATGGGAGACTACTTGACGCTGGTTTAATTTGGTGCAGTTTCTGACAAACCTAGCCAGCCAGGGGTGAACTAAACACTGCACGGTGCACACAGCAAAACAAACAGGAGACACAACAGACAGATGAAAACAACAAAGGGCTTGCAAATTAGTTGGTGTAAATAACCAATGCTTTCACAGTTTTATGAGAAGGAGAGACAAACTACTAGATACGACAAGGTCAAGATGAGACAAAAAGAAAAAGTTGTAGGTTGCAAAGCCCCACCAAAGAAACCATACAGAAACCAAGCAATAAAACACAAAAGAAAAGGAAAATAAGCTTTCGGTAAAAAAAAAACTTTCTTCGGGCAAAGAAATAAAAAATTGAAATGGTATGAAAAGAAACTAAAAAGAAAATGTTCAATTCCCCCAAATGCGGACACTTTCCGTATGCGAGTTCCAGACTAGGAAACAGCCTGCCCTTCCAGATGCGTTGGTTCCAATCTTGACACACAGGCAATGGAGGGAATGTCTATGTGGATTGGAAAAAGGCGGATTACATGTAGAGAGAAGAGCACAAGAATGAAGAGGAAGCGACAAATATTACGAAGAAAAAAAAAATCAGATCGTTAAAAATGATTAGATTCTTGCATAAAGAATTAACTGTTTTCCCTTGGTTTTTCTAATCTTCCCAGTCACAGTACCATTCTCAACCAATATTTCCTCACTTCAACAGTTACTTAATTTGAGTTTGAGTTTGAGTTTGGGTCCAACGGCGTGTCGGCAAGATAAAGGCCATCGTTCGCCTTTCACGGTTTTTGTTTGATACCTAATTAAACCTTGACACTCAGAGCTTCATCAATTAAACTTGAAAGGTGCGTGTATAATTGTTTATCTGTAAGGTTATTAAAAAAAATTAATGATGTCAGCTGTAAGAATTGCACAAGAAGCTTTTTTATTTCCTCTGGAAATCCAACACCGCTACTCACTTACAAGCAACAGACATTCATTCGATTCTGGCAGGTGATCATTGTGTGCCTCTACAGTTTAAAATATAATTTTCTAGATCAGTGTTTCTCAAGGTGCGACTTCAGAATGGGGCGTAAGGATTTTTCAGAGAAATCTTAATTTCGTAGTGGTTTTAACTAAACTGTACAGAAAAACTTTTTGTTTATACTGCATCCTAACTTTGTCTGATCATGGTAGGAAAAACGTGTTTTTAAAACTTGAAGTGTGTGTGTGTGTGTGTGTGTGTGTGGCGGTGGTTGGGGGGGGGGATAGGGGGGGGGTTGACAAACACTGCACTAGATATAATTTCGGAAAGTTTCGTTGTTAAAATATTACAATGGAAGAAGATTCTCTAACTTACGGCCACTAAAAAAATGCAACAACTCTTCATTTCCCTTTGGCGCCGATCAATATCTACAGTGAAACAATTACCCCCCACCCCCACTTCCGCCCCCCCGCCCCCCTGGCATTTTGTACGCGCCCTCGCCCCATCTTTGTGGCCTATTCACCTACTACTACTAAGCCACAGAAGTTTAACACTTCAGGCACCTGCAACCAAAATATCAAATTTCAGGCGTTTACATTTTGTGGAAGTACCAAAACCATAAATATAACGGTGTTTGAAAAACACAAACAGAGAAGTTCTCTAAAAGGTCCTCAGTACATTTGAACATCTATTCCAGCCTGGTTGATTCTGCACGACTCAGGTAGCTGAACTTTAAACTGCATTTGAGAGAAAATAAAGCTACTTTTCTACGCTGTTACAACACGGTGTTGGCAGACCGTGTTTATTCCAGAGAGTTCGGAAGATACTTGGTAGGTTAATCCCTGTGAACTAAAACGGGTAGTGAGGTGCACGAAAGGTCAAATGACAAGATTTTCAGAGGCAACGAGTCAAGGGGTGAGTAACAATCCGTGTAGTCTTTCTGTATGTCGCTTACGCTGTTATTTCCTGAGACTTTAATACACACTGAACAAAGTTGTCTGTCTGAAACAATTGGACTTCTTAGTGGTTTACTGAACAGTGCTATTTCGTCCTTTTCAAACTATTGTTTCCCGTCGTCTTCCATTGTGAACTGTATCAGATTTGATATTATTACTTAGTGAGGAAGGTCAGCAGGGGAAAGATAGATAGATAGATAGATAGATAGACAAATAGACAGACATGCAGACAGACAGATAGATAGATAGATAGATAGATAGATAGATAGATAGATAGATAGATAGATAGATAGACAAATAGACAGACATGCAGACAGACAGATAGATAGATAGATAGATAGATAGATAGATAGATAGATAGATAGATAGATAGATAGATAGATAGACAGACATGCAAACAGATAGATAGATAGATAGATAGATAGATAGATAGATAGATAGATAGATAGATAGATAGACAGACAGACAGACAGACAGACAGATAGATAGATAGATAGACTGGCAGATAGATAGATAGATAGATAGATAGATAGATAGATAGATAGATAGATAGATAGATAGACAGACATGCAAACAGATAGATAGATAGATAGATAGATAGATAGATAGATAGATAGATAGATAGATAGATAGATAGATAGATAGACAGATAGATAGATAGATAGATAGATAGATAGACAGACATGGAAACAGATAGATAGATAGATAGATAGATAGATAGATAGATAGATGGATAGATAGATAGACTGGCAGATAGATGGATAGATAGATAGATGTAGAAAATAGAGGTGAGTGTGTTAGATGTGTAAACGTGTATGTGAGTTATTGAGCATGGGAGACACACACACACACACACATACACAGAAAGGGAGAGAGACGGGGGGGGGGGGAGAGAACAAAGAAGAGTGAGAGAGAACAAAGAAGAGTGAGAACGAACAAGAGGTCGGTAGTGAGAGTGCTGTGAAGTCCTAGCATAGGACAGTGAACCACATTTGTCATAACTGGGGACGTAATGGGAAGAGAATAGGCTGTTTTTGTAAGAGACAAAGACACAAGCAAACCTCTGAACATACATATACACAATGTTCTGTTTGCTTCTGGCTCATTAGCTTGATAACATAGAGGAAAAGGTCAAGACGGATAGGAGGAATCGAAGGGAGATAATACCACCGCAGACAAAACGAACAAAGGGAGATAAAAAAAAAAAAGAACCAGTGATGAATTCTATTTTAGAGTAATAAGTGGCAGGAGGTATTATAAAAAGACGAGGTGAAGAAAAACAGCTGAGGAAATGGGACAGACAAACCTAATAGATCTTCATACACTCCCACGCATACTCACAAAGCGCACACTATAATATATCCACGTGGGCAGACATACGTGCATTGTTAGCCCAAGTTAGCTGAGACAATTCAAAATTGTTCAAGATGAGATCTATCGGGAAGTAAATTGAAATAATATCTTTTATGGTTTGGTTAATTCAGGACATTGTACGGTGATCAAAGAGTTATTAAACTGAATAAATAACCGCGATGAATCCCAACTGCACTCAGCCCTACTCATTTGTGCATGAAAATATTGGGGAGATTATTGCACCGATGTCTGGAACGTGGAAGGTAGACATCCATATTGTCTGGTGGAAATTTATTTTTCGACATTTTTGTTGTTGGCAAGTAAGACTGATCAAATAATAACAATGAGATAAAGTAGTCTGTTGGATAAAAATAACACATCTGGGCTGTCAGGAGGTAGAGATATTTTGCTGCAGCCGCCCTCCCACTATGCTATTTCTGCGCCATTCACAGTTGACTGACGATGCAGGACAGTGTACAGTGTCAAATTTTTTATTCTGAGAAAAAAAAAAAAACATCGTTTGTTTTACATTTTTTTAGTCCATTTTTCCAACGAAAGGATGAACTGGATCTCACTAAGAACTGTCAAAACATGGCAGAAAGAAAAAGTTGCATGAATCAACCCCCCCCCCCCCCGTAAGAAATACTTGTAATACAGTATAGGACACGCAGACATTTAGTGCTCACATTAAAATTTGTTAAAGCCTATTCGATGTTTTATCTACTTATTTTTTCTAATTGTTAGTTTTCTATCCTTCAACATTCTCTCCCCCCCCCCCCCCCCCCCGCCGAAGATTTGTATACCGAAAGCTTGTTTTGTCTTTTCTTTTCCTTTGCGATCTACTGTATGGTTTCTGTATTATTTCTTACGCATCCTAAAACGCCCCCCCCTCCCCCCCCCTCGCCCCCCACTCTCTGTGTGTCTTTCTTCCATGGTTCTAAACATCTATTGACATTATTTGAATTTTTTTTTTTTTAGGATTTGTGACAGAAAACCTGCAGGCTTGCACTGAAGACTGTTAGGCAAAGTTTTGGCTACAGAATTCATTGGATGGAATTTAAAGTAATTTTGTTTCGTTTTCCGGGTTTTTCAGTACTTTTCTATTCTGTTCATGTCTGGTTCCCAGGATCATTGTGTACACATCACAACAACCAGAGTTTGTCACAAAACCGGATTATCAACCTTCGGGGACAGAACAATTTGTCCTGTGGCAATAACAAACAGAAATTGCACCGCTGAGGGTTAACTTGGAAATGAACGCTTGGAGTCTCGGATCTCCGTAGGTTATCAACATACCATAATGCAGGGGCCCCTACCTTTCTGGTCACATTTAGTCCTGGCAACTTTTGGAAAGTAAACTTACGCCCACTATGTTTTGTTCTGTAGTTTCAGTTTACATATCTATGACAATAAAACTGACAAAATAAAGTGGCGCGCACGCGCGCGCAGGGGGTGGGGGTGGGGATCCGGAATCAGCAAATTGATCGCTCTTGTAGGCCAAATTATCATCTGGGCAGTAAAATTACCCCAGGATGAGAACTCTTGCAATACAGACTTTGCTTGAAAAATCGCTCTTGGTTGAAGACATATTTACAATTAGCAAGATGGTTAAACCATCTGAACTGGTACAGAAGTGACAAAACTTTTCATACAGAGGCTGAAAACAAGGTTGGTAAACCAACAACCTGTACTTTGTGATTTTGCCACATGGAGACTGCAGCCTTGAATATTGGACAGTGAAGACCGCAGAGTAAGGGTTGCATAATTATTTATCCAGGCATTTGGAATTACAGACGGAGTCGTGGGTATTTTTGATTGCTCATTTCTTATAATGTCTGACATCACTCGAACGCAGACAATACATAAGCTGAGAACAATAATGAATAAGCCGAGCACTTAAGCCAAGCACAATAATGAATAAGCCGAGCACAATAATGAATAAGCCTAGTACAATAATGAATAAGCCGAGCACAATAATGAATAAGCCGAGCACAATAATGAATAAGCCGAGCACAATACTATATTGCATGCCTACCAAGTTGAATTACATTTCTATAGAAAATGCTACCTCCGGCGATGAGTCTGATCCATGGCACGTGACATCAAGGGCAGAAACATTCCCCACATAATCAAAACAACACTACAATGTCGTGACGTCACCATAGAACTAGTCACCCCATCAAAAACCGCCTGATGCGGGTCGGGCTTGGCAGAGTCAAATGCACCAGCAACAGCGACAACAAGATGGAAATCAACATCAACAACACCAATCTCTAGTTTGCCAAGCGCTTTTGGTTTCTCTTTGTCAGGTCTGAAATTGTGAGGATAGGTCGTGCTGATTTCACATTGACTGCAATTGCCCTGCCTGGCTTCTAATGTTTTCTGTGCGGTTCCTTCATATCAGACTTACTGCCACAGTACTATCAGAGCAAAGGGTGGGGGGGGCGGGGGGGGGGAGCACAAGGAGGGCCCCCTCCGAACAAAAATATAATAACTTTAACTTTGTTATGTAAATTATTATCAATTGTCATCAGTGGAAAAATCAAGATACAAAGCAGAACAGCCATATTCTCTGTGATTTGTCTTACCTGAAAATCTACTTCAAATTTTGCTGGCATGTATTTACATGTATACAATCATGTATTTACTTCAGATATATATATAATTCATTTAACCATTCTATGTTTGCCTAACTTGTTAGTTCCACAAACACGCATTAAAAAGGGCTTCGATGCATCAATCTGGTGAATTGCCGTGTATGTTAATTTCTCTGTAAGAGGGGCTCACCGAAACTGATGTGGCCCGGGCTCCCCAAAGGTCTGAATCCGGCCGTGCTCGCTATGGGCCATTGTGCCAATACTCTCTACTCTTCGGTCAAAGATGGCTTTTAGTTTTCCACATTTTCCAGGACACCCTTTGCTAATTGTTCCCACTGAGACCAAACTGACTCTTTACTCCACAAGGTCACACATACTCAGACGCTTCAGTCTTTAGCTTAAAAGGAAATCCATGTAGGATCTAATAGGAACCATCCTTTTCTCTTGACGTCGTATTAGTCCTGATGCGAGTTGCTAATCAAGCTCTGGGGCCATACAGCCCATTCAGTTAGTTAGTTCAAAGGGTCACACTTCCTGCTACTGTAACATTGTACGGCGCAGTTGGCGGTCGATTGGTGGCGGAGGTAAGCTAGGATGGTGGTGATGAGCAGGGCTAGCTTGGGCAGTGAGTATTATACTGAAGCAAATACATAGTAAATTCTAGCTACAACCAGCTTTCTCAGCATATACCACCTTAACGAACAGAGTTTACATACATTTAACAGCACTAGAACCTGTTATAATCATTTCAAAGAAACCAGTTTTACAAATGTGAATATTAAACTCTACCGTCATCATATTCACTACCACATACACATTCACACACACGCACACACACGTACAACTCACACAAGCAGATAGATAGGTAGACAGATAGATAGGCAGACAGTCAGACAGACAGGTAGATAGACAGACAGATAGACGGCAGACAGACAGATAGATATACTGACAGACAAGTAGATAGATGGATAGATAGACAGATAGATAGATAGGTAGACAGATAGATAGATAGATAGATAGATAGATAGATAGATAGATAGATAGATAGATAGATAGATAGATAGATAGATAGATAGATAAATGGACACAGATGTCTGTGCAGAAAATCGCTTCATATATATCTTACCGCATTTAGGGAGGGGGAGGGGGAGGGGGTGTAGGGAGGTGTAATCCTGTAAATAATAAAAGTAAGATAGATAGATAGATAGATAGATAGATAGATAGATAGATAGATAGATAGATAGATAGATAGATAGATAGATAGATAGATAGATAAATGGACACAGATGTCTGTGCAGAAAATCGCTTCACATATATCTTACCGCATTTAGGGAGGGGGGGGGGTGTAGGGAGTTGTAATCCTGTGGATAATAAAAGTGAAAATTGTGGGATAGAAACTAGTAAGTAGGCTCATAGTTTTGTTAAGAGTTTCCATACAGGAACATTTGCCAACTTGAGGCACCGTAGGAGGTTTCCTATATTTGATTTTGCTTCCGCAGGACGGAAAGAACGTTTCTGGAGAAAGGAAAGGGAGGGGAAGAAAAGGGAGAGGATTACTTGAGACCAGGCTAGAAATAGTAGCCACGTGACAGATCTGGGTCACTTGTTGGTCAACATTGGTATCTACAGAACCCTGGAGGAAAATCTAATAATTATCGGAATACAAAGGCAGATGAACCACGGGTTCGGTTAGCGGTGATGAGACAATCTTGAGAGGAAAAAAAAGGGGGCACACAGACTGATATATATATATATATATATATATAGAGAGAGAGAGACAGAGACAGAGAGGGACAGAGGGAGAGAGAGAGAGAGAGAAAGACTGAGAAAAATGTGCAGACAAGGGTGCAGACAGACATTACAAGGGCGTAAGAAAGAAAGAAGAAAAGAGAGGGAGAGAAAAAAAAAAGAAAGAGAGAGACAGAAAGCAAGAAAGAAAGAGAGAGAGAGAGGGAGAGAGAGAGAGAGAGAGAGAGAGAGAGAGAGAGAGAGAGAGAGAGAGAGAGAGAGAGAGAGAGAGAGAAGGTAAACGTGGCAGAAAAGAGTAGAATGAAAAACAGAACTTTACCATGAGGAACACAGAGAAGAGTGAACGATCGTAAATGTATACTGAAATACAACGGGGAAAAATCGATTGCAACAAACAGCACTTGGGAGGTAAATAGTGCTCTGAGAGAAAACGACACTTATATTTAAGAAAGTAAATGGGGCACTCAGATACTACAAGGGTGCAGACAGATATTACAAGGGTGCAGACAGACATTACAAGGGTGCAGACAGATATTACAAGGGTGCAGACAGATATTACAAGGGTGCAGACAGATATTACAAGGGTGCAGACAGATGTTACAAATGGGATGCAGACAGACATTAAAAGGGTGGTGTCAGACATTACAAAGATGATGACAGACATTACAAGGGTGGTGATAGACATTACAAAGATGATGACAGACATTACAAGGGTGGTGACAGACATTACAAGGGTGCAAATAGACATTACAAGGGTGCAGACAGATGTTACAAGGATGCAGACAGACATTACAAGGGTGTACGTAGACAGGCATTAAAAGGATGGTGACAGACATTACAAGGATGGTGACAGACATTACATGGGTGGTGACAGACATTACAAGGGTGCAGACAGATGTTACAAGGATGCAGACAGACATTACAAGGGTGTACGTAGACAGGCATTACAAGGGTGGTGACAGATATTGCAAGTTTGGTGACAGGCATTGCAAGGGTGCAGACAGATGTTACAAGGTTGCAGACAGACATTACAAGGGTGGTGACAGACATTACTAGGGTGGTGGTGACAGACATAACAAATCAACAAACGAGCGATTAAAAGATGGTAGACTGACATGACCAAAATGTTTTAACGATCCTCATCATCACTGACATTAGCATTCTCTTGGCTATTATGGACACTTTTCGCGGAAGGAAAACACCATTTAGCACTGAAAGAACAGGCCATGAGCTGCGGGCGGGAAGATGAACACGGAAACAACGACAGGACCACGAATAAGAAATAAAAGTAACAATAGTAACCACAATACTACCAAGTAACCCGAACGACAACGATATCAGTAGTTCAAAGGAGTGACTGTTTCCGCCATGTGCTCATGTTGCTTAGCGCTCAGTGCCTTTATTTTTAAATTTTCAGGGTTAAGGCTAGACTTAGGATTAAGGTAAGATTTGGGTTTAGCTAGTTGGTCATAACAATTAGGATTAGGGTAAGATTTGGGTTTAGCTAGTTGGTCATAACAATTAGGATTAGGGTAAGATTTGGGTTTAGCTAGTTGGTCATAACAATTAGGATTAGAGTAAGATTTGGGTTTAGCTAGTTGGTCATAACAATTAGGATTAGTGTAAGATTTGGGTTTAGCTAGTTGGTCATAATAATTAGGATTAGGGTAAGATTTGGGTTTAGCTAGTTGGTCATAACAATTAGGATTAGGGTAAGATTTGGGTTTAGCTAGTTGGTCATAACAATTAGGATTAGGGTAAGATTTGGGTTTAGCTTGCTGGTCATAACAATTAGGATTAGTGTAAGATTTGGGTTTAGCCAGTTGGTCATAACAATTAGGATTAGGGTAAGATTTGGGTTTAGCTAGTTGGTCATAATAATTAGGATTAGGGTAAGATTTGGGTTTAGCTAGTTGGTCATAACAATTAGGATTAGGGTAAGATTTGGGTTTAGCTTGCTGGTCGTAACAATTAGGATTAGAGTAAGATTTGGGTTTAGCTTGTTGGTCATAACAATTAGGATTTGGGTAAGATTTGGGTTTAGCTAGTTGGTCATGACAGCCCTTTCGCTGGAGTATGGCCACAGCAGTTTTTTTCTGAAATTGCCACAGAGGCTGGTAAGACTACAAAAAGTCTACTGTGACCTTTGGCTACATGGTCCAAATAACTGTATCTGAATTAAATCACAATAGCAGAGGCAGGAGAAGTTACTCATGTCAACGACGACATGGCAGTAATAGCATTTAGTCATGTCAACGACAACACAACAGCAATAGCATTAACTCATGTCAACGACAACTTAAAACCAACAATAAAAACAACAAATCAACAGCATCAACAACCACAAAAACAACAGGACCAATACCATTCTAATACCAACATAAGCAACCACCACAATGACAACAACAACAACAACAACAACAACAACGACAGCGACAACAACCAACAATATAACTCAATATGAAGCAAATCAATGACAATTGGCCACAAACCTTTTACACGAGTGAAGTGTAGAGCTCCCAACAGAATTTATGTAGAGTTTGCGCCGCAGGGAGTTTGGTTAAAAGCGTGGACACATCTTGATCGAAACTATTCCATTTATTGTATCCTCGGAATATCTCTCCTGGGAACACTTCACATTTTCCAACAATGTACTCCTTCAGAAATTCTCCAAATACGGATTCGTTAGAAAGTATGACACTTAACAACAATAAAACTAATACAAACAAGAACCTCTGTGAAGTCTGTTCTGAAACTGTATCCAAGGCTTTAAGGTGCACTGATCTTGGGGACCTCCAAACCGTTAGGAAAGTAGGAAAGTCTTTGGAAATTACCTGCTCTATACAATCGTTATGTCCGCCTATATCACTGTGCACAAATTAAATATTATACGGTATATCAATCGGCAGAAAAAACAACAACAAAAGCTACTCTTAATATTTTCCGTGCATGACTTCTTTAGTCCGCATAAGGTAATACTGAACTTAGACTTTCTCGTTCTATTTAGGGAAGAAATCGAGCATATGAGAGAAAAACGATTTCAACAGTGATTAATAGGCTGCTCAACAGAGAGAGAGAGAGAGAGAGAGAGAGAGAGAGAGAGAGAGAGAGAGAGAGAGAGAGAGAGAGAGAGAGAGAGAGAGAGAGAGAGAGAGAGAGAACTCACACACACAAGCAAACTATTTTCGAATCAGGAAAAATTACAATCGGCATGAAAACACTTGACCTCTATAACGCCTAGGTGTGTTATTTTGTATGTATGACAAACTACTGAAATATTGAGGAAAGGCTCATTGGAGATGCACGTCTACAGACAGAGAAGCTGCGATCTAGCTAAGCCAATAAACAAATCCTGCTGGCTTAAAGAAACAGAAAAGAAAGAGAGAGAGAGAGAGAGAAAAGACAACAAAAAACCCGAACATATTTCCAGAGCCAGGCGAAAGCCTGTAAATCACACAATAAAAAGTTTTACCTCCGTGAGATTTCACGTAATGAGAAGTGTGTATAAGTAGCCTCCCCCCCCCCCCATCTCTTTCCCCTGTCCCTGTTAACCCCCCCCCCCCCGCCTTACTTCACGAGGAGGTAAGGAGATGACATGACAGCGAAAGAGAAACAAATCGGGGAGTGAAAAGAATTAAACTGAAAACATGATGAGGATGGCGAAAGATTATTGTACAAAAATATTATTCTGACAGCTGAAGGTTTATTAAAGTGCCGAATGAGAAAAATGTAGAGCTATAGGTAAAATCAGAGGAAGAACTTGGAATCTTTTCCTTAGTCATGTGTAAGCAAACATAAATTATTGGCTTGCAGCTTGGAATGGTTAAAGGTCAAATCTTGATGACGTTATTATTATGAATATACAGGCATTTATAGTTTCTCCTTTTCTTGATAAAAGGTAAAACAAAGGAAACAACGGAGGAGAGAAAAGAAATAATAATTGTATCCAAGAAACCTTTGATAGATAACACTTTTTTTTTCACCAAATCGTAACAAGATCGAACTCGTCAGTTGTCGTCGCACCCACTGACCCAAAAGTTCTGGCGCGCAATAGACGATTTTGATCGGCCAACTAGTTGGATGCTGACGTCACGATATTGATCGGCTAGTATAGTGCGAACCGTGCCGAAAATTTCAAGCTTGATTCGGCCTGCCCTCACATCAAAGGTCTGATGAACTTCAACATAATCAAACTTGAACATTCAGTGCCTCGATGCTTAACATGAGCACCTCTGCTATTCAAATCTGGCATTTAGAATTCCCACCCCTCCAGGCGAGCGACCCAACTGCCAAGTGCCAATATCCGTGGAGATTTTCAGTGCAGAGCACAAACGTCTTTCAGAGTCATTTTCTATGAGTAACAAAATGACACGGCGCAGTGGAAGAGATGGCGGTAATAACGGTGCAAATTCGGTGCCAAAATGACTTAGCTGGATGGAATTGGGTATACATAGTTGATAGGCAATGCCCAAGAGGGGGGGGGGGATCTATAAAGTTACGAGTGCGGACGCTCTATTTGTGCCTATTTTTGACACCCTGCCCCTATGTATGCTTTTCACAGGCTTGGCTTTCACCCCCCACCCTCCTTTGTACGAACGTAGGGTCAGGAGAATGATGAGTGTTGGTGATAAGGCCCTGACTATCTGAGATTTTAACTGGCCTTTACTGTACGACTGTTTTTCATCAGAAGAATGATTTTCGCATTTCTACGACTTAATTTACTGAACCAAACTTTATACTTTCTTACCTTCACTGAAAAACTATCCAGACCTTCCTCCCCTCATGTACTCTTTTCATAAGCTGAGACGCCCCCCCCCCACAACCACCGTCACCCCACCCCCTTCCCGTGTACATATTTCGTGGATGGTCCCACAGTGCAAATTCTGTTTCTAAGAAAATGATTTGGCGGAGAGAATAGACTGATTACAAATGGTTGGTAGGCAAGTGCTCAATGGATAAAGGGATACATGGGTAAATAGGTGTGAACAGGCCTCAGCTGGTTACTGACCGTCCCTGTCCATCTGATTATTATAATGCTTGTTAGTCAATTAAAGAGTAAAAACACTAATGAAGCGGATCAAGCTGCTGGTTTTACTGGTAAAGCGCCTGAAATTGGCAGTGAAACTTCTAAGAGCGTTTTTTCTCAAATAGACTGAGAACATATCTTGAGGGTTTAATATTTTCCATAATCCCTTGGCCTGTCACATGTTTTGCTGTTGAACGAGTTGTGCTCGTGGTCTTGATGGCATGGGTAAAAATGTAAGTGTTTGGATCAGTGAATGCGGAACGCCGAAGAATGAAGGAGTCGGTGCAGGGTTTGCAAACAGTAGGACACAAATTTAATAGAAAAGAGATTACATTGTGCAAAGGAAGAACATTTTACAACATTACATTTTTTAAGAAGACAGAAAAAAAAACAAGCAAACAACAAAACTACTAAATTCATAGAAATTAAAAATGAAGAGAAAGATCCCAGAAAAAACAAAAAAACAAAAACAAAATAAGAACACAATATTCCTACTCACCCCTCCCCTCTTAGAGAAATGAACTATTCCAGATTATATCACTTTATGAACTTCAAATTAACGTTCTCTGAATTTCCTGACGTTTGTTTCAGAAATAACCGTGTAGCTCGAGAAAGACAGAAAGAAACGCACGATAGTTAGACAAAGGACCGAAGAAAGTTTCTGTTTTCTTACTAAATGACCTATCAGAAAATGTGCAAAATTATACTGAAACAAAACCAGCTGTCCCAACAGTTTTTGTTTTAATTTCTGTTGAACTACGCCGGCGTAAAAGCATTTTTCAAAGTGTTTCTTCTCTTTCAAATGTACCTTTATCCAACCTAATCCTCAAGGCTTCCGAGTAAACATGTCCTATCCTTTCATTTGTTTAAAGACAACAGAGCAACAGGTAAACACAGTTGACACTATCAACAGCAAAGAACAGCCATAGGAAAACAGATACTTGCAAATTACTCATATCGATTACTCAAGATCGAGGCATATCCGATACAGGGACTCGAGGGGAGAACAGAACACTTTTATTGGCCAAAAGTGATTTTAGTCGAAACTGAGGTTTTGGTTAATTAATGTCCCTCAGCACCTGTTTCATCAAATTTCCACATCATCCAGGAACAGTAGAATTATTTTATACACATCAAAGGAAACAGAGAAAGATACAGAAGAAAGTTTTTACCATCCACAGTTCGCCTCAACAAGACATTACCGTGAGATGTGTGCCATATTTTACGAAGGTTCCATGCCGTGTTACTTCAGACCAATGATGTATAAGATGTATGTGTCATAATGTAAGTGTTCTAAAACGCGCTGTGAAAATGAATTTCCCTCATGAAGTAATAAAGTGATTCTTAACTTATCTTACCTTACAACATTTTCCCCCATGAATAAAATACTTCTTTGGGTCAAATACGTCTAAATGCGGCTTAATTACTGAGTTGACATGGTGAGTCACAAATCATTAATACCAAGCGTAGATATCTGACGACTTGCCGATGCTTGGCACCAGACTACACCACAAAAAGTATAAGCTTCCAAATTTTTATACAGATTACAACTGATACACACCCCCATCCCCTCCCTCCCCCACGATCATTCATAATTAGCCATACCAAGGTGTTCATTAAAAAAAACTGTTTCTTCCATTCATTTCCTGCTCGCGTGTTGTCCTCTTTTGGCTTGATAGTTTTTATTTGATTGCGCTTCAAGACGTGTGTGTGTGTGTATGTGTGTGTGTGTGTGTGAGAGAGAGAGAGAGAGAGAGAGAGAGAGGAAAGGGAGAGAGAGGAAAGGGAGAGAGAGGAAAGGGAGAGAGAGGTGGAGGAGGGCGGGAGACGCAGGTAGTAGAAAGATGGTTGCTAGGGAGATCGTTGGGACGCATTCTTTACGAGAATTACAAAGTATTTGGTTGGCAGAAATGTAAGAGTTGAGCATTCAGCAATAGCATTAAGGAAACAATGAAAGCATTTCCATGTTTCTGGAGGAAAATGCAACATTTAGCACCGATAAGGATACTTTATCCCTTTATAAAATTAGGACATCCCTGCCCGTCTACGCCTCTTTACAAACCGTTGATAGAAACTGATTAAGGAGCCTGGCCGATGTGTCACAGTCACGACAGCCTTAGCCTCAATAAACACACCACCTAAATGACCTAGCACGGATTTTTGTTCATCTGCAAACTGTCTATCGCAGTGTTTCTCAAGGTGGAGTGCACGCCCCAACGGTGGGCCATGGTAAAATTTTGGTGGGGTATAAGACTGACTTTTCATAGAAATCTTAATTTCACAGTGCATTTTAACTTAACTGTGTAGATAGGCAGCTATTGCTTGTTTATGTCGTGTTGGTGGTTTTTAATTTAAACTTCTTTTGAATGTAAATCGATACATACTGAATTTATATTACTTTGTATATAATTATACTATTTACTAACTAATGTTGGGGCACGCCTTTTTTTTTTTTTTTTGATAATTGAATAGACAAAAAATGTTGAGAAACACTGCACTGGCGTTTTTGTAATCTGAAGTCATAAGGTAGCCTGCGGTAAATCCAACCGTCCAGCGAGCAGCTCAAAGTATTTTATCATTATTATGTGCTTTAAATGTCAATTTCTTACTGTGTGCATGTTGTGCAATCTTTCTTCTCACAGCAAAATCTGCTTGAACTTTAAGGTATAGACAGCTGCAGTGGGTCAAAAGGCTTGGCAATCTGTGTTGTGGTCGACAAGAAAACCTATCATCTACTTTGATGTAAAACTCCTACGGCACGAAAATCTTCCCAGAGAAAGTGCTAGCGTCTCTCTCTCTCTCTCTCTCTATCTCTCTCTGTCTCTCTCACACACACAAACACGAACACACACACAAAGAAAGTTAACTGATAGCAAAACAAAGAACTTTGTCTCTGAAGTAAGGCTTAACCAGAAAGGTTGCTCAGATGAATACAAAACACTGTATGATGAAGGCTGGCAACGCGCTGAACCAAATCTATCTTGTCTGTTTGGGCGCAAGATATGAACTATGGGGTTAAACGGGTCGTCAAGCACTGGTGAGACGGAAACAAGTCTTCCTCACTAGTTTGGGCTCGTAAAAATCATCTCGAGTAATCCTTAAGAAAGAGAGACCTCGCGCACTGAGCCAAAACAGTCGCATAACAGATTTGGCTCTATGTGCCACCACTCCAATGGCACTTTTCTGCCGATGAACTGGACGGCAATGTCACGTTATTGAGTTTCATTGAAAGCGCATGGGCCGCAGTCCAGTTGGACCCCACCGGAACTCAATAGTATGACGTCACCATCCGACTGGAGGGACGATCAGAATCTGCTAGTTCACGCTCAGGTTAAGAAAGACACGAAAGAAAATGCCATAAGGATAATTTCATAATTGCAGGAAGCACCGTTTGCATTGTTGTTACTACCACCACTTCAGTAGAGATATAAACTGACTGTAGATCTACATCAGCATAGAATAATATCTTCAGAATTTGTGAACACAAGCAAGCCATCTGAATTTGTCACAACATTATTATATTGAAAACATCACCTCCACCACCACATTCTGATTATAATATTGACGGAGCATTACCACAGCAACAGGATAAAAATGCGAAGTACAAAAATCCTCTCACACCACTGAAAACTGGTGAGCTCTGCAATGAACGTTACTAGTCTAATTTTTGCTTGGTGTTTGTGACGTCAAACGGGCTGGCTAGTGGGAGGAACTGGGAAAACCGGGCACAGACCAGATGGACTGAAATTAGGTGGTCGTAAGCGGGAATGGCCGACGGTCGTGCCAAAAACAAAGAGGACGGAACATATTATTTTATTCTCTGAGCTGGGCTTGAGGATTGATCCCGGAATATGTATGGCCCCTGTGTGTGTGTGTGTGTGTGTGTGCGTGTGTGTGCCTGTCGGTGTGCGTGTGTGTGCCTGTCTGTCTATGTGTAAGCGTGTGTGTGTGATGTATCTGTGTGGGTGTGTTGGTGTGTGTGTGTGTCTGTGTGTGTGTAGGTGTGTGTATATAATGTGCGTGAGTGAGTAGGTGTGTGGGTGTTTGTGTGGATCTATGTCAGCCATCTCTCTCTCCCCCCTCCCCCCAACGCATCTATTCATCTTCGTGACTATAAGCTTAATCTGATTATCCGACAAACAACTACACTACCGTTATCCATGGGCCCGCGACATTTACATCTCTGTTGTAGTTTTGATCTAATTACAAACCTGATCATCTTTATTCTGGTCAATTTTCCTTTTCTTTGGCCGTTCTCTTCCTCTCATCACTTTTCCTATCCGTATTTTCTGCATCATCCCCCCCCCCCCCCCCTCTGTCTGTTTATCTCACTGTATCCCTATATTTACCCGTGCCTAACATACTAACCATTCCTTGCCCATGCAAATCTCACTGTATCCCTATATTTACCCGTGCCTAACATACTAACCATTCCTTGCCCATGCAAATCTCACTGTATCCCTATATTTACCCGTGCCTAACATACTAACCATTCCTTGCCCATGCAAATCTCACTGTATCCCTATATTTACCCGTGCCTAACATACTAACCATTCCTTGCCCATGCAAATCTCACTGTATCCCTATATTTACCCGTGCCTAACATACTAACCATTCCTTGCCCATGCAAATCTCACTGTATCCCTATATTTACCCGTGCCTAACATACTAACCATTCCTTGCCCATGCAAATCTCATTGTATCCCTATATTTACCCGTGCCTAACATACTAACCATTCCTTGCCCATGCAAATCTCACTGTATCCCTATATTTACCCGTGCCTAACATACTAACCATTCCTTGCCCATGCAAATCTCACTGTATCCCTATATTTACCCGTGCCTAACATACTAACCATTCCTTGCCCATGCAAATCTCACTGTATCCCTATATTTACCCGTGCCTAACATACTAACCATTCCTTGCCCATGCAAATCTCACTGTATCCCTATATTTACCCGTGCCTAACATACTAACCATTCCTTGCCCATGCAAATCTCATTAGGCAAAGTGGTACATGTGGCTAAAATCACATTTCCTCTCTGCCTTTCCTACTAGTGTACACATGTATAGGTAGTTACAGACTTGACTACTACGGTCACTGTCTTTATATCATCTCACCGATTACAGATTTACTGGTATGTGGAACGAGCTTAACAGTAAAATTTACGTCTCCCCCCCCCCTCTCCCCACCCCAGCTCTACGGGTTCCTGATGGGCGCTTCTGGTCGAGTCTCCTTCTGTCCTATCATTCTACTATTCTAACTGTAGTCTTGCTTCTCGCTCGCACAATAATAATTATATGACTGATATCGTGTCAACTTGCTTTCTCCAAACTCAAACTAATATTCATTCCTCCCCCCCCCCGCCCCCCAGCTCTCTTCAAATTACGACTGACTGAAGGCGACTGTGACAGTATTTGACATGGAAAGCTGAAGCTGAATAGTGAACAGTGAACACAACTCAGTAGTGAGTTTTCTCTGATGGGCTTTACAGTTAGTCTACGGTCCCCTAACACCAGGGCTGACACAAAAAAGGCGAGTCCTGGCTGTCCCAATGCTGGAGGAGGAGTTGATGAGGTCAGGGGATACTGTAGTGGAGTAACACAAACATGCTATAGGCTACAATGTACAACATAAGATCGGAATGGCCACCAGACAATGTTCAGTCCAATCTGGAACCTACTCAGATGAATGAGTGCGCTCTTGGGTGTGGTTAAGTATGCGTGTGTGTGTTGGTGAGTATGCATGTGTGTGAGTGTGTGTGTGTGTGATTGTGTGTGCCTGCGTGTGTGTGCATGTGTGTTCATGAATGTGTATAGACTAACTTCGTTACTTTCCTTGCTTGTGCCTAATTTTTGTTTTGTTTTGTTTCCCAACTTCCAGAATCGATTCAACTTTTAAAAGGATAGATCAATAAAAACCACTGGCTCCTCCAGCGACTAGCAGTCGGACGTGACCTTTGAATCAGCTCTTCCGATTTCAACAAAATTTAGCGAGCAATAATATTGCATTTCTTTACCAACGTCTTCAAGGTCGCATAATTAATATACTGTAGTTTATGTACAAAAAAAAAAAAAAATGAATTTCACCTCTTCAGATATTCTTCAGGGGCATAATAAAACAACAACAAAACCAAATATAGTTAGGCCCATTTTTGCTTTTCTTTTTGTTAGTAGACAAAACGTACACACTTAAAATTTACACACACTCAACTCTTAGTAAAGTATATAAACGTGCACCACTACAGTGTGTTACATCTTCAACTCAACTTACTCCAACGCGCCAGGCAGGGGGCAGGCGACACAAGGATAATTCATCGTTTATAGTCTAAAGTTTTATCTTCTTCCATTCATTGTTTATATCGTTAAAAAATACTTCACGCAATGGCCAAATTTCAGTGTGAGTAGGTGAATAGTACTCACAAAACCTGGCCCAATAGGCGTATAATAATATTTCGACTTTGAACAATGAAAAACATGAACTTCCCCATTTCATGAACGATGAACGCCGAGCACTGTCGTTGCACGATAAACCAAGAACCAGATTGATTGTGACCTGCCCCGTCACTTGACATGAGTGCACTTTTTCATCATTGAATGGTGAAACGTAGACTATGAACGATGAACTGCCCGTGCGTCTCCTGCCTTAAAAAGACATTTAACCCGAATCACAGGATATCGAGACGGACAAATTCATCATTAATTTTCCGTCCCCCGGCTTATGCGCGTACCATCCATGTCAACAATGCAACAATTCGCACCACACCCCCTTCATAACTAAACGAAAATGACAAGAACCACAGAGCTCTGTGAGTAGTACTCACCGTTTTTATACGCGCACGAGCTAGATCTAGTGAAAGAAGGAATGGTCCGTCTCGATATTCTGCCCTTTCAACGACATGCCACCACTGCGATTTGGCTTTGTTTTGAAAAGTTCACAGAATTTGTAGAAGTGTTGAAGTCACGGGTATTTTCAAATGTCAACAAAAATGATTGAGTGTCTTGTTTTGAAAAGCAATGAATAGAACGAGAGAAAGCGAAAAAATGGAGGATGGGAGAAAAAACAACAACAACCCATAACAAAACCACTACCACCATCAACAGCCGGCATTGCAAGTTGTCGAGAACAGTTGCATAATATTTCATTCCGAGACATGTCTCATCCAGTCGACTGGCTGTTCACGCCTGTTGTCATAAAGTATACGAAGCGCTTCATTGCCGCTACGGAGTGCCTGAGGCAGCTGGTACTGTTAGCTCCATATGGTGTTACTTTTTGTTCAGTCTAGATGCAAGTTAGTACTTTGGTACTTTCAAAACTCAAGACCCTATCAAAACCATCATGGTGCCCGTTGGCACGTACGATTATCAATGTACAGCAAATCAGATATTTAAATCGATTCTTCGAAGGCATTACCAGTAACATTAATGTTGATATTACCAACAAGAAACCCCAAACTACAAGAACCCCCCCCCCCTCCAAAAACAAAACAAAACAAAACAAAACAACAACAACAACAACATACCTGCAAAACCCAGAAAAAAAACAACGTTCAGACTCACAAAACAGCCGAAAACATTGGCCAGTATGTAAATCCTTGCATTCTGGGGCTAGAACATCTTTATGTGTCTAGTTTAGCATTCCTGTTATTGACTGTTCTTGACAAAAGCATCTTGCGGTGAAATGGCCAGCAGAGAAATCAAATAGCTACAAAAATTAGCATAATGT